>JAWWLV010000158.1:10044249-10061021 GCA_035041135.1 Platyrinchus mystaceus | reverse complement strand
GACAGATGAGAGGATCCTCTTACAGTTTCATTTGTGCTCTGAAATACTCTCCTTTGCGTGTAATTTAATGATTTTTTGAGTATGAATAACAGTCATCTGCATGATGAAGTAAGGTCTGTGTCTTCTTGTGTATCTGTACTAAGCCTGGCTACATCAGGCTCTTTTTTTTAAATGAGTCTTTGGATACTACAGAAGAATCATGGCAGTTCTTATTAACAGTGGTGGAATGTGGATTTTTGTCTTTAATTTTGCCTTTCCTGAGTAGTCATTCAGGGAAGTGTGAAAGTGATGATGTGATGGAACTGATGAGCAGGGTAAATGCAATCCTGAAAAAAATCCTGTGGGTTGTTCTGCAATTCCTAATATGCATTCCCCTTCTAAACACAGAGATAGAAAAATATGTCACAAGGAGTACTTAGTATATATAACAGAAAAAAATTTAATAAAGTAGGATAGAAAATTTATTACTCCACTTGAAGACCTCAACATGTTCTTATACAAAGTGGGCAAGTGTCACCAACTGGCAATAGGAAAATGGCACCAGAAACACTAAACAGCCCACACTTATGACTGATAGAAAGGGAGCATTTGATGTGGGCTGAACCAGCCTCTTCAAAATATTGACATTAATATTGACATTAATATCAACTTTCAGTGACATATTGAGGGATCTTCAATTACTCAATATAGCAAGCAGATTTGCAGATGGAACAGAATGAACTGGTAAGGTTTTCAAGTATGGTATTAATTTCCTAAAGATCCTTGGCCTTAATTTCCTAGTCCCAAGAATGAAGACCGCTGCTGTGGGAAATTCTGAGTGCTCTTACATGTATAGGAAATGAATCCATACCACAGACAAGGGAATCAAAAATCCAGAGAAAGATTCAGATTTGCTCCTGTTTGCAAGTTCCAAGAAAAATTAATGCTGGAGAAGTTTAGACCCAGATTTTACTGTGCTTCCTAAGGCAACCTCCATACCATTTCTCCCTCTTGCTTCTGTGGCTTGCAGGAGCCACCCAAGAAAAGTGATTTTTTCATGATGCCCAAAATCAGAGAGGATTCTCAAATGAGAATGACTAAACCACATTTGGGCACATTTAAAATAAAAGAAAGTTAATGCTAAAACACCTCTAAGAACCCGATGTCCTTTTAAATTAAGGACAAAATTAGTTTGTTATAGAACTGAAAAATTGGCCTGGTCTTTTAAAACTGATAGAATGTATACAGTGATTTATGGAGTTAAATAATAGATTTTGTGCTATGCAAAATATAAACCAAGAGAAACAATAAAAATAAAATATGCACATCACTAGGAGCATACTGATCCTAGCTGACATTGCCTTGCATCTTGAGTTACCACCTAAGCCTGTGGAAAATGAGTTCACATGCTGCCTTGAGTGGGCATCATTTTACGCTTCTTTTGCAAAGTTGACAGTCACCACATCATCTGTTAATGGCAAATTGGACTGAATGTATTTATCATAGAATATTTTCCATTAGCCCATCCTCCAAGAGACAAATACAATTACACATATTGAACATCACCACTGTGAGGTCAATGCAATTTAGCAAGAGTGAAAATAAATCATCATTGCTCTGGTAGGGAAATGGACACCCTGTCTTGCCAACTGCATCACTCAAGTACTGAGCAGATGTGATTTGTCCAGTTGGGGCCAACTTTATCTGACATGTAACCACACACACTTCAGTCAGGCTAGGTCAGGAATTAATCTGTCAGCCTGGAATAAGACTGCTCAAGTGTTTTCCAACGGGTAGTTCGATGGTTCCAGGATGGACCCGGGATTTATATGGACTCATCACACCGGGTCCTCTGTGCCCAACCAAAGTGTGCACTGTTGATTATCTGTGTGATTTTGCCCCTTACAGGCCAGGAACAGAACCAATATTACTATTGAAGCTGTATGTGTGATTTCAGTTACCATGAATAAGGTGGTAATTTATCCATCATGATACTTTAACAAGCATACATTTGATGGATGATATGACTTATTATACACATTATAAACTCCTAATGATATTTCACACATCTTCTTTCTGGAATTCTGTGACAACCTACCTTATAGCTATGATTAGAAAATGCTGCATCAGGAAGAGCCCTAGAAATACAATTTATCATAAGCAGATCATCATTCTCATAAAAATTTTCACAGAAAGGGATTCAACTTGCATATTTTCTCTTTTTGTTATGCATTTTGATGTGATTGTGAAACTGGCAATGTACTGAAGACTGAAATTCTGTGATGACTCATTACTGCTACAAAGATTAAAAGAGAAGAGAAAACAGAATATTTCTTATAACACTCTCATAACAATCTTTTAGCTGTGATACTAAGAGAGTTCGAACAAAATTCTCATGATACAAATTGTAATGAACATCTGTAGCTGTTACAAAATTGGCCTATTTCTGCATCTCTGAGTGGTTTCTCTGGTTTTTCTCAACAGGCAGTGACAAAGTAACTTTCCAAAATTGTCATCTTTTTTTGAATTACCTGCATTTTCTCTGCTAATTTGAGAAATCAGCAACTGTATGACTTGCTGACTGTATCACTAACATTTTAGTATAATAATTGGCATATGATTGAAGAGAGCAGAACTGTGTGGTGTGAAGCTCTGCACATATCAATCACAAGTGGCAATCCCAGCTTTCTCAATGCTGTAAAAATCCCCCTCATTAGTGTCAGTTTACTTATTTTTATCACATTTAAATCACTTTGTTATAAGCAAATGAAAACTGCTTTGTACTTAGGAAACTATTATTGCAGACAGCAAAGCAGATGAGTAAAGCTTTAAGGATACTACAAAACAGCAGAGCTGAATCTATCCTAGTGAAAACCTCATCAGGTGATCATAAAAAGGTAAAAAGTGTTTGAGAACAAATAATTTTAAATATCTATGCACAGTTCTCAGAATCATCCTTATGGAATGAAATTCTACCATACACAGCATTTTCCCCAAACTGGTCAGAAGGTGTGTTTGACAAACTGGAAAGTGAGTGCAGTATGGGTTTGGACTGGGAACCAGGGAGGAGTAGGTACTTGCTTGTCCTAACTCAATTCACACCATAAGGTCATTTTTATTACTAGTTGCTTCTTGCTGAGCGACCTCATCATCAGTCACCTTCCTTGACTATGGGCCACCTTAAGTCCCTTCACTGATGCATGTCATAGCTAAGAGATGGAGAACTGGTACCTCAGAAGGTGCAATTCACAAGGCAAAGCCAAAATAAATTAAAAAGTACACAGAGAGAAGTTGCAATGCTGTTGCACCAGGGAAAAGAGCCACTTAACCATACTGATGCTCAGAATCAGATAAAATACAGTCCAAGGATGACCCCAAGATAGTTCTGTTGTCTACTGAAGGAAATGGTTCTGAAGAACAACCCCACAATTTAGTCTACTGTAGACTCTGTAGGCAACCAAAAGTATCTCAGTAGGGGTTAAACATGGAAATAGATAAGTTAGGGTGGGGACTGTGCTGAAAATGCTTTCCTCAGCTGTGGATGGGAGACTAACCAACCAAAAGAGGATGTTTTCAGAAGAGTCTTCACCTCTGTAGTCTAAGCAACAATGAAGTTGTGATTTGGAAATTTAAGTAAAAAATTAATTGCATATTTTGTGTTTATAGGCAAGAAAATGTCTGAGGAAAACCAGTATTTCACTATACAACTACATCATTTAAAAGGGTAATTTGCCAGCACAACGTTTATTTGCTTCCTGTGCCTCAGCAGGTATGGTACATTAAGAGACTCAATTTTCACCGCATATAACTAAGTGGACAGATTCAGCAAATCCTGGGGAACTTAACAGAGTTCACATTGCTATAATTTACTCTAAATTTGTTTCAAAACTTAAAAATACATCTTCTATGTGCTCTGCCTAACAACGAAGTACAAGAAAATGTGTGTACTGAATCACAGACTTAATGAAAGAGTCATTTGTTCTTCTGAGTTGTACATGAGTGGGTAATTATCTCCAGCAAGCAATTTTTGTCTGCTTGTATACAGAACAATACTGAACACTACAATACTTCTCCATCTTCAGGATCAATTTATGTACATAATAAGAGGCAGGAAAACAGTCATTGTGACTGGTGTCTTTTACAACAACAATTGGCTCATTAACCTTAAGTGGATCTTTCTAACCCTACTGTGAATGAAAAAGAGGCAAACAACTGGAATGACAAGGTATGTGTAGACCCTGTCTGTGCCAGGAAACACACAGGACTCAAGCACCACCTTGCCATAACTCACATGCTCTACAGACTGTTCTGGAGCAAGACTGAACGGCAAAACAGTTTAGCTGACACCAAACACAGTCTACCTGGATGAAAATCAGCCCATGCCCATGGCAGTTATGTGCCAAGCACAACAGCAAATAGACAAGAGCAAAGTGTGTTGCTGATTAACTGTCTCTTATGATGTTTCTTCAGACTCACAGCTATAACCAAAAAGAAGTTGCTCCCAGGTTTGATGCCAGCCTCGGTTGGCATTGGTCTGTTACTGGGGGCACTCAGTGGTGCTGCTGTTGACTACGTAAATAGCAGTGGAGTGGAAAGATTATTGGAGCTTATTACTGTGACTGGAAGACAAGAACACTACACAAGAACTACTATTACAACAGTGCAATAGAAGCCCTTGTTTGTAGTAAAATATCACAAGTTATGCCTACACCTCACAAGCAGCTCTAAGAAATGAGGATTGGACCAAATTCTTAAATCTCCTGCAGGTTAAGAGAAAACATTGTGAAATTTTTGTCCTTGCTTCTGCTTTGAGCACCTTCCCTGAAAACACAAATATTGTAAAAAACCCCACTCCAAGAAACAGAAGAAAATCTGAATCAAAAAGGCTTTTGAAGATGGTGCTTAAAACTGAAAAAGCAAGAAAATGCAATGGAACACAAGCAAGAACCATTTCCTCAGAAATGCCATTATACCCACAGGAAACACAAATGGTGGAAAATCCTACTAAGATATGCACATTAGGGAAATGCTTAACAATTCTCAAAGTTAATAAGAAGTAGCTGTAGTGAGCTATTGCATAAATGGAAATAGTGCGTAAGACGATCATTTTTACAGATAAGATTTTTCCTATGCTATTTTTGGATGAATTGGTAAATTGCTTTTCACTATGAGTAATAACTGCTCATGCCATATCATATCACAGATTAATTGTAGTGCAGCTTGATTAATTTTTTTTCATCTTTACCAACCAAGCAGTAACTAAAGCTGATGAAACCGAAATAACAACCTGCCTCAAGTCTGTCCTCAAGTCTGCAATGAACTGCCCTCGGTAGGAGCATTGTTTCATTTAGGAGCGTGGAACTTTCGGTAATATGCATCTACTTCATTACATTTTTTAAACATCATTTCTCCTGGTTGAGGGATCACTCATTCAACCAAAACACTGAGCTGCTACACCTGACTGGCCTGCACTTATACATTGCTCTTACAGCATCATGAATTGCGTGCCCAGTCTCTCCCTTACGCCTCTGACTTCAATTATATCAGCATCAAGCCCCAAGGTTATGTGATGGATGTGTTAACTGGCAATTAGACAATAAGAAACAGGTTCTACATAATGCTGTGGAAATGACCTGCCAGCTGAGCTACAGGGAACCATGGAGGAAAGCCATGTTTGAGAAACAGCCCTCTACAGTTAGAGAATTTTGCCATGAACTTTCATATTTTGCTTATTATATTCGAAAGTGTAAGTGTAAGGTTTAGATTTTGCTTTGATTTGGACAACATTTGTAGGTGCAGTTAAGTCCCACAAATCTTCATCTAATCCTTATGTATCCATGAGGAGGAGGCCTTTTATATATTGTTCATAGTGTTAAGATGATACACTGTCAATGTAATATATATATATATACACATATATACATTTAACTACTGAAAATGCTCAGGGTACTTTGCAGTTAATAAAAACATACAAGAACATGAGAAAATAAGCACTATCAGTAGATGAAGTTTCCACTAATTTGTTTGTACAAGCCTGTGCATCTCCAGCCAGAATATTTACATGCTGACGCACAGGGCACTAAGAATCATCTACTGCAAAACTGAAGATAAATGGCATCTTTGTGACTGAATCTTAATTTGTGCTGTGATTCAAAGTCATGCGCAAAATTATGCTTGCAATTCATTAATTTGAAGGATGGCAAGTATTATAAAGCAGAAATTTGCATACAAAAGGTGTTGATTTTTAAATACTTATGACAGAAAAAATAACGAGTACACAAATAACAAATCTTGCATGAATATGTATATGGCTTAATGCAACCACTACTTAATCTTTTCCCCAAATTTATCTAAACCAAGGAGGCTTACAGGTGGCTCTTACTGGTGTCACCTAAATCAGCAAACTCAAAACTTGTTTTACAAACTTTGAGATGTTTGGCAGTCCACGTTGAATTACTTCATAACTACTTTTTCTAAGAGATACCTGTGGAAGCTCTGACTGTGTGGGGTCTGTCAGAGCAGTGTCAGGAGTCTTCAGAACTGTGACAGTGCAGTTAAAAGAAGACCCAAAGGATGTGAGCAAAGGTGCTCCAGGGCACCTCCATCCAGTGTGCAGCTCCCCTGACCTCACTGCAGCCAAACCCAGGTGTGCACCTCCCATGCAGGACGGGTGCCTTCTGTACCTACAAAGTATTTTCTTCAGCCTACACAGGTTACTGATTTCCAGAAAAGCTGCACACTGATAGAGGAGTATGGGCTACACTAGCAAGACCGGGGTAACTTGACAGTTTTACATCATCTGTGGCAATGAAACCAAATATCAGAATGAAAAAACAAACAGAAATGTCTTCTAAGGCCATATGAGTATACATTTCTTTTTAGACTTGTTCTGCTTATTTCTAGGATTTCTTAATAAACTACCCTAAAAATGAATGATCATGCACAGAAAAAATTTCTTGGTGCCTGTGCATGACAAGTTCTCTGAGTTGCATGACACTGAAGCCAACACATACTGGACTGGTTTATGTCAACTCTGCTGCACTACGTGTGTATGGAGAAAGTGCTTGTTTTAGGAGATCCTATAACGCAGTTTACATAAAGCAGATGTTTAAAGTTCAGTTGGGGTGGTCTGTCAGCTGCTTCCAAAAGGCAGATCCCTCCAAACCAGTAAATAAATAGGGCAACATCACTGTCATGAGATGGTAGGAAAATCCCATGAGACTACTCTAAAAGCAGGAGATTCATCGGGAGTAGTTATCATTTGCTTGCAGTGCTCCTACGGACTCTCCAAAGCCAAATGGAAAAATACAGTCTCTGGCCTGAAGCGTTTTCAAGACACAGCTGCACGTAATAGAGCTAAAGAGAGGCTCAGTAAGGACATTTTAATCCTGACCTTGTACATACATACTCCAGTACATCCTTTGGGATGACTGTATTTTGATGGCCTAGAAAACTTACATAACTATCACTTACTGTTTCCACACAAGCTGTATCTGGATGATAGGGTCCAAGCTCAGTCTCTTTACACTGGTATATTAATTATGAAAGATGTTTATTGTGGCTTCCTTTTCAGCAGGCCAGGACTAGAACAAAAAAAATACGTTCAGCACATATTATGTTACTGTGTTAACAGGATTTTCACATGATTATGAGGCACTAATTAAGTGTTGGCCTATGTTGTTAAGCAAAATTGCATGCCAGAGGTATTGATTTGTAAATTACTGGGATGGGAAAACTATTAAAAAGTATGTAAGCAAATGTGTTAATCAGGTAGAGCTGAGAGAAAAAGTATTTTCATCTAAAACACAGAAACTGCAGTTACAGGTAGAATCCATTCTGTGAGAGATGCCAACTGGTCAGCACAGCTTTCAGCACAAAACTCTACAGTCCTGGACACTTCCAAGGGAAGAGCCAGGACTGGAGATGGAGTAGGGATGAAGGTAAATTTATTTTCAGAAATTTACCAGAATCCAGGGCTGAATATTTGGCATTAGAATAGTTAATATAAGCAAACCTTGCAAGAAATGTAGAAATCTCATGGCTCAGGGCTGAAACTGATCTGTAGTTAGTGAGACCAAGATGAGATCTTCACAGAGATAAATTATCTTACAGTAAATGTCTTAACACATTTCTAACTGAACGTCTCTTAACTTTGATGCCAGGCTATTAACCTGGGTGGTACCTTCACTTGAACCACAGGCATTTACATTTCCTCCTTTCTCCGATGCTTGGGCCGTACAAAAAAACCCCAGTAACTCCTGTTTGCTGTGCAATAGAGGATGACAGGGGAGCTGAGCTTGTGTCTGGAAGGCAGAGAGTTTCCTCTCATACTCATGGAGAAGATTCCCAATTCAGCATGGCATTAGCTGCTGGGCTGGCTTGGCCCAAGGCCAAGCTGCCTCTTCTTGCATTTGCTGAATTGAGTGGAAAAAAGCTTTTATTACCTGAGATCCCTGATCGTTTCTTTCTTCCTTGTGGCTACCAGGAATGGGAACCCTTGTTCTTTGGGCTGCAGTGCTGAAGCTTAGAGAGACAGGAAGAGTCTGACCTTTTTACTGATCTATGGTTTCCTCTCCTGTGGTTTCTCAACTATATCATGTGAAATCTTTTGTTTCTCTGTTAATATTTAAACAATATTTAAGGTATACCAGCCAGGAACAAAATGAGCTGTGCAGCCACTAGTGGAGTAAGGAAAAGAGCACCCACAAGTCACATAGGCTGTGAGGGATCTCACACAAAAGACAAGAACAGAAGACAAATCTCTGTGCAATCTGTGAGCATTAAGCTTCCCCTGTGATACAAAAGTAGGACTTCAGATAGCAAAGTGAAAATGATAGTAAAATGTTAACTGAGTCTTATTCAGCACTCTTCACTTATCCTGGGCGGCACAGGGACTTTCACTGGGGTTGGCTGCTCAGGATTCCATAGGATTATTCATGTAGGTAAGCACTGTTTAATGGGAGAGAGGCTTGTGAGTCAGACCATAAAGTTGGTCTTTCATCTTATTTGATTGTTCAGTGAGTGACCAGATTAGGAAAGAGTATTTCCCAACCATATTGCTTCTTGCAGCTCCATCTCAAATCCAAACAAACCAAGTTTGCTCCTCCTTCCTCCCCACCCCCCCGAAAAGTTGAAAAAGATAGTCAAAGAAGTCTTTATAGCTGTATGGGACTTCTGGGCAAGTTTCAAAGGAATTACTTTGGTTGCTCTCATCCTCTATAATCGGATTTTTTCCCCCTTCAGAATGTATCTCTGTTGATAACACAGTTTTTATTCCATTCTGGTTAAATTATTGACCTTTACAGTCTGTTGTACTATTTAGCAGAATTAACATGAATAAACACAAACTCACCATCTTCCTCTAAGGAATTGGAGATTTTGGTGTATTTTGGTGTCATAAAATCTGGGAGATTTTAGCTCTTAATAGGAAATGAGGTGATTTTGATAAACTGAATTCTAGTGAAGTATCACCTTCTTATCAGTACAGTAACCTTTGTGTTCTAGACAAGTAAATCAATATGGAAATATATGTTACATTTTTTAAATACCACTAAAAAGGGAAACATTTCCCCTTGTATCTTTATTTATAAAACCTGCTTTTACAAACCATTGATGGTAAAATTAAAATCCTATCCAATCAACACTAACCAATCTTGTGTGTATAGGAAGGGGGTGTATTGGTAGGTAGTTGTTGGGATTAACTTTTGTGTGTCTAAGATCATTCAGTGAGTGCAATGACAGAGCTCAAAAAGCCATAGCATGTTGTTATTTTTTAACAAAGCACATTTGATTCAAGATGATACTCCACTATGGTAGAAAAGACATGAGAAAAAAGGAAGTATTGACTCTGGGACATATGTTGTCCTCAATATTTGCACATAGCTTTCACTGACGTCAGTAGAAAGCCTGTAAAAACTAAAGGCAAAACGTGCCCCAAAGAGAAAATTAGAGAGACAGTTATTTTGAGATGCCTGAAACACTCAGATGTGGGAATAGTGGCATGAGATAGCATGTGTGCTTGCAAGAGAAGAGGAATCAGAGTTAAAGAGTAAACTCTCTGCTCCTTGGGGATCATTCATGGTCTCTAAAGAGGTTAATGTGTGTCCCGCAATCTGTTCTCATGTGTAAGTTACTTTAGTCATGCTGAGAAGAAAAAAAGAGTAGAGCAGATGGCCATGACAGATGAAGACAGCAGCCAACACTTCTCTTCAGGCAGAAGGGCCATTTAAACCTAAATGAACTAGTCAGTTGAGTGATGTAGAGTGCTATCAGGTAGAAGATCTGGCCTCATTAGAAGGGGAGTACTCTACAGCAGGCTGTCCTTGGCACGGAAGACTCAGGTGCTGGAATGCACTGTGGCCAAAGAGAGCCCAGACCTTGGTTTAGGCAGAATATGATCTACAAGGGCCTGCAAGAGTCACTTAATGTAAACACAGGATCCAGCCTCAATTGAGATCAAGCCATGTGTCTTCAATCTGTACAGCCTGTTCCTCACTACACCTTTAGCATTTCAATTCCTGTCAAATCCCTGTTCTAAACCCTTCCTTGAAAACAGGCAGGTAAGACCTTCATTTAAAAACTGAGCAGGATTAAGAGCTGCTAACTGTTGCTTGCCATGAAACCTGCCTCCACAGGTCTCTGCTGCTGTCACATAGTTCAATCCTCTTTGCCTTATTTCCTAGCAGGAGCAGACTATGAGTGACTTGTTTTTTCCTTGCTCTGACATTCTGTACTTATTTACCTATTTATTTTTATCTCAGCTACTCTGATAACATGTTAAGAAGACTTGCTTCAGTTAATTGTGAAAGAAGTGAGAGTCCCACAGTGAACTCTCTCATTTGCTTATATGCTTTTAAATATTTGCCTCTGAGTTTGAAAGGAAAAACTTCTCTTACCACATTTAAGCTTATTCCAGGTGAGGGAATTTTGTGTTTTAATTGAAATAACTTGAAGGTTATCATAGAACATGCTTTAGCCTTATTGGAGTGTATTGATTTATGTCACAAGATGCTTCAGCTAAAAACTAGGTGTTATTGAACACTCTCGCATTATGTCATATTTACTGACATCATCTGCTGTGCATCAAAGCCTGATCTCTAGAATTTTTTGACTGAATTTTTGTCTTTGCTGCTTGATCAGATGTAAACAAGATTGATGCATGCACAAAGAAGGGCAAAGTATCTTTTATAATGCTGTAATTCCTTGCTAACAATAATTTAGCTAGGACAGAGAACTTCGCATTTAAAGGTAGTTGAGATATGCTTTCCTGAATAATTACTGTGATTGCCTGAGGCTCCTTTGTTGAAATATCAGAGAGGAGATGGTTTCAGCAGCTTGATGATAAACTGGACAACTTCTGGCATTTTAATTCTGTTCCCAATCAATACTGACAAAGACTGACCTTGTGCAGAAGTTATAAGTACACATTTGTGATGGAATCACTTCACACGTTCATTAAGATCTGATGAACATTATATGTGAATCTCTCAAACCTATTTTTACCATTTCAGGATAAAATTACATGAGCTGAATACAAATAAGAGGAAAGATGAATTTTCTTTGTTGATGCGACTCCATGATTTGTATTACAGAAAACACATACTGATATTCCAAGATACAAAAACAAAATTAAAGAAAGCACAATGAGAAATAAACACCCATATAACAAAATGCAAAAGCAGTATATGTTTCATTTCAAAATTTGAAGAAGCTGAAGGACTTGAGCTACTTTGCTGTAACCAACACAGCTTTAGGAATGCAAAGCCATTCTCTCTCTGCATTTTACAAGGTGTGCACAGCCTGACGCACAAAATCAACCAAGCTTGTAGGTCCTATTGTTGCTTGGCTTGAAAGGAAGTTTATTTATTGATATATTACCATCCCACTCTGGTAATACATGGGTGGTGTTGTGATTCATTAAGAAGTGTATAAACCCTGTGTGCCATTGCCATATAATAGAGCTATAACTTAACACCTGGTTGGGGCTTCCTAGAAAGAGCAAAGTATTTCTTAAAGGATATTCCTGAATGGAAAAACACAGCATCATAAGTCCATACTCTGACACCAAGTGGTGCAGGACAGAATGCCCTATCCATGTGTGAGCTCAGCTCCTGTTTAGCAATGGTAATACCAGACTGGAGGGTTCCAGTGAGTACTAAGAACAAAACTGACTGCAATATATCAACCTATCACACCAATCCAATAGGGAAATCAGAAGGAATATGACATGCCTGAAGTCTAAGGACCATTAAAATCCTGCCTGTCTGGGCTGGCTTCATTGTGAGTAATATGCAAACACTTGGCCATGAACAAGAGAGGAGAGACTGGGCAGACTGGGGGGACAGCCCTGCTTTTGGTAACCAGTGAAAAGGGCTTGAGCCTCTCACTGACAAAACTGGATGGACCTTGCAGAGTGAAGAGCGAGGGAATTGGAGCCAGTCAAACTCAGCTGTGTTCCTGAGCATTAACACCTAGTTTTAACAGTGTCATCCAGTTTAACTGTTAGCAAAGAAGGAATTCCCTGGATTCTCACACATTAGGCAAAAGCATAAAATTTCCTAGCATGGGTAGGTACTTTAGTCATTACCAACCTGGAATTTGCTGCCCATCCTGGCTTTTGTGCAGGTCTTTTCTCCCTCAGAGCCTGAGCTTCCCTGTCAATGCACACAAGAACCAGAGTTCCCACTCACAGGCCACGCCAGCGTGGCTGAGCGTGTCCTACCCCTGTGTAGTAGAGAAAGCAGAAGCAGTAAAGAAAAAATATATGAAGAAAAACCCTGCAAAAGAAGGGGGAAGTTCACCAGTTTTGTAAAATATCTACTACTGGTTTTTCACAGTTGACTATTTGTATCTTCCTCTCTGTTAAATCTTTTGAACCAATGCCAGGGCCCATCTAAGTCCTGGGTAGCCCTGCTGGTCCCCACTGAAAAGTACTAGCATAGTCTCAAGAGATCCTTGAAATCTCCTGAAAAACATTGTCCCAGTCTCCTGCTAAAATTAACTTTGGTTTTACTGCATCAGTATCATGCAACAGTACATCATTTGTGCCTTGACAATATTCTAAACTCCTTAAAGGCATCCACTGACATTTAGCTACACTTCTGTAATTACTCCTCATATATCTCAGACTGTGATGGCCACATCACCATTAGCACAGTCTGTGAAAGCAAAGGAAGTGTCTGGCATATAGGTCTGAAAATCAGCACAAAGGCCTCAGTTTCTGAATAAACAGGATTTTTAAATGTATATGTGTCAAATAATGACGGCTGTCAATGTCTTTGGAGATAATTCCTGAGGCACAGAAGATCTAAAGTTATCGAACAAATGTCAAACATTCTTACATCACTTCATTCACGTTCACTGTGTATTTCAATTACGTTATTTTCTAGACTGATAAAGGAGAACTAAAGATTAAATGAACAATTTGCAAAATTAAATTCATTTCTAATTGGTTTCTATCAAGCATGACACCTCTCATACAAAGGTAAAAATGACCCAATGACAAGAATAAAGTTATCTTGTGATGCTTCCCTATTCAATTAAATCTTAACTGTTTCAAGAGTTAATTGCATTGCAGGAAAAGTTAGCATTTCATTTTCCAGTGTCCAGGTGTCAGCTATTTTTCTTATCTGGGTTATATTGATACATTTGACTCTTGCTTATCACGGCGAGAATGCATTTACTAGGAAAGGATAATAGAGAATTCATTACTTTAATGCTTCTCAAGTTGTTAAATGAAAAATTGTAATAGTTATGACTTACTTTGTGGCTACCGGTGACCTTTTATCTGTATACTTAACCTTCAGCCAATTTCTAGACAACTGCAGCCAGCAAGAATTCTGAATATAAAACCAACAGGAACAGTGTCCTCTCATTTAGAGAGGAACCCATATCTATAGTGTGTGTATTTCAGTGGGAGTGAAGGATTCTTGAAGCATAAATATTTGCCTGTCATTTATTTTTAATTATCCCAATCTTTTTTTTCCCCCTAGAAAACCCCCAAGTTCAGAATAAGCTTTTTATATTCATGTCCAGTTTATGCTTGCATTTCATAAATAAATATCTTATACTGTCAGGAAAAGGAAGCAGCCATGAAACACAAGTGAATCAATAAGTAGCCTTTAGAAGTAAAATTTGAATTCATCAGGTCTGAAGATCACATCAGGAGTCCTGCTCATCCAGTTAAAGACTGTGTGACTAATCCAAACAAAATTACACATCCCTTCTATTCATAAGCAAGTACTAGCTGGTAACAGATCACAAATGGTCTGAAAACCAAAACCATTGGTAAAGCAATTTGGCAATTACAAGTAATACATATATTTAGAGAAGTCCATGTGCTTTGGACAATTGACAAAGAAAAAAAGTAGCCTAAGTTCATCAGATAAATTTTTAGAGCCAAGAAAATAATCCATCACTATTAGTTCCACTAGAGCAGCTCTCAGTCATTAGAAATAAATAACTTCCTCATAAACATACACCAAGCAGATATCTAAATATTGCACTGATTAAAATGTACATTTTGCATTTTATGTTACTGGAGATTTGTTCTACTTAGTCATATGGTAAATCATTAGGAATGTACACAGGGCACTGAAGTGGAACAAGGTGAGTAATTACACAGTGGTGCAGAAGGACCCGACTGCAGTCAGGGGTGAGGCTGTGCTGGGAGCTCGGCTCAGGCCTCTGCCTCACACCTATCTCTGCTGCACAAGTACCTGGCAAGACATACCTGCAGAGACTAAAGAAAGATCCATTGTGCTGATTACAATAAAGGAATAAAATATCAGCCCAGCACAGAACTGTGGCTTTTATTAAGGGGAAGTAGCTATTGATCTGTTAATTGCAGCTCACATCACTGTGGGTGACTGGTTTCCTTCCACTGCATTGTAAACAAAGGAAGGACACAATTGCTTCTCTCGAGCTGGAAGAAGTGAAATTGAGTTCTCAAGATGGATTTCTCATTAGGATTATTTTTTCTTTTTTTTGCCAGCCAAGTGCAAATTTCTACTTGAACACTAAGCAGATTTTTCTTTTCTATCACATTAAAATTGAGCTATGTGGGCACATGCAGCATCAGATTTTGCAGTCCTTCAGAATTCACTCAATATGATGGAGATCTGAGCCTGTGTGTTAAAATCAGTTAAGTCACTGTCCTCACTCTGCATTTGTCCTTGCTGATGTCTTCATTGTCCCACTGAATTTACTTCAAAAGCAAATTGGGAAGGAGGTAGCATGAGAGCAACACAGGAACAGACCAGAGAGAAAACTTAAAGGAGAGAAGGAAAAAAAAAAAAAAAAAAAAAAAAGGATGGTAGGAGCTACCATGATCAGCTCCGTGGCGTTTCATCTTTGCCTCTTCAGGAAAGGAAGGCCCTCAAAATAATTGGGATATGCAAACAATGGTGGGGATTTTTTCCTAAGAAAGGAAAAAGACTATTTTTTTTCTTCAAAACCAGACCTGTTTCATTCAATGCAAAATAAAATGCATTATTTTTCTTCTGTTTCCCTTAACCCTTCCATAGTGTTTATTACTTCTCTAAAGATAAAAAAATAAATGGCCATCCCCTCCAACCACTAAGACAAACCGAAATGAGAGAAGGGAGGGAGTGGCATTTTACTTTTGGTAAATATAATATTCCCTTTCCTTTGGAGCGGGTCCAGTGCTGAGCCTCTCAGACAAACAGATCCAGAGAATATGTTTTCCTGTCCCTTTTCCACACACTATTGGTCTTGGTACCACTGAGTCCATAAGAGATGGTGGCAAAGCAGCTCCCCTCCTGTGGTGCTCAGGTGCTGACTACCAGTTATCAGCGTGTGCTCGTGCCAAAATACTTGGCCATTGCCATAAATCCCAGACAGGCACCTGCCCTCGGTAAGAAACAACTGCATTAATGAGACATTTGAAGGAAAGGTTACCCGTGGAAGTACACAATTTTTTCTCTCCTGCTTGGAATAGGAGTCAGGATTTTAACCTCAGCACTGTTCCTGTTGCAGAGGGGCAAGCAGAGATCCCACAGAGCCCAGTGACTGGGGAGGGGGACACACACTGTGTGTGCTGGAGTCAAACCCGTGGGACTCACTGCTACTAACATTGCCCTTAAAATGTTACCAGTCCCTTTCTCAGACATCTTGCCACACATACCTGAATGGGACCTCTTATGTTCCAGCCTTCCCCCCATTTTATATTTAAACACAGTAAAGGTTTGTTTTAGCTCAAAAGCGTTATGAAGCTTCACTGAATGATGAACTGTTTACTGGAAATGGAAACTAAACTTTTAGCCATAAAGCAGTGAAGTTCAGAATTCAAGCAATTAGTGCTTACTCTTCCCATCAGCATTTTGTTTATTGTTGCTTCTGCAGTAGAATAGGTACAGCAAGAGCTTCAGGAATCCCATATGGCAGGCCATATCCCCCAGGCCTTCAGGCTGATCTTGACAGCTGCTGAGTCTTATGTTGGACAAGCCTGTCATTTCATGCACCCAATATACAATTTTTTATACCCCCAAGGGTGACCTGCAAATAAAAAGAGAAAAATGGCTTTGTGTCTAAATTTTCCTGTTCGTCCTAACTAAAAAGAACCTATGGGATCTGCACTGTGTTTATGGCTGTTAGTTTGTTTTCAGGCTGAGAAGGAAGGTTTCCTATACCTGCATCAGATCAGGACACACAGATATCATGAGATACGTGGCCAGTCTTCGCGAACGAAAATCTGGTAAAGGTCTTTTACCTTTCAAGCCTGCGCAATGGATTTTTTAGGTGAGACACAGCCTGCGCTGAACTGAGCCCACCCT
>JAWWLV010000158.1:10018496-10044149 GCA_035041135.1 Platyrinchus mystaceus | reverse complement strand
GACGTAGGTTTGTTTAGAGTGACCTTCTCTTAGATGGATGGCCTTAGGGGCTGACGAGCTCCATCTACCCGGGGGAGCATCCCTGAAGCAGGATCAGGAATCGAACCTGCGACCTCGGCGCTGAGAGCGCAGCGTCTTAACCGCTAGACCACCAGGGGTCCCCATCATGAGATAACGGAGATACCAAAAGACATCGGAGAAATGTAGGAAGTACAAGTATTTGCTTGTACAAGATTCAGGGATTTGTTATTTTATGAAGTGCAAGTGATTGTGAATTAAGACTGTGAGAACAGTTCTCTTTTGAAACAACAGTAGATAAAGGCAAAACTATCATGTCCCAGAAACAGTATCCCCCCCTTTTTTTTTTTTAAATATCCTGCCTTGCCAATATTTCTAAATACAGAACAAATAACCAATAAAATAATTAAATTTTATAACATCATAATGGTATAGTCAAAATTGGTATTTTTGAAAAAGAAGAAACAGCATTTTCTGCTATAACACAGAGAATTATAAAGCATTGGGAAACAAGGTTAAGAGTAAATGGAAGATACGTTTTTTAAACTATTCTCTTCTTCAGAAGGTCATTGTACCTGATTAAAGGCCATTTAAAATGAGAGGAAACTTCCAAATTTCTGGAAGATTAGTCTGCAGTTCTGTGGTGCCCAGAAAGACAAAGCAATGTGCAATCCTACCTTCCAGCTAACAGCAATTCCATGAACTCTAGAATGGGCAGACTCAGTTGACTACTGTCCCACTTTTTCCCTGCACTCTGAATAATGCCCCCTTCCATCCTCCTCTCTCTCTTCCTTCTTTTTGCAAAATTTATCCCAGATTTGGCCTCATGGCAGAGGTCAAAGAACAGCAGTGTCTGCCTGTGAGATAGAGCAACTATTGAAATGCACCTACATGTTACTGTGCACATGCTGGGCTTATGAAATTCTGTGGCAAAAATATTGATCTGAGCTCTGATATGACCTAAGACATTTATTTATTAATGCCAGAGGATACAATTTTATTAAGCCTAAATATTCCACATCCAAACATTTTCAAGGAGGATGGCACAGAAAATATCATATAGCACTGCATGAGTTCTATTAGTACTGACAAATATATTACTTTTTAAGAAGACACTGTTAATTGCAATAATGCCTCTGCTGCACCTGTGAATGCTACAGCTAATTCTCTAGCAGGTTATCTGCCTCAGGAGAATCCAAGACAGCTCTTTGGTACTGCAATGAATTGTAGCAAATACTGCTTCTCCCACAGCAGCAGCAAACACACAGCACTGCCTTTCAGCAGCTGACTTAGTGTTCCTTGCTGAATAGAGGAATAAGAGGATGCAATACACCATAAGTGTAAATGCTCATTGCAAGCAGAATTCAGAATGCATTTGAGAACATATAAGTAGTAACCATTCCTGAGAGAGACTAAGAGGCAAGGGCTGGACCAACAGAGCTTAAGGCATCACTGCCGGTGGAAGAAATGCCACTGACAGCAGAAGAAGAGAGGTGGATATTTGCTCTGCAATAGTGAGAGAGCATTAGGACATGAACAGAGCTGTAGGTCCTCCTGCAGGCCTGAAGAAAATATTGAAAATGCCAGTGCCAAAGGAAATGGAGACCATTAACTCCTTCAGAAAGAATAGGTCGGGCTCTCTGGTATCCATGTCGGAGCAGCAGCCCTGCAGCCTCACTTTGCCTTCCTGAGCACAGTTGGAGCTTTGTGCCAGCCCTTCATTTGAGGACAAAAGGCCACCTTCTTCCCCACCTTCCCCATGCATCCTGGGAGGGATTCAGCACATGGATACAAGGCTGACCCTGGTCCCCAGCCACTGCTTTGCACAGCCCCAGCTTGATAATCTCTGTGGTGAAGCACCTGGAGGGATGGCAACTCCATCACTTTTGTGAGGGGAAACATCATGTGGATGCTGTAACTAAGGGAGGACAGACGTGTGGCTGGTTTAGAAGTGTTTTCAAATGGTTGTCTGACTGGGTTTCTTGCTCTCAGGATAACATTCTGTTCTCAGTTTGGACTAAAGAGATTTCACAAACTGCGAATGATAGGACAAAGTGTCATTTGTTTTCTCTTCAGACATAACTGCTTCCTACTCATCCTCTGCCTCAGAGGTATAATCATGGAAAGACAGAGAACTTGAGCCTTTCTACAGCTGCAGATTGACAATGTTGAAACATAGTCTTGGCCCTTTCAAATGCTATCTGTCTAATGAGAGCAAGGTCTTTTCTTCCCCTCACAAGAGTTCAATATATTTGTGTAAGAGAGTAGAAATACAAAAAATGTGCAGTACTTAATTCAGGGATAGTGGACATGACAGAAGAAATAGTAAGATAAATGTGGGGCTCCTATCTACCTTTTACTAGAACAAGAGTAAGGGAACAACCAAGTTGAAGTGCAATAAAGTTTAAAGCTAATAAATACTTTTTTTTCACATCACTTATAATTAACCTGTCAAGTCAATACTGCAATAGGTCACTGAGACCAAGCACTTAGTATTCACAAAAGTATTCATAAAAGGACTAGACAAATGTGGCTCAGTTCTCTTCTCCATCTAAGGTGACCTTACACACTGAGTGAGCTACTGTGCTAGCATGAGGCTCCCTGACTTAGAGACATCAGGCTGCAAAGCAAGTTAGAAATGTGCCTGAACAAGGATGAGTTAAATCAACAGTGCATCGTCTCTTGATTGCTGCCACAAACTACTTCAGGCCAGGAAGAAACTTCTACAGCAAACCTTTCAGTGAGCACCTGGTAATAGCTTAGTGAAGTGTTCTACCAGCACTGACATGTCTCCAAAGATCTGGATTCTCCGCCTCATGCAGATTCTTGGCTGCTGGGTGATGTCCCAAAATGTCACTTGAGCTCCCCATTCTGTTTTTTTCCCATGCCTAGCTAGAGGTAACTTGATCTCTGCAACAAGGTGCCTGAGATTTACTTGTGAAATGTGGTAAGTGTTCTTCTATCTTCCAAGATGGAATATGGTGCTGACCACTTTCAGAAATAATTTATGGCTGAAAATTTATCATCCCCCTGAATATGGAAATCCCTATGTACCTATAAAAAACAAGTCGTATGGTTTTTAATTTTGTATGCTCTTTCAATTTCCTTTTTAATCATCTAAAACTCAAAAAAATTCCGTTCCAAATAATCTCTCCAAATTCAAGTACATCACTAGTCAGGGGTTCAGGATTCAGTTTCAAACTGTGAGCTAACAGATATAGCTACAAAGTCCTCATAGAATTAAACAACACATTAAGAAAACCCATATACAATTGAGTTGAGAGGTCAAAAATCTCATTCCACTTTAATATTAATCAAATAATTAATTGTAGCAATGCACCAAGTCTTTTAACGACATGTAGAAATAACTTATGCCCTTGAAATGTGTCTCCAGCAGAACTTTAATAGATCAATTATTTCAATGATTCATCTCTGAGATTTTTTTTTTGTAAGGCTAAACACATTTCTGTGTTATGATATCAGATGATTAAAGAAGGTCTTCTGAACTAGTCTAAATTAGGCTAAGTAGAAAAAATACTAGGGAATTACTTTTTATGATCTATTTGTTCTTTGTTAAATAATTCCCAAAACTAGACTCTGTCAATGAAAAAAACTACTCACTGGGAAATTTAACATGATCTTTTGCTATCTATGCTTCCACCAGGAATTTACCATCCTTCTAAGGGGAAATGAAGTTCTTCAAAGGTAAGAAAAACGTGCCTCAAATGTCTATATTGGCATGAGATTCTGAAGTGAAAAGTGATAGATGGCCTAGGACTAGCTGCTTTCTAGTTTACAAGGACAAAGCTGAGGGCTTTCTCCCTTTCACCCTTTATTTACTCCATGTTTTTCAATCTTTCTGTCATTACAGCAACCAATTCAACAATTAATGCACAAAACCCCAATGAGCTGAAACAATGTTCCAGTTTTGTCATTTTTTGTACTGTATTAATCTATTTTATTTGTCTTTCAAGGTCCATGGGTTTAATGGAACTTGTCTCAGATCATTGGGTTTTTAATTTTTCCCCATGAAGTCAGCTGTGCTACATTATGGTTTTCACAGCCAGCAGCTCTCACAGCAAATAATGTTTTGTGTGAGTACACCAGGATGTAGGACAGGAGAGAGCAAACAGTGGGGAAAATCATCTTTGGTAGCAGGGTGGCCAGTGACATATAAGAGCTGTTCTCAGTAAGAGGGAATGTAGTGGATGCACAGGTCACTTCCCTCACCTCAGACTTCCCATAGATGCTTTTATCTGTTGTACAACACTTCTACATACCTAAATTAGAAACTCGGATGCATGAAATAATATACTCAGATATACAATGTAGAGTGCAAAATTCTGCATTCATCTTGCCCTAATTTCAGCAGGTTATTAAAAAGCCATCTCCTTACCTGCCTTAGCAGCCACTCCACCTTCCTGAAGCTTTCCCATCTTTAGAGCATATTTGGAAGAACTGTGACAAGGCACTGACTCCTTATTGATGCCAAGACAGGCAGTGTTGGAAGAGGACAAATAGTCTGTGCTCAAAGGCTTCACATTCCCAATGTAATAAATGGGACACTAGCTACTGATGATTCAGCACAAAACCCCCCACTAATACACTAAATCTTACAGTCTCATGACAGGCAAATAATATTGAGCCTAATCTAAATTTCATGAAATTATTTCAGCTGACTTACTGGGCCAGTCTACTGGCCACACAGAGTGTTTGGCATGAGAAACAGCTTTCAGCTTCTGTATCGGCACTCTAGTATGGTAAATTAGCAAAATGAAGTTATTGTTTTCCCAGTTTAATTACTAAGATTGGGTTTACTATTCTTGAGAAGCACCCAAATCTGTTAATTTTATCATACAGAGAAGCAGAACCAAGTCGAACAGCAAAAACACGTGACTAAGCAATATAAAACAAAACATGACCAATATTAGAAGTAACCAAAGCTATATTCTCATAAACAGTGGCCTTGTTTTTTAAATGCAGCACAACACATCTGAGACTTGATGGCAGAAGGCAACACATACTGGAGAGATATGAGATTTGCAAAACCAAACATTACATTCAATAAATTTTTTCAGGGTTTAAAAGGAAGAGAAACTTTACTTCTATCAGATGCTCTTCGGTTTTGTGACAGATACAACTAATGCCCTGAAGATAAAGGAGAGCATTAGAGCAGAGCAGAGAAAAATGCTCAGCCTAGAAGGTTTAGCACAGAAAAAAAAAGACAAAAGAATTGTAAAATTTCCTTCTATATAGAATAATCCAAAACAGGATTGAGACAAAAATAGGTCACAATTAAGAATCTGAAGTGAAAGAATACAAAGAAATTATACATAGGTATGAAAAATTAGCATATTACAGCTCCAGAACGTCTCATAGACACTATTAACCCTTCCAATACCTCTGTGCTCTTATTTCAGTTAAGACAAAAGTGACCATCCTGTGTCTACTGGACTTTCTGAATGGTTGAACAGCTGAAATACTTCATTATTGTTTCTTAAGTGCTTTTATATTCCAGTTTTATGAAAGCAATATATTACTGTTAGTCCAGATGCAGGAACAGAGACAGAGAGACGTCCCTGAGGATAACCAAGTGAATCTGAGTTACAACCTCAGTGAGGTATGTTCACCATGCTCTCAGGCAACTGCATTAACAGTGATCATTAAAAGCTCATTAGAATGTATATAAAGAGAGGAAGCTCTAGTATTCTCTAAGCTAGGCCAGAGATCCTAAAGCAAGTCTATTGAAAGGGGTGTTTGTTTTCATCTATTAAGAAAAAGTGTTTATGTGGGAAGACAGGTTTGCCAGACAGAGATTTTAGCTCCTCTGGGCTGGAAGACAGAGAAGTTCAGAGGGACCTTATTGCTCTCCAGAGGTATCTGAAAGGAGGTTTAGTGAGGTGGGGGTTGATCTCTTTTCCCAAGAATGAGAAGGACAAGAGGAAATGGTCTCAAGTTGTGCCAGGGGAGATTTAGATTTGATATTAGTAAAAATTCCTTCATTGAAAGGGTGATCAGGATTGGAACAGGCTGCCCAGACAAGTGGTGGAGTCACCACCTCTGTAGGGATTTAAAAGACATGTAGTTGTGGTGCTTAGATGTAGACATGTAGTTGTGGTGCATTTGGCAGTGCTGGGTTAACTGCTGGACTTGATAATCTTAAAGGTATTTTACAATCTAAATGATTCTGTGATTTGAGTATCCCCTTCATATTAGAGCATGTTTCAATTTATTTGTGTCTTCAGCAACAAGAGAACACTTTCCTTTCTACCCACATGATAGACATCATACCATAAAGCCTTTCATTGGATTTTCTGTTTGTTTCACATCACATCTCTATTAGGTAATAAACTTGACTGGGAAGAGGATACATCTTTCAGTGACTTGTGAATTGACTGTTTTCACACTATATTCTGGAAATGACATTAATCCTCACACTGGATGTCAGAATTCTGCTTCACAAAGGGGCACCTTATTAGTTTGGAAGCAAGTTTAGGGCATTAAATAATAATTTTCCCTGCCTGGGCTAAATAATCACACCAAAAAAGTACAATTTGACTAAAACATAACTCACTCTCCTAGTAGAGCGGTCATTTGACACAGACAGGTTGGCTGCTCTGTTTCCACAATCTTTCTAGATGATAGAAAGGGAGCCAGAGCAGAGGGGTGCCAGAGTGTTATCTGGCCCCGTAGAAAATCTGGCTGTAAGGCTTTTTTAGCTTCTGAATACACAACCACCTATTTGAAGGGTTTCACAATTGAGATTTAAAAGAACAAATTGAATTTTTCTCCTCTATTCAAGTCTGCACTGAACTTTATCTCTATGTTTTCATTTTAAGTGATTAGTTACTGCCACACATAGCAGGTAGGCTGAAATCCTTTTTCATCCCTGCTTAGTGTCTCCCTACAAGGCTTATTTCCAAAATGATTGAAGAGAAGAGTTCAGAAACAACAGAGGCTGGAAGCCTGCCAGTCACATGCACCCACACAGATGAAAAGTTAAAAATATATCAATTCACGCCTCATACAAGTGGGTACATGGGATAGAGAGGGCTGAGGGAACAGATTGAGAGGGAGAAGTGTCTATTCACAAAGGGCAGTACACATGTATCTGTCAAGCAAAAGGCCACATGGAAAGAATGGGATCTTCTGGTACTGCTGTGCTATTGGTAGGGTGCCTTAGTAAAAACCTTTATTTGCTGGGGTTATTTGTGCTTAGAAATTTGTACCTGCACTGGGAATCTCATCCATCCTTCCTTTGCTGCGTTCAGGTCACAGGACACACTGCCAAACAATAGCAGGGGCATACTACTGAGGGTGTGACATAAAGAGTGCTGGTAGGAAAATCTGGTTTCAGCTGATCTTCTAGGGTTAGATTTGACAAAGGGATCAGTGTGACAGACCTGTTTTCTGTGATCACCCATGTCTCTGCTGGGCTTAAATGAGTGGATTTTTACTTCTTCTTTCACTGTGGCTGAGCTGTACCTCAAAGGTGGCACATTCCTCCCACAGAGTTCAAGCTGGATTCAAGTCCTGGGCAGCCTAAAAATAGTAAACTATTTTTACCAAAACCATAATTTCAGATAGTTTGTGTTTTTCTCATTTGTTTGGTTTCAGTTTGATGATTAACTTCTGCTCCAGATTCCCTAATTTTAGTATTTGGTGCTAAACAGGAGGAAAGTTCTGAGTGAGCATTCATCTCCAGATCAAAAGGTACCACTTCTCAAGGAGAACTGATGGTTCAGACTCAGTCAATATCATACAGTGAGGAAAATATCTCCCTGTTGTTCTCTTAAGCCTCACATTTTTCCAGGGTATTGTTCTAAGTCTCCTTTTAAGAGACTTTCATGCCAAACAAACAAAGGGAGCTGCCCTTTTTAATAATTTGGAACAGTGCAATGTCAAGATTTTTATCTGTCCTAATGGAAGTACTTTGAATTGTGTACCAAAATAATTATCAGATACAGGCTACAGAAATTAGTTGCATAATTACTTGTATCAAATCCATGGTGCTTTCCTGAATGCACCCTCCCATGCAGGGGTGAATCTGCTGCAAAACCTTAACAAGATTTACCAAACCAGGAGCTTCTCCCCAGATCCCCAAGCCAGCAAAGTTGACAGTGTGCAAGCTGAGTGCTCTCAGGGCAACAACTGCAGAAACAGCCACAGAAAGGATGGGTTTAATTTTATGTTGTCTTAGGACCTGTTTTTGTTCTAATAAAGTCAAGCCCCAGGAAAAGTGTGAGGCTCTGAGGCAAGCAAGGACTGGACAGTTCTAATGTTAGCAGAAGGGTATGTTTATAATCCTAATAAACTAGATTCTGATTTCTAGCATGAAGGGGGTAAATTACAAACTGATGAAGCTTCTCCACAAACATGATTTCTATTAACATTAAGGCAACCATGGGCATATACTGAGGGGAAAATCGGTCTCTAGAGTTTTCTATTTTAACCATCAGTCATGTAGCGCAATTGCTGCAGGAAAATAAACGACATAGCAATAGCAACTCTAAAGGCAGATAGAGGACAGGAGAAAGAAAATATTAAATAACGACAGTCACTATGGAAACTGTTGGATTTTTACTATTTTAATACCTGGATGACTCAGAGGAGTGGCAATAAGACATGGAGCCTTCTGGGGGAGGTATCAGTTCAAACTTTGCCCAAGCCAGGGGCAATTGAAAGATCGTCCTAATACCTGTTTATGTAAAACGAGATTTCCCAGTTCCAGTTCATTTTCAAGTGTTAGTATCTAGCTGGGAAATATCTGCACCATGTAAACACCCTAATTAGAAGGCCCAGCAGAAAACCTGAGAACCTTCTTGGGGAGGTGGCATTTTCTTGCTGCTTCTACAACTTCAAGGTTGAGGCTTGAGGAATTTTGTTCTGCTGCTGCTGCTAATGTGATGCCAGTGATATCCAGATTCCAGTCTCTGGGCCTCACACCTGTGCTTCATGACCACCAAACTAAAAATGAAAGAAAAGCGTACACTCTGTTTGCAAAATGGAGAAAAGTTGAAGCTAATGAATTGTAGAAGAGAAACAAGATCTGAAACTAAATCTAACATATTCCTAAACTTGGGAATTTATCTATATTAGGTTATTTAAGTTGCAATTTGCACCTATGATGCCCTTGCCTAAAGCCAGGCTCACATCCAGATTGCTGTGGTAACTTAAACGTGTCGGTGTGTCTGCAAAGGACAGAGACATTGCAGTAGGAGTGACTGGAATGCATTTTCATTCACTACTTGGATAGTTTGTTAAAAAGCTGAATTGCATGAGATTTATTTATCTTGTACAACTGGAGATATACAATAAAGGACTACTTGAACAATTCTCTAGAAAAATGTCTCTCTGATATACTTTCAGTCACGCAGAGGAGAAATTCTTTCTAATGCTTTTTAAGGTGTCCTACTTGCTTGTACAGAGACTGAGGGGAATCTAACACTCCTTCCTCCGTTTCTTTCCTTTCATGCCTACACACGAGACACAATGTAAATCTGGACTGCCGCCTTGGTAGTCTCGTTACCAACTGCTACTGGATCCTGGAGAACATAAAGCAGATGGAGCACATTACCAACAACTTGTTTTGCCAGCTAGTCAATCACTCAAAAACATCCATGATCTAGCCATGTTTTTTTAGGAGAAAGTTGCACAAAGCAGCATTAAAGCTTATTAATTGACCCAGCACATGAAAGTAGAGGTGAGAAAATCAGGTAACCTTACCAGATTGCTGTTCTGCACAAGTGATATTCACAGAAAGGGACAACATGTGCTCTTAAAAAAGGTCACTGCTAAAAATAAGCAAGAAAGTTGTGGAAGCATTAGGAAGAAATGACTGAATTTTCACTCACTTATGGGTCTGTGAGATATTGCATTAGCAGAAGGTAAGATTTGGTTTAAAAGAAAAAATTTGGCAAGAAAACCACAAACTTGTTGAAAGTCTGTTCCCCGGTGAACCACAGGGAGAAGATGCCCATTAACCATCAAGCAGCTTCAGCTTCAGAGGAAAAGTAGAGTTCTGGCACCAGATTCACTTATGATTATGATCCTGTACAGAAAATTTGGGTTCTTCTCTAGTCTTGGTCATAAATATTTATTTTCAAGAGATGGAATATAGATTTCTATTTTGGGTAATGATACTGCTGGATCTGATACACAAAAGCTCTACCAGTTGTTGCAACTGTCCCCAATTTTCCAAGACACACAGCAGTAGTTGCTGACAATGGAAGGCAGCTTCACACCCTTATGCTTTGATTAAATAGCAATCATGTTATTTTGCTGTTTGCTCACCATGCATCATACACATCTGTTATTTCAAAGAAAATTTAGTCTTTTAACTACACAGAAACTCAAATAGGGACTTGAAGGAGAAGGGGGGTGTGGATGCAGGATTTCCAATCTCATCACATTTTAATTTCTGGAAAGACAAAATTCTCTTTTCAGTTAAATAAATTTTTGTTAAAAAACACGTGCACAAACACAAAACCCAAACAGTATTTCAGCTTTAAAAATGCATGCAATGAACTGAAATCAGAATAATTCTGGTATTTTAAAATTTTGCTCGCAATTAACAAAAGAGATCCATCAGGTGCAAAGCAAGTGGAAAGGAAAATTAGCATCTTCAAATTGTTCGTTAGCCCAGACTAGTAACAAATGTTTTTGTGCTTTCTGCATTGGCCTCCATTTTCTTCTAGGTTGAGAGCAAGTTTTACAAATGTGTTGTGATCCGGAAAATGTATCTTTTTTTTTGTAAGACCCTGACATGATTCAGATGCCAGGTTTCTTTCTTGAGGTTCTTTTAATCTGCTCTCTAGGTCCTTATTTATGCTCTCTCTTAGATATATGTGCCTCTTAGCAAAAAGCAAAATTTCCTATCATGTCCTGCCTGGGTTACAAAATATTAAATTCATTCCTTATCACAAACTATGCATTAACTTAGGCATTTAAAATGTTTATGAAAAAGTGTTGTGAATTCCTTCTTTTTGTGCCTCAGTCAAACTCCAAACCCACTGCATTCTGTGGGTGTACAAGCAATTTAAATTTCAGCAATTTTCTGTTACTCAGTATTACTTTTTATTTCCAAGTAGCAAGGAACTCAACTAAAACTTAAGATGGGCAAACTTCAAAGGCTTTTGACTTTGAGTTGGGGCTGGATGTTTATTCATACACTGTAAGACACTGCTTCAGAAGTAACGTTCTCCATTGCATCAGAACAGGTTTCTTCTGACTGAGAACTGCAGAAGTGTCAGAGCAGTGTCCCTGCCCTTTTACACCCGTCTGTAGAAGGTCTGCAGAAGCCACAGGTGTTTTCCTGCTGCATTCCAAAAGCCCAGCCAGCCTCATCCTTGCACAGAGGATAATACCTGACCACTGCAAAACCCTACAGAAAACTCTGCTTTTGATTTCAGATTTTGATACACACTTCTATAAATGAGGCTGGAGTCACTGAGGGTTTTCTTTTCATTCCCCTTGTTTGATTCACTTGGTCATAGTACTGAAACATGTGAAAATGGGGGCTTTTTAATCTATAGAGTGACTCCCACGTTACTTGATTAGGAATGCTATAGCACAGCAGGAGATTATCATCAGCCCTGAGTTTCAATGAGGAATAAATGTTGCAATCAGGAAATTTATACCGTTGTAAAATCTTAAAAGCATGGAAACAGGACTCCATTTTGTGGTGGTGTGTGTATTAAAACAAGATGACAATGATCCAGCTACCTACAGCTCGCCACTAATGGAAACGTAATAAAGTGCCTACCTAAACTACTGGATAATGAAATTACATATCAAAATAAAATGAGAAGAAGGCTATAGCATAAAATTAATTACTTTTGTGATGCCTCTGGTGAAGCGTAGCTGTTTGTCCAATCTTATCTGAGGTGGTCAGTCTAAATGTGCTGGGGCCGGTCCATCACAGTTAGCCCCATTCAGCTTTGGTGCAATATTACACCACCAGTCCCAGCTCCCCAGGTGTGATTTCTGGAAGGGGCAGACACCTTCTACACCATGCTAATACATTTTCTGCAAAGAAAGAAGATGTGGAGTCACCACATCCTGTATTCCAATAGGGCACTATTAGTGGGATATATCGGCTCACTTAATTCAGGTCTGTTTTTGTTCAAAAGATGAAAATTAAAATAAATGAGCTGAGTGACAGAGAAGGTGAGAATGAGAGCAAGTTTTCCCACTAGAAATACCATTAAGGTTGCTCTTAACGGAATGGAGAGACACTGAACCAGCTCACATAAATCTCCTCCAGGTGAACAAATGAGCAATGCATGTAAGAGAATTAAAAGCTTTTCATTTTCTTTCTTTCAGGAAGTGCTACAACCCTGTTGTTAAAGAACTTCAATTGATAGGAAAAACCCCAACCTTCTTAGAGTCTAGAGGAGGAAGATTATAAAAAAAATTTTCAGTGAATTCCCAGATTCCCAAGCTGTGCACAAGCTTCAGGACACAAGGGTTCCTCACAGCCCAGTTATCCTGGCATGCCACAGCTTTCTGAAGAATTTTGATTTCATTTACAAATTATCAAGGAGAATTCTCTGAGCCAAAAACCAGAACAGGGAGAATGTGAAATAGCTCTGCTCTCTTAAGATCCCTTAGTTGAAGCTTTTAAAACACGTCACATTCCTTATTTAGGAAAAATGTGGTGGAATGAACTACAGGGATAGAATCATGATCCTGAGGAAATAAGTTGTAAAGAGAGATAAGCAGATGGAGTAAGACTCGCTTTTTGGTGATTGACAGTGACTTTTAACAGCTTGAATCTTGACACAAGCACCTCAGCTGAATGCTTGTCGCTCATGATGCTTCAGAGGAATGACCTGTCGCCACCAGGCTAATGACCAGAATTGGAGAGAAAGAAAGATAAAACTTACTTTCAGAGAAGTGTTCTTCATTCTCATCCTGCTGGCGTATTATCAACTAAAACTGAAAATACGTGGGAGGTCTAAATTCTGTCCTAGCTGAAGTAGAAACCTGAGTACACCAAGGCAGTTGTCCATAGCTTTCCATCGGGGTGCAACACTCAAGGGATATTTCCCAAGTTGACTCCTGTGAGTTCTTTCAGTTTTATTGTGGAAAGCATTTCAAGAAGAAAACTTACTGTTTTACACTTTGAGTTGGGGTTACTACAACTGACCACTGGATTAGATTCTGACCTAAAATAAAATTGTCAGTTGAAGTTGCTGCGACACAGGAGCCCCTTCGCTCCTACTGCCTTTCCTTCTGACCACATGAGAAGGTTGAGGAGACTGTAATACCCCTGGAGTTCATTCACTGTCATTTACATCAATTCCTAAGTGGACAAACTCTTTTATGCTTGATGTCAGAGTTGGGATAGGTAGCTGCTTTGTTTAGTCTTAGATATTAGAGGTCTTTTCCAAACTAAATGATTTAGCAAGACCAAGACACGTCTTCTGGCAGCTTCCCACTGCAGTTTGTAATCTGGTACAGTTGCTTTCTTCATCTTGCTGTTTTACTCGGTGCCATAATTATTTTCTCATTTTTAAATTCAGTATTAATTAAGCTCATCTATACTCATTAGTTTAGCTAATGAGTATCTTCACTTTTAAACTCACACACACACACACACCAGTCTTCATGCTGATGTAGCATTGGCATGGAAAGTTTTACGCAAAGAGGAAGAAAGACCCACATATGTAATGAAATAAGAGGGCTTACAACTGCAGCTGGTTGGGGATTTTTTAATTAAGCTTTTCCTACCCAAAAAAGCCAATTAGTTGGGATTGAAAGTTTTCAGAGACCTACATCCTGTTTAATAAAAATTTAATCTGAAGGTTTCTCTGGTGAAAACTAGAGAATAATCACTAGCTAATACAAATCAAACCTAGAGGTCAAATCTCATCTACAACAGAGGAGGTACTGAACATGCTGCATTTGATTATTAGAACAGCTCTGAGTCCACAAATGCCAGCCTCACAAGTCCCTTGTTATGAAGTTCCTTGACTGATCTCATTTTCATTAGATATTCTGGATTTCATTTGGCACCAGGGCACAAACTTCAAATCTATGGATTTTTTTCATGTAGCTGAAAGTCTTGTTCTGAGTGATCCATCCATTTTCTCCTATAGTTATATTTTTATGGACTAAATTAGAAAGTAGATAAAATGCACTATTATTATTATTACTATATTTGTTTTCTGACATCTCCTGCTCAGAGATTTTAAGTGATGCTTTAAAGTTTGAATAGGCCATAAAGTTTAGCAAGGAAGTTCTAACCTTGTGTGTGTCCTGCATATAAAAACAAGTCTTGTTTAACTAACAATGCGATCGATGCCAATTAACCACTTCACAAGCTGCTGAATCAGAGAATATTGCCCATGGACTGCATCAGTCCACTGTTTACTCTTCTACTTTGCTACTTCAACTTCTCCCCCAAGTCACAAGAATTATTTTATGCTTGTGCTCTCCCTGTCAGACTTTTCCATTTACAATACTGTGTGAAGAAACAAGGAGTTGCCAAGGCGGACCATATTCACAGTGTGCTATTATCCAATATCCTAACAGTTGCTTGTACCAGATGTTTCAGAAGATGATAAAAGACCCTACAGGAAGCAGATGTGAGACAATCTGCTCTGCCTAACTCACATGCAGAACTATATCCAGTCCGTAAGTTCATCTATATTTTCAGAGCTTGAAAAAATAAGGCATATTTCCAGTATCAGCTTTTATTCATATGTAGCCTCACCAGTCATATCCTGTGAGATTTTCTGGTTTTTTCCCTCTTCTCTCAGCTGTTTGTAATGTCCATCCCAGGAACTCACTTTACCTACAAACATCTTTTCAGATATTCAGAATAGACAAGTATTGAAACAGCTTTAAGAAGCTTTTAAGTGTTCTTTTTAACCTTAAGAGATTTAGCCAAATGGAAGTTAATGTGTTATTTGGAAAAGCAAAGTAGAGGCAAATTGGTATTATTGTTTTCATTATTATAGGGAATAATGTCTGTAATCTTGGACTAACAGGTCACCTTCAGGTCTCACTCTTCTGAGTGAATCAGTGAAGCTGCATGAAATAAATGTTTTCAGAAGTGTTACTGTTCACAGGGATTCCCCGTTTCCTTTTCTATGGCCTCCACTTATTGTGGACATAAAATAATTCTCTAGGAATTGGTACAATTCAACATTGCCTATTCTCTTTGGTAAAGGAGGAAATAATAGGATTGTATCTGAATACCCTGAGGACTGTAGGACTCACATCATATTCATGTATTCAATTTTATGAACATCTCCAGAGACAAAATAGAATTTACTTTTTTTTTTCTTTTTTTTTTTACAGCCTATTCTAGTTCTTCTATATTTTCAAGTTCATCATAGGCCACTTTTTTCCCCTATCATTTGGAACAGACCCAAGACTGCTTGAACGTGAGTTCCAGCACAGACATTTGGTTGAAAGACAATTTAGATGTGTTTTGGTGATATAGAGAATGTCCTTGTATTTGTGAGTCTTTGAATTATGTTACAGATGTTGGTACAATAGTGTCCCCAAGCTTTAAAATGATTACCCACTTAAACAGACTCACAAACACAGAAAAAGAAAAATATGGCAGTCAGCCTTTTCTGACCCCCAGATCCATCTCTCTGTTATAGATTTACGTTTATGTGCAGAGACCCTCAGAATTGGCCAAGAAGGGAGGAGCAAGCAGAAGGTGCATTATGAACACTGGGAGAAATGTCAGCATTTCAACCTAAGAGCATATTCTGTTGTCATGACAACATGATGTAAAGTGTTTTCTTAAATAAAAAGATTGCATAGTAAATGGAAAAGAAAACCTCAGTTAGTAGAGCAAATTCAGATGATGACTTTATAAGTTTGTGACATGGACTAAAAGGTAACATCTATTACCATGAAGAGATTTTTCAAAAAATCCCATGCAGAACAAATGTTTGCTTCACAGAAATGGTGTTGTTTAAAAATCTTATTTGTCATTAGAAATGAAGCTTACAAACTGGATTTCCAAAAAAAAAATCAAATTAATTTCACATATTTTCTACCAGATATTCAGAAAACATATGATGGCTTACACCCTCATTTTCCACGTAAACTACTGATTTCAAGCAGCTTGATTTTTTCGTGCAACACCACGGATCCGTTAAGTGCTGTAGAAACACTTAATGTGCCACTGGCCACCAACCTTATAATTGCAGTGGTCAAAGGGTAGGAAAAGGGAATATCATTATCCCATTTCAGAGCAGGAGAAGAGGCACAGGGCATGTGAAGCCAGAGGCCCAAAAACCACATGAAAAGCTTCCAGCTGTGTTGGGAGTTACATCAAGATTGCTGCAGCCCCGCTATGTGGTTTACAATGTCATTCTCCTCTGCTCACACAAAGAGAGAAATCGGTGGCTATTTTCCTTCAAACCTTTCCTGAAGTTTACAGTTATTAAAGCTTTCATCACCTAGTCTTGCCCGAAACGTTAAAATTTTTGTCATTGCTTGGAAGTGCGACCTGTGCCTCGGGGCATGCACTGGAACAGAGCAGCAGTGACAGGGACACTGAGGCGGCGCTGGCGGCCCTTGCTCACTGGCCATTAAAATGAATGGATTACATGTCCCACAGCAGCAAGAGAGAAGGTATTTTTATGCCAGTCTAAGTGACCTTGTACCACTTAGACAAAGCTGGAGAATTTCTCCTTGCACCCCACACCTCCACACACTAAAAAAAAAAAAAAAAAAAAAAAAAAGGCAAAAAATCTTGGCAAATGTCTCAAGCTGGCTTTCTTTTCTCCCTTGCCAGTACAGTCTGCTGTACACAAAAAGCTAAAATATTTAAGAACTAATGAATTAGAAAACTTGGATTTGAAATTTTTCTTGACAGCTCCCCCAAAAAGAATGGTTCTTCAAGAATAAATAGAGAAATATGCCCCTAACCTGCCTGCTGCCTCTGCCGATCATCTCAACAGCACAATGTACCTCTTGCCTACAGCTGATCTCTAGAAGTGTGTGCCCTGGCATTTGGTATTACAGAGATTTGTTTGGTAGTGTCTGGGAGTCAGCAGTGAGGGCCAGGTCCTGCAAGGCTGGAAAACACCAGAGCACAGACGAGGAGATTCCACCTGCCCCTTGGAGAGCACAGAGAGAGTAAAGCAGGTTTTGGCCTGAAAACATCATTCCATTCTTACAGTGTTACACCCTTTCTGATGGGATTTCATTAAAAAGGAACCTGGAGAAGCAGGAATATCAGAGAAGGGAAGGGGAAACCAAAGAAGTCATGTTCCTGTTGGAAAGTGCACAAAGCAGTTTGAGACTGCTGTGGTGTGACAAGAGCCAAGAGGTGGGACACACTAAGCACTGCCCGTTGGCAATGACTTTAGCCTGGTTTGAAGGGGCCTCACATGCTACAGGATCAAACCTCAATGCTTTAAATAAGCCACAGCATTTAGATCTGAAGTCCCCTGAAGAAGAAGGGTTGAATTCAACTCTGTTTAAAATGGACAATAAGGACGATTTACTGGGAAAGTACATTCTGAGGAGATAGTACAGCAATTCTGATATAAAAGATTACTTGTCTTATTAAAAGCTTATAAGCTATTTTTCATCTCAACACTCTGTTCCCTACAATGTCAGGTTCTGGAAAGCTGTGAACTCCCAGGTAATGAAACAACTCAGTTTGTGCTAAGAAAAGTATCTGGTATGCAGAATTATGGCTTTTCAGCTGATCCTAGAAGGTGGTGATTACAGTCTCCCTGTCTCTTTCAAAAATATGTGTGTGATCTCTGTATTATGTGAGATGCGAAAAAAGTGGGCTGTTGAGACTCCCATGAGCCACCTTTCCATTTTCAGTGCAGGAAACTGCCAGTGATTCCCATTGGGATTGCTGCCCACCCTGGAGCCCTGAAAAGGCAGCATGAGCTTGGAAAAGCTTCCTAGATGTTCACCGTGGGGAATTTTTGGCTGGTTCTAGACCTCTCAATATGGAAACCTTCCCTTCCTTCACAGAAGGTCTAAAATAACACTGCCTTAGCTCTGGCACTCCTAAGACTTCTCCAGTAGCTTGTAGCAGGAAACCTGCTGGGCAGCATGACCTCTGTACTACAGTAAAGAAAATCTCAAGTCATTTCTTGCTCTTCTGCTGTCACTAAAATAACCTTAACCCAGTTTTGATTTTTGTCCTCCAGTTCTGTTCCTGAGTGAAAAGGGTCATATTCGCGTTCTTCTACCCTTTGATTACCTTATGTTATCAAGATTATTAACTCCATCATGTGGAAACTCTGCCTCACCGGTGTTTACCGTAGCACAAAGGGACTCTTGGGGGCAGGAAGAGTCTCCAAGAGTCACTGTAATATAGTAATAATCATGTGAAGTGTGCCTCTCCACACACTACCCTGATTAACAAAACGGTTCTAAGAAATCACAGATTCTTACTCAATGATGGATTCCTCACATTAGTTTGGAGTCTGATATCTGATGTTTGAAAAGGAAGTTTTCATGCTACTTCCTCTTTAGAGGATTTCAGAGACAACAAAACTCAGGGAACATCGCTGGGGCCTACCGATGGTTTCTGACCTAGAAACAAGATTGCAAAGTAAGAATCTGCTCCTCCATCTGGTGTATATGCTAATAACCTTCCCCACAAGAGCAATTCAGTTAACTGAACTGATTCCATACCATTATTGCCATGGTGGGCCTCCACAAGTGGTCCTCTAGATCACATCAAATACAGCCCGACTTTCAGATGCAAGTGTGAGGTTAGATGAAACTGGCAGGTAGAAAAACACATCTTTGTATTCATAAATTCAGCCAATTTGTTCAGGAATTGCTGAGAAACAACCCCATGACACCGTTTTAGAAAAGAAAAGACATAGAAAACAGAGATTCACTCTTCTATTTACTAGAGATTTGAACTTTGAACAGTGTAACTGTGAGAAAAATAAGAGAGAACACAAAATAGATGCAAAATTATCATCTTATCTCTATGTCCACACCTGTGGCTTTGTTGACACCAGGCTACATTACAAGAGATTATCGAAGTTGGAGCTAACCTTCATATCTTTGTAGCATCAAATGAATGTCAAAGTCATCACAAGCACAGCAGATCCTATTTGCTCTGTTAACTGCATCAGCAACATCTTTGCAACATGGGTCTCTGAAATACGGTTTGTGAGAAGGAAGATTGTTCATTGGAGCAGCAAGAAAAGAAGCACAGAGATACTCTGCTACAAATAGAAAACTTGAGTTATGTCATTGAGATCAATGGAAATTCAGAGGAAAGCCTGAATAAGAAGCCTAGGATTTGACCCTAAATCAGCTTACAAAATTTTCAACAAATTGAGTTTTTATGATCTGGAGGAAGCTCTAATTATGTTGTCATAAAAAATCTCAGCACTGTTGAAATCTTATTTGTGAAGCTCTCAAAGAAGCATCTATAAAGGCTTTTCTTTCCCATTTTGTTCTGATAATTGACAATATATGAGGTGACAGATTAGAGAGTGCAATGTGGGACATGCCCCTTCCATCCCCTCTCTGACAAAGGAAGCCAATAAACAATTGGCTGGGTTTTATTATGTTAAAGATCAAAGTCTCAAGCTCTGACTCTTCACTTAGACAAAGCTCCCAGAGACAAGGACAATTAAAGGATGTGTTTCCTATAATGGTAAAAAACTCCTCTCTCCAAAGATGAAACATGGGTTTAAATGCCTTCATTCATGAGGTGACATGAGTAAGTGTCTAAAGGCAGATATAACAAACATCAGACTTTCTCGTGTACCAGAAACAAACAGAACTTCAGGAAGACAGTGTGGAAAATTTCAGGGGAGACAATAAAAATTTTTCACTAGTTCAATGAGAGCACATGTTCTACAGAAATTGTTCAGCTCAAGCAAACTTCTGCCAAAGCCCTGGGAGTTTCTATCAGAAACACACAGAGGTCCTGGCAGCTCAGTGGATGCCTTTTGGCAAATCTGGCCTTCCCAGGCCTTCTTCCTGGGGACATAACACCTGAGGAACATCTTTCAGTTGATGGCTTCTAGCTGCTGCGCATTGAGGGTGGTGGGCACGAGCTCAGGGTTCTGCAAGGAGGCCCAGAGGGAAAGATGAAGAGGCCCCTCAGAGTCAGGCCAGATGGGTATTCTGCTCCAGTTATGAAAAGATTGGAAGAGGATAACAGTCATGTTTCCAATTCAAACATGTCAAAGTGCTCAGCCTTCCACTGAAACGGAAATTCTCACTTGAACAGACCTGTTTGAAGCCTGCTAGTGTAACAACACAGGTCTTTTACATCTAAACTGTCAAGAAATCTTTATTACTGGTATTTACCATTGTGGCGTCAAAAAGACACCACGTTTATAGCAACACAGCATAAAAGTAAAATACATATGAGAGGTAACGATAAATAGCTGTTGACTGACAAAAATATGGCATTATAGGCACCATCAGCAGCCAAGAAATAATTCCTTTCCAAGAGTTGCTTTCATTTGTGAAAAACATTAATATTCAAATGAAATATTTTCTTTTATGATTTTCTCACTTTTTTTTTTTTTTAAGGAAAATGTGCATTTCTGGCCTGATCTACCCAAGAAATTCCTTCAACATTAGAACTGAACAGACTTTCATTTCAGCTGTGTTTTAATGAAGTGATATTAGACAGAAGAATTGTCTGCTACGGAGAAGGTGATCAGTATTCATCACCAGCTGAAAGGTGTCGACCAGGTTGACATGTTGACAATGCTCTATTTCCACACATCTTGTTTTAATTCCAAAGCACATATCTGTAATGTGAAACTGCTTATTCCTAAGGCTGCACTCTCATTCAAAACCAGCCATGTTTGGGCAGATAAAAATGCTCTTGCCCAACATCTCCAGATTCCCAACAAAAGGCACAGGGATTTATCGAACCAAAGCTTTTTTGGTACATTCTTCTAGTGCCATGGTTTCCTGACCAGAGGCAGTATCACTGGTTCCTGTGTTACAGCACAGCCTGGGTGCAGAGTACACCTGTAGTTTGGGCTTGCATTGCTATTGCAAACATGAACTCCTCACACGCAGTGGGAGCAGAGCCCGGCTGTTTGCCCTGAAGCTCACGGTACAGAGACAGGATTTAGAGAAACAGGTTTATATAAATAAGCACAACAAGCCACCCATTCACTTTAACATTAACCATTTGCATAATAGAGTCTGTATTGTGGCTCACACTCAGTGGGTGATTAAAGTACCACAGCAGCAGGGTGAAAAACATGCAGGAGCTGGAAGTTTTAAAGCAAAAATGTTGCATTTTGCTGTTGACCAAGACCTTGTATATATCATTTGTCCACTTGTACTAATATTTTTTAAAGAAAAAATTGATGACAGAAAGAGTACCATGTAGCCAGCCAAGAAGCAAGCACAGGATAAGCCTTACACCTTAACTGCAGGGAGGAGAGTGCCAGGGGAGGAACAGCTTACTGAGATGAAAAATGAACACAGGAAGAATAAGCAAGAGCCAAGTTTTATATGAGGATATATGAAGGAAATATTATTATATCAGTGGACTGTAGTGATTTAACACAAATGAACTCACAGAATGCCCCACCAACTAATTTCTGGTAGTTCTCACTGTCTGCCCCAGCACTGCCTGATCCCAGGCAAAGGCTGAGTGTCACCCCCCCCGCCCCAGTTATTCCCAGTTGCATACAGCACCACCAGTGCTGGCAGGACTGGGGTCTCTCCAAGAACCACAGCCTTTCCTAGCAGGGAGAATGGCTGGCCATTGGCTTCCTTTGTATCAGCAACTCCATCTCCTCCACTTTCCTCCTGAATAACTAAGCAGCCACTTGGGCACGCCACGTGCATGCACTTGTACCTGATGATGTGCTCTCTGGAACACAAATCCTGCTCATCTTTTAAGTGGTACTATTTCACGATGTGCCAACATACTTTATTTTTGGTAATAGCCCTTCACCTAACACAATAAGACAAGTGTACTCACTCAGTCCCTGGATACTGCTTAAATAACATTCCTAGCAACGAGCACCCTTTGCCAGGAGTGCAGAGTAGAGCTACCTGCTCACTGTGCTCATCCTCCCTGGTTTGCGGACAGGCTCATGAGGATGCTGGGCACAGTGTCCCACTCACTGCACCGGCACCCAGGCAGGATGGGAGGCAGAAGCAAACTAAACTCCTGTGCCACGCTGGTGTGCACTGAGGAGCAGAAGGCCCACGCCTTGGTAGATTATCAGCGCAGCATGTGCTTCCCCTCCTCGCTCAGGACCTAATCATGATGTCCATTCAGACCCCAAGCACTCTTTCCTGACTCCCTCCTCTCCCCCAGCAGATCTCTCTTGCCCATGTACCTGCTAACACAGGGTTTGCCCTTTTTATTACAGTTCAGTTTAAAATAAACATGAAACTCCCCAGTATGTCTGACCTGTGCTCCGCAATTTTTTTCATGTGACAAGGCTGCTGCTCCCCAGCAGTCTCCTTATCTACAGCAGAGATCAATGCAATACTCTACTTACCTGTGATAAGCTGAATTTTCAGGCCATAACAAAACCCATTTTATAAGGGATTTTTCAACGTTGTCTATATATCTAGCAGGTAAAGACCTCTCAGAAAATTAAAGTAACCTTTATACTTCAACAATAAATCTAACAGTGCACAAACACATAATGCCCTCATAGATTTCATATAATTTATGGATTGCTCTTTCATCTTTTTTTTTTTTTTTTTTTTTTTTTTTTTTTTTTTGGGAAGAGATAACATGCTTAGCTCTGTCCTGTGTTTGCCCAGTGTATGTAGCTCTATCTGCACCATCACATCTAACATGGCTTATTTTTCACAGCCTGTATGGATAAAACCTTATCAACCAAACTCTTGCTGAAGTCCCATCCTTTCTAGAAAACACCCTTTACTCCCAGTAGAGGGGAACTCATTGAAGTTCTGAAACACAAATCTCGGCATCTTCAGGAAATTATATGAAAAATAAACCCACTGCCTTATAGAAACACTGTATAGGAAACCAAACAGCTGTTCTCTAAATCCACTGAAGTGCTCTCAGAACAGGTTGCCACAGTTAATGTACATTTTTCAGCATTCAGCAGTGGAGGTTTTTAGAAGATGGAAATGATACATTCTCTTTCTTTCATTTTTATAGAAAATTCTCCACTTCAAATGTTAAATTGCTCATTTTTGTGAAAATGTCAGTGGAAAGCTTCCCATGCACAGGTGGATCAGAGAACGCAAGGGAATGAGAGTTGGCCAAGCCTCCAAACTGTTAATTCTGGCAGATTCTAGTCCTGGAGGAACTGGACTGAAACCCAAACAGTTAAGCAGACTAGGAAAGCAACTGGACATCAGAAGGCAGGTTGAATTCAGGGAAGACTCTGTGCAGTCCCTCAGCAACAGGCAGGGTCAGCACAGCCCATCAGCAGCAGCAGTGGGATGTCATAGCCTTTCCAGGAGGAAAAAAAATCCCCCAAATACTCAGACATGAAAAACAAACCAATTAAATAAGCTAGGGTTTATTTATACATCTATAGAGCAAAGCAGCCTGGAAAAAAGCCTGCTGCTTTTGTCTGGTAATTAAGAAAAGCAGTTTGTGTGACTCCAGTGGATTATCAGGGAGTGCAAGTCCGGCCCTTTCAAATGTCAGCATTGTTCTACCATCCCTCGCATTTTAACAAAGTCACAGTGTAAAATGGACTAATTAGTATGTTATGAAAAGGCAGACATCTAAAGATGATATTTGATGCATTTCTGTACCAGAACCTGTAATTAATTACTTTGTTCTGGAGTTCAGATAGGTGTATTGGAAAAAAAAAAATTAACCTGCCTGCTTGCAAATTCTTTAAGGGTCACTACTGATATTGTTTTTGGTATTTTGATTGACATTTCTCTTTCTCCTAAGTGCATTGTAATTTTGCTCTAACTATATGGAATGTTTAATTTAAAATTTTCAAAGTATTTTCTAATTCTTTTCCCTTCTCAACACATCTCATGTACTCTAGGCCTTTTCATAACACAGAAATGAAAAGCAGCAAAGATATAAGAGCATTCATAATGCAACATTTAGGTAATATGTTTAAGTAATGTGAACAAATTCATCATTTTATTCTGGTTATCAAGATGGTTTAAGCAACACAGGGTTTTCACTAAGCATGAAATTGGTGCCATGGCCTACAGAGCTCAGTTAGAAACTTACTTTGGATGCTTTTTTGCACCACCAGGTACTCTACATATTTATTTCCATGCATGTGTGCTCATTTATACGTACACTTATTAAAATGATGAAGTTGTAACTGGTATCACAAGAGCATTTACCTACTGCTCAAATGTATTATTTGGACAGAAATCACAAATAGTGTTTTAAAAAGGAAAATGGCATTGCCAGAGTATCTAATGAGAAGAAAGTACAGTTAAATTGAACAATTTCCTATCTCATCCTGTCCCAATAACCTGTCCCATTCTTCTGAAATATTCATAAAAGATCAATTATTGCCATTTATGGTCAAAATAAAATGCTGTTAATGGCACATGATTTTATAGCAGTTCCTAATATTTTCCCTTAGCAATATTTGACTTGTACTTGGCACCAGCTTATTATTGCCCTCAGTGTTACCAGAAGGGCACATTTATAGAGGAAAAAAATATGTGATTATGATGAAGATTAATCATAAAAACACTGATTTTTAGAATAAACGGAGAAAAATATTTTTGGTAAAGAAGGTGCTATCTAACACCGTGCCTAAACAGCCTGAGATCTCACTTATCCAAATCAACACTGGATATGGAACCACATTTATTAAACAGATTTCATGGGGAGCTCATGACAATCCTGACTGGACTCCCTCCACAGCTGCATTCCACAGCCACCAGCGGGGGAGAATCTTTGTAGAGATCGTCTATCAGTGGCAAAATTATGCTTAACTCACAGCAAGACATACAGATGTTACAGTGCACTGACTGGAGCAGACACCAAAGAAAGACAACATCCCTCTTCCCTTTGCCTTGTGACTTTGTTCTTTCAGTTTTTAACACTAATGGAAGCCCAGTTCCAAACTTTCTGGGAAGCAGCACCAGTTTCCCATCAAGGCTTTGAGGAGGTGCTGGGACCCATCCACTCAGATGAAATTGTAATTTTAGGACCAGATACAAAAGAAAGGGAGATAAACACACACAGAGATATTATCTTTGCTTTAAGCTTTTTTCTTTGAATTAAAACTAAACATTCTCCCCCTTCTAAGAAAAAGTCCAGCCTGAAACTTTAAAACCACTGATTGCTGCTGGGCCTGCCTGTACCTCAGTCCTCCAGCCTTGAAACTTTCTGAAAATGTCTTAGCCTTATACATAGAAAAAGTATTATGCTGATAGACACTTGGTCTAGCTAAACTCAATTATTTCCTCTAAGTGTGGTTATAGTGCAAATACGTTTTTGCTGTTAAAAGAACATAAGCCTCATATGTTTTCTCGCAGTAGTCTAATTGTAGCATTTGTGCATCAGTTCCCAGAAAAGTAGTTTGTAGCTACATGTGACTACATAAAAAAAATATTCTATTGGGCACATTATTATAAACAAAGACATTAATAATTCAGGATGATCCTTAGGTTCTACTTTAAAACCAGAGAGCATCCTCAGGCTCTTCACCAGTGTAAGGTTTGTGACCCACAGCCAGCACAGGTGCATGAAGGATG
>JAWWLV010000158.1:9969752-10018396 GCA_035041135.1 Platyrinchus mystaceus | reverse complement strand
AAAACCAGAGAGCATCCTCAGGCTCTTCACCAGTGTAAGGTTTGTGACCCACAGCCAGCACAGGTGCATGAAGGATGCAGTGACTGTCATGGAATCCCACCCTCATCCCATGTTCTCAGAAACAATATCTGTGTGGTCAAAATACACAGATGATTCCTCGTGTACGGGATAAGCTCAGAAGAGAGAACCTTTCCCGTTTAAACAGACAAGCCACGGAGCAACACCATCATTCTTTCTCTCACTTCTCTCATAGAATGAAGAGCCAGAGAAGAGTGAATTTTCCTCAGGGTAATCTCCACAGCAAGACTTTGCAAATATATATTTCTAAGAGTGATATACACTCCTCACCCATGTGAGTGATTTCAGCAAGGCTCAATAACTTCCTCGTCATTGCCTCACAAACTCAGTAGGACACAGCAAGTAACAAAACCCATCAGTTTTCAATATCATGCAGGTTCACTCCAGCATCCCTTCCTAATTTTTAACGCACCCTGCCCTTGAGCACAGCTATTTGCTATTACAGGTGAGGCTGCACAAGCATATGGTGAGTGGAGGCCCAGTGAGCTGGAACATCCTGTTTCAGCTGATATTCTGCAGAACTGTTTGGCTATAGGAGCTCAGCAATATATTTTGATAGGCTTGACTATGCAGCTATAGATCTAGTTTGCTTCCCACTCAGATATTGTTCATGCTTCAGTTATCATGCACAGAATTAGTGATAAGCAATATTAAGCAGAGCACTCTGTATCACAGTTCTGCCCAAAAGGGCTGATAACAGATCCCAGTCTCTTTATGTGTTTTGCCTTTACAGGAAGCTGAGTGACTGCTTCCCTGGGAAGCAGAAGCTGATAAGTATTCTGAGCTTTATGCTAATGCAATGTCTGTCACATCCCCCTTGTACCTTCACCAGGAGCTTTCAAAGTCTTGGTGGAAATACTAAAATGGAAGACTTTTCTGCTAGTGCTTTTTTCAATAAGGATGCTATGATGCAGAAATAACTAGTAAGGATATTTTAACACCTTGCTACGCATAAAAAATGCATGATCTTCCAAACACAACTGATGACAGCAATTAGCATGTATTTATAATACATCTAAGTGTAACTGCATTCTTACCTGGCTATTGCAGGATACAGAAATAACCATTCAGCTTGATGTGCTACAAGCCCACAGACTTCTTAATTTAATGCATGTTCAGTCCCATACTGTCTGAGGATGTTATTTGCAGGCTTGGAGTTCTTTTCCCTTCAAATTTAACTCTTGTGGCCTGATATTTTCGTTAAAATATCTAGAGGTTATACTTGTCCGCACACTAGCCACCCTAAGGTGCTGGTGCCACCTTAGAACCATAACTACACAAGCCCTTTGCCTGTAAACAGGCTGCCCTTTTCTTCCTTCCACATGATTCAAGATCACATTAATAAAACTCTGAATCAACACAGTGCATGCAGAGAATTGCAACAAGACAGGGGCCCCTTACCCCTTGTCCAATAAAAGTACACAAAACAATACCAAAATTGCCCAAGAGCCACATCAGGTGACAAAAGTTTTCTTGCATCTTTAACACTCTTGTATATTTTGCCTCGAGGCCCAATATTTCAAAGCTTCATGTATTCTTTTGCTGTCATTACTTACTATTTTACTCTTAAGTCCTGGTTTTACTGGGATTAAAACTTTTTAGTTCAAAGGATTTGATTTCAGCTCTAAAATTATTGGGCATTTCAGAGGGGAAAAATCAAATGCATGTTCAGATAAGAGACTGAAAACAAGGAGCCAAAGATAAGGAACCACAGGAGAACACCACTATTTGTATCATCTGGCATAGACATATTTTATAACATTCAGGAAGGTATCTGATTAAGATCGATAAGGTGAAAGAATCTTTATGTTACCTACAGTTCAGCCCACAGCATGACCTGGTAACCATTTGTCACAGTGCCAAAGGAGCCCCTGTACCAACCCTTACCCTCATCAAACAATAACCTCAAATGGAAGCATTTCCAGTGGCTGCTTTGCATTAGAGCACATCTGCCCTGTTGCAAGTGAACACGTTCACTTCTGTGTGCACCTCTATCTATCCAGCAGATTAAAAACTGTTGAATTCATTGGGGATGTAGAACAAGAGCCTCAGCAGATGCAGGTATGCTGACAAAGGTCTAGTTCCTGCTAAGAAATGAAAACTATCTAAATCATTCAAACGTACTCTCTAACTGTCATTTGAAGTCATCTGACTGATAAACTATGTTAATTAAGTTTGATTGTTCTATTTAATCTTAACAATTGCCTGGAAACCTTGGAGGATATTTTGTTTGGCATCAAGAGAACAGCAGACTCACGTGAATGCCAGGTACCTCTGTGGCTGGTGGTCCTGTCTTGGAGGCTCAGAAATCCACAGCAGCACCACTGAACAATTTTGAATTCCTGCACAAAGAAAAATGGACAAAACGTTCATGTGTTGGACATAATGTACTTCAACTTTATTTTTCTTATTAGTCTCCTTAGCATTTTAGATAAGACAGTGCCCTAGGTGGGCTATTAGAAAATATGCTTAGTTTAAAAGCAGTATTATTAAATGAACCACCACTCAGATCTGCCACAGTGGTTTAACAAGAAAAAACAACCCAAAAAACCAACCTCCCTCTCACTCCACTCCCCCCCAACAGCAACAACAAAAAAGTGTTGGAAGGGTCAATATTATTTATATAATATTTTCTTTACGTTTTGGCAACCTTGTAAGCAAGTATCCTCTAATCTTCATCTAGGTTAACCATGGTTCCTGCATGAGAGAGCTGCACAGTCACTTATCTGAAACCCATGCAGGAGTAATGAGAAACTCAAGAGCACCAAGCTCTGGGTGTGTGCAGTCTATTGCCTTGTGGGGTTTCTTAATAAGATTCTAATGGAATCCAACAAGGGCAACTTTGATTATCCCATGTTGTTTGAAAGATGCATCAACCAAACCATGGAGACCATGAATTTAAAAGGCAGCTGACAAATCTAGAAGAGAAGTATTATTTGCTAACATTCAAAAGGCAGATTTATATGTCAGATGACTGACTATATTTCAGAAGTTGTCATTTCTAGGAACATCAGTTGGAGATACTATTATTTATTACTATCCATAGTAATGGATAGTATGTGGAGCCCCACAGACATTACCATGCATGTGTAGACATTACAGTCAGCAGCAAAAATAAGAGACAGAAAGAAGGGAAGTAGGAGAAGAGGGAGAGCAGCTTCATATATATATATATATATAAACCAGATTTTTTTCTGAAGAGTTAATCTCAATGGTTACTTTAACATCTCAGTTTACAAGTTGATTTTGCTCATGAGTTTCTATGTACTAGTCTTGAGGATTTTATTTTTTTTGGATCAGAGTCATGCTATTCTGAAGCAATTACAGACTTAAATGATAGTGAACTTGTTACAAATAATTAATAGTGGTGTTCTTGAGGGCCTGAGAAAGCTTCTTTCTTTCTCAGAGAAACAATCGTATACATTATTCAACATGTCATAGCAGATATATTACATTATTTTGTTACCACACTGCTTAATGGTATTCAAATAGAATGTTATAAATACACCATAAATATCAATCTTAAAAAGATATTAAAAGTTCAGAGATACTAAATTACCCCATGTAGGTGAACTAAAGCGATTATAAATTAATTACACACATGCACACAGGCTAACACAAGGACTGAATGCAGTGGGACCTTTATCACAGATAAGTTGAAAACCAGTGCATGTTATAATAAATAAATGGCACAGACTGTTGGGTCCTAACAATGACTTTCCACTCACTATACCTAAAGATTCAAACACCACAAACTCCACCTGTTGCTCACACGATTGTGCCAACATTCCTTAGAGAGGTTAGAAATTCATATCCATTTCTTTCATGGTGATGTTTTTCTTTAACAGCTTTCAATTTGAGATACAATTCTGGCCAGTTTCTAGTGGACTGTCCTTGGCAAACAAGGCATTCACACCCAAATTTAAATCATTCCAAGGATTTAGCAGCATGCAATCCATTGATTTCAGCAGATGATATGGTGTTTGCTATCAATACTCTGCCAAACCTTATAGATCAATGGGACACTGACATATAATGTGGATGCACACACAGCTTTAGCAACAGTGCTGTCGTTGCTATATCAGTCTAAGACACAAGCAAGACAAGGTTCAAAAGCAGATATAGGACTGTTATTAGTCCAGACAATACTCATGAGGGGAAAAAAAAGATGATAAGTTTTCAGATGCATAAGGTATTCTTTAGCTCTCTTCTTCAGGGACACTGGTTCCAAGAAGTACAAGAAGCTGTGTGCAAACCTTATTTCTAAACATAACAGCTGAGTTAGACACATGGCCTCTCTCAACAAACCCTGCCTTGAACCTGCTTTCAGCTTAAAAAATGAGATCTCTCTCTTCTGCAGTGTCATCATATTTAACACAGGGGCACATTATGAGTTTGTGTGCTGCCTAATAAATTATGTTAAACTAACTGGATTAATGTCTTCTGGTAATATTCATGGGCCATGATGCCTTGCTATCCTGAAGCCTGTGTGCTGAAAACAGCAACCTAAGAATTACAACATTGTAGAGCTACTATTCAACTGCTGTAAATATCTAATCAGTGCACAGGGCAGAGAACAACTGGGCAACTAAAGACAATCCAATCTGGCTTTATTTGGCTCTGCAATAACAGTAGTTATGATCAGTGGTGGTTTTGAAGTATAAACAGAATGTAGATTTCTTATAAGTGAATAAATACGTAGCCATTAAATTAACTAACATACCCATTTTGTTAGTCTTTGCTAGTCAGCACCAAAAAGTAAATCTCGCTGTTCCAAAAATCTAAAACTTGTGCATTTCCAGTTACATCAATATGCTTTGAAATATTTTTAATTGAAAGTAACTGATAGAATGTAACGCAGCATTTATCGTGCTGCGGGTGACACGAGGCATACAGCGGAATGTTTTAACAAATGTTTTATTTAAAGACAGACTTGAAAAGTCAGTGGGAGTAATTGCCAGTTTGTCAGCTGAATCACTTTATCCTTTGGAAGAGCTTTTTGTCATTATATTAGATGATTCCCAATGTCAGTGCAGGCCAATTTTTAGGATAAATGCACCTCAGTGTCATGCATTCCATTACTGAATACTAAAATAGTATTTGGGGGCTTGTTTTTACAAAATTGTTAACCTTCCTATTTTGATGGACATGCTACTAAATGACATATGCATTGAAAACCTGTGGTTTTATGAGAAAAAAAATGAAGATCTCTTTTTCTAATTCTCCCTTCTTTTCCATACATTAAAAAAAAACCACAAACCTCACAAGAGAGCTTACTCCTTATCTCCATAGCATGGGAAAAACTTTACGTATTGTGTAGCAAAGTCTTGATCCTGCCTGAGATTCTTTGTTTGTCTTAATGGGACTGTGTGAATGGAAAAGTTGGCAGAACTGGACCCTTTGTGCTTGGAATTCAGTATTTACACAGCAGATACTATGCTCATACATTGCCAAAAAGCAGGCGATGTGAACAGCATTTCTAATCTTTGTAAATCAACCCAGGACTCTCTGGTGTTTTTAAAATGCTTATGTTCCCTGGAAAGACAAAGACATTCTGCTTACATGTAAGAGACTGGCATATATTAATCCTCCAAGTGTGGCACAACAGCATCCATTTTTGAATGTGGGAATAAAATAAACTCAAGAGTGTTGTTTGAGTTCTTTGGTTGAACCGAGTAGAAATGTAAAAGATTTACTGGATCAATTAAAATTCTATGAACTGTATTCCTTGTCAAACTATTTTAATCTGTTTATATCTGGATCATTCGCTTATCTGTCTACAGGAAGAGAATGTGTGTGAGACTGACTTGCACAGATATCTGTAGGAGATAGTGCATCTTGTATTTTCTGTAGGAGGGAAGCAGTTGGGAGATGAGCAAGAAATATATGAATCATTTACGACTACAATCTATATCCAACTTCCTCCTCGCAGGAAATAAAGTTACCTGACAATTTAGGCCAGTAGCGTGGGTTTCTGACAACTTTGCATAAAGTTTGTTTGAAGAACCCTCGTATTTTTAAACCTCTGTAAGAACATTTTTGCTAAATGTATTCAAAGCATTTGATCGGAATAAAATTAAACCGGAGAATTAAAAAAATGACCAAAAAACACTGTCTTTGCAATGAGAGCAATAGCTTTGCAATGAGAGCTACAGTTTGAAACAGAACTTCAGCCAAGTTGCCATCTGAGTCTGATTTAGTTTCCTCACTGTTTCTACAATCAGCACAGGTTATTTCCCACACACTACCCCTCTGCTTACCTTCCTGCATTTCCATTCTTGCAAGTCACTATTGTTTTCTATGTTGCACATTTATTTTAACTACATTTTTGTCTTTGCTATCACAGTTTTATGCAGTCTTTGATACATGAAGAACAGACAAATAATATATAAAGAATATCTGCACAAGCAATCCAGTTTTGGTAGGAAAATGAACCCTTAGTTTGGCTCTGGGTGCTAACAATGGAATATCTCTCCCATGCAGCTTGTAACAGCTTCTGTCCGATGATTTTTAGATGTTGCCTTATTATCAATGAATTAATTTCCCATGACTGCCTGTTTATATTAGACAGAGAAATACTGTTTCTATTTCATAGAGAAGCTGAAATTTTTAACATGAAAAGAAACCAAATCCTGTTTACAAATGTGCTAAAACCTTCTTTCACAGAGTGTTAAGCACTTCTGAAAACCGAACTACTCAGAAATATATTTGTATTCAAAAGACAACAAAGCCTGGAAAGTTTTAACTTGAGGGTCCAGAACTCTGCTATTCTTAGAAGAAGTGCAAATCTTGATCAAAGGCAGGAACTGAAGGAGTCCCTGGTTCTCTATCTTTAGGAAGACAAGTAAGAAGAAAAAAGTAAAAAAAGCAGAGCAGCACAGACTCTCACCTTTCCTAACATGGAATGCTTTAATGAAGCAAACAAGAAAAAAACATTCAAAATCATTATTCAGCATGTTTAAGGCCATCCTTACAACTACTATTTTAAAAAATGGTTTAACAAAGAAAACCTTTTTTTTTTTTTAAAATCCCCTTGAATCAAGAGCTGTATAACCAAAGCTTCTGCTCAAAACGCATTTTTGACAACATTCAAATGCTCACTTCTTCCTTGAGTTAAGAGTAGGCATACTAACAAGTTTTTTCAGTCATTCCTCTGAATTTCTGTTTGTCAGCTCAGTTCTGGACTTATGCTGACAACAGCAAAATCTTTACATTTCTATCTAGTGTAGGTTCCAGCTGCAAACATCAAATGAATATTGATTTTCTTTTTACAACTCAGAAAGCTTTAACAGACACAGCAGTAGTATTCCTGGTAGATAAACCGGAATTTGGGAGCAAAAGGTACTGTTGTATTATCATTGTCAGTACTGCTGGAAATGAGAGCTGGAAAAGAGCTGAGTAGGCAAGTGATTCACTGAACCCTTTTACCTGTGCATACATGGGTTGAAATCATTTGGATGGCAACTAAAGGAAAATCTTTTTTGGAGAGTCCCTGCATCTCAAAACCACACCAAAATTATGCCTGACAGGCAGATCTATCTAGCAGAACAAATGAGAACTGGAAGTAGGTTGCAGACTAGATGAAGGCAGTTGTATAGACTGATTATCTCCACCCTAAAAAAAATTAAGTCATTCAAAACAGACCAGAAATGGTGGTTGTACCAGTACCTCATAAACAAAAAAAATGTTTTGATTCCTTGTGGTTGTTAAAGAATGTCATGTCTGAAGTCCCACATAACTTTATCTCTGTTTTGTATCTAAAGACACTCCCAAAATACTTTGTTTTTCGAGAGAAATTTAAAAAAACCTCCTCAAGGATGCTCTTAATTACTAATCAACACTATCTCAGTGTTTTCTACTTAGTGAGGAAAACCAATGAAATTAAAGGCAACACATCTGAGTCTTTTAGCACAGGGCTGTAATTAATTTATCACACAATACTAGACAAAGAACATCTGATGATTCATGAAGGAACTGCACATTTCTAGGAATAAGACATCTGTCTTCTGCAGTATTGTAAGAACAGAGTTAAGACTTTTCTCCCAAGGCCAGCTCATATAACTTTATATTCCAAACCCTCCCTTCTTCAGGCCTTCTCTACTCATCCTTTCCAACACAACTAATATTACTTGATGCAAAATTCTGCAGTTGAGGTCAACCTGACATCGTGGGGGAATCCACCCCTTCTGTAAGGAGCTGCTCCAAGTTCTGCTACTTAATCAAACAAGCCACAGTTAACTAAGAAGATGTTTAGGTGGCTCATTTATCTTAAGTGTCGCCTGGTTAATCAGGACTCATTGGATCTATTTCCAACTCAACTGCTGACTTGGTAGGTAATTTTGAACAAGTTTAAAATTAGTAATGACTGGGTCTCTCGACAGGTGCTGCAAGGTTTTGTTAATTTAAACACATAAAACATGCCCTTACAATTTAGCAGAAGTTTCCTCTATAGCCCTGTGTTTAACTCTAATAAACTTAAAATAATAGATTGGAAAGTAATTGACTTAATTTTATTTTCAATAAAGGACAAATCAATTTTCTATGGAATGAAAAGATGTTACACGAATTATTTGAGTTGAACAACATTAATTTTAGAGGATAAGAGGTTCATCAAACCTAATTTCTTGATTGGCCCGGGTTGACAACCCTGCTGAGCCTGCCAGGACATTTGTCTGACATCTTTAGGATGTTGCACTGAACGCTCTTAAAATGAAATTAAAGAAACCACCAACTAGAAGCGCCCCAAAACTTGTATTTCCTCCCAGCCAAAGGCACCGTTTAATGGAACTGCAGGAAGATTTATCAAACGTTTCAGGCAGTGCAGCTCTACTGTGTACAAGGCCTCCACAGGCTTTTTATGCAGCTCCTCAGGGATGTGTGTTCTTTTGTACCATCTGCTCTGGGCTCCAGAGAGGAGCTAAACAAGAACTGTTTGGTTCTGAGATTCATCTAACTCCTTTAGGGAACACAGGAGAAGAAAAATCAGAAAGCTTGTGCTGAGATTACAGGGGGAAAAGTGAAATATAGGTGGGTGGGGGAATAAGGATTCATATGCTTGAAAACCTTGTAGCTTTACTGATTTAAAAAGGAATTGTAATTGTTGTTAATGACATGACATCAACATGCTGGAACAAAGTATGTGAAATGTCCCCTAATGTCACATAACCAAATTGCCATTTAGTCACACAAGCAGCTTTGTTTTCAGAGCAACTGTGCAACTTCACTTCTCATTCACATCAGTTGCATTTACAGGTACTGAGTCACCCAAATAATGACATAAAATTCATAATGCATTTTTATCACTCTTTTTTTAAAGCTTTAGACCAATGTATGAAGTTGAACTTCAGACAGAGCTATGAAATAAAATAAAGAGCACATATGCAAAACTCTGCAAATTTGTTCCCCAGTAATTATCTACTGCACTTCACAAATATTTTGAGATACTAGAATGGAAGACATACTTTGATTATTAAAATGTTGGGATAAATAACAGTGAAAATGTACCATAATATTTATATAAAGTGATATCTCCATGACTGAAGCACTGTCCAGAAGTGAAACAAGATGGGACTTGCTCTGCACCACTGCTCCAACCAGCACCTGGCTGACCCTTCTGCACTGATGTGTTTTACATGAAAATATACTGTTTTCTGACTTTATGCACACATTTCTGCACCAGTGTAGCTGACTATTGTTTTAACAGTCTCACAGATCTGGAGTACAGCGTTCCCATGCATCCAAACAGTGGCTGAGGTTTAAAGATTGTTTTACCTTGCTATGAGAGTATGGGACATCCCAGGGAGGAAGACAAAACAAGGAAGGCCCCTCTGTGTTCTGTCCCTGATCTGTACAACACAAGTGGCTCAATACACATTGTGCTAAGTTCAGCCATATATATATATATATTTCCCTATTTGCACTACATTTGTTACTCTGCCCGTTCAAATAAAGAATAGAATAGTGCTATGACAATAACCACATATTTGACACCAAAATATAGTGAAGATTTCAATGGCTGAAAAAAAATCAGCTACTGTTTATTTCAGCACAAGCCAATGACTTTCAACAGCGTCAGCAGAGCCAGGATGAGAGTTTGGCCATATGATAATATTTTAAACAACACAGTTTGTGCTCTATGGTGAACTTGCCACTGGCTGCCGCAAGAGAGGAGCCCCAGAGAGGAGATACAAGGACTCCCTGAAAAAATCCCTCAGCCTTGGCCATATTGATCTTCACCACTGGTCTACTCTGGCCTCCAACCGGGAGGCCTGGAGACACACTGTCTATAACGCTGCTGCTTCTTTTGAGAACACACGCAGGATCACTCTCGAGGAGAAAAGACAACACAGAAAGAATCGCATCTTGTTGATCTCACCCGGGGAGTTTTTTCTGCTGTGCCTCTTGCGGCCGGTCCTGTTATCTCGCATTGGCCTTTTCAGCCATCAGCGTTCCTGTAGCAAGTGTGGGTAGAACCCTTCTCAAATCTTCGTTCGCAAAGCCTGGACATGATGAAACAACACAGTAATATTTTCCTAAGCAAAGTTTATTTACTCATAAATTTAGTCTCTTTCCTATTTATGGGAATAATCCATGGGTTTCACTGAATCTACTTTCCTGAGGATGTGACAGTAGGACCAAGTCTTAGAGCTCCAGCTCTTCTCCATGAGCAGCCCAGGCCAATGACTGCAGGACCAGCAAGAAGCTGGGAATGAATGAGAAATGTCCTTTGTCTATTCCCTACGTACTGGAAAAGAACTCAAACACAGATGTTCCCAAGAAAAATCCCTGGTTTGGGAGGATTTAGCTGTTACTGTCCCAAGAACGACAAAAGGATTCAAATATTTAGTGATCTCTGACAGTGGCAACACCTGAACACGTTGGCATTGTTGCAAATTGCTTGGAACAAAAATTAATTATCCTTCTAATAAAAAATTAAACTGCAATTACCAGCCGCTTTCATTTAAGGAACCAACTGCTCCTCTTTGCAGTGAGATTGCATTATTGTCATTTGGAAGTTATATTGGGAAGTCAGTTGTGAGAATTTAAATTGCAATCTTTTGGATGCTCTCACAGATGTCAAAACAACCTTCACTGTTCAAATTCTCACAAAATCTATGAACACCATCAGCTTCAGGTCCCACCCAGAATCCCTGACACTGCTATTTTGTTTATGTTCCCACCATGAAGAAGGTATTTCCTCTCAAAATCACCAAAACCAATTTAGGGGAAATGAAGCAAAATACACAAATGAAATCTGGCTCATTATTTCTCAAGGTGTCAGTTCAGTAGCTTTTGGTTACTTTCCACTGGAGCTTCAAGCAGTAGATATTGGATAGGAAAAAAACCCACAAACCAGCTTTTATATAGAAAGGCCTCCAAAAGCCTGGAAAACTTGACCAGCAGCCACTCAGAAAATCTGAGTATTGAAAATCCCAAATTATGTGACATTCATGACAAATAATTGATATATTCAAGCAGGTTTTAGTACCACAGGGGGTGCCAGGTGTAATATCCAGGATGCAGGATTTTGGACAATGAAATTTCTAGTCTGTGAGAAATTTCAAGATGTGAACTTTTGGAGGGTCCAAAATGGAGAGAACATAAGTAATAAGAAAGTTCAAAAGTGCAAGAGTACAATACTGAAACAAGTTATATAAATTTTGGTGAAAATGCTTCATTTTGAGCTGTTGACGTTCTTAATATCAACATACTATTTCTGAAACTGAACTGCTCACTTTGCATGCATCTAACAAAGAAAATAAAAGGTCAACATTAGAATGCTATTTTAATAATTTAGATTTTGACAAAATGCCAAATTCCCTCCTGGGCTTTTGTGTTCATTGATACTGATGATGTACTTCAAATATCTACTGCATATTCTAATGTTCTCCAACTGTATCTTTTTCACATATAATTCTGGGCATGACAATTGCATGTTTTAGTTGTTTATTTATTTCTTACAACCAGGAACAAAGTGGGTATTTATTCATAGCTGCATTTCTTCCTCCTGTAAATCCATATGATGTTGGTCATAGTCCAGTCCAAACTCATCACTATTCCTTTGTCTCATGAATTCTTTAATTTGGATTAATGCTAAGCATTGCTGCCAGCACAGAGGATGGTAATGACATAGTTAATGTACACGGAAAACAGAATTCAGGCAAAAAAGGAAGTTTTACTGGTCTGTCTGTTTCCAGTTTATCACATTATCAAGCTGTTAAAGGTTGCCCTAAGCAGTAGATACTCCAGTTCTAATTTAATCAGTACAAACAGTATTGCATGACTTCTCTTGCTCCCATCACTTAGATGATAAAAATAAGACATAAAAAAGTATGAAGAAGGGAAAAAAATTCACTGTGTAGAGATGGGCCAAGTAGGAGTTGAAAAGAGACTGAAGAGGAAGAAATCATATTAATGAATATAAATTAGTTGATTAAAGGTCAATGGCAGTCCCAACAAGTGCTGGTAACGTGCCCTGGGGAGAGAGAAGCAAGAGGATTTGTTTGAGGCAAAACTGGTGTGCAAGAGAAGCCCAGCTGAGTGAAGTCACCATTCCTAGTGACACTGAAGTTTTGGTCAAAAGTTGGTCAGATGTGTCTCCAAAGGAAACAATCTCATTATGATGACAACAAAGGCTCCAATCCTTAGGTCAAATCACTGTGAAACCTGTACTTCTGGACTGAGACTCAAAATTTGAAAGAAAGCCTTTTAAATGCTTTATAAGAAGAAGCAATAAACTGATATCACAGTAGTTGAATCATAGGAAAATCATTAAGATGAGGAAACTGTAATCACTATAATTAGGTGAATGCTTAATTAGCACGCTTCAAGAATAACAAGGCATGTTTGCAATAGCAGCCTAAGGCAAAGGGTATCTCCTGACAGGAGAGCGGCCACTGCTCACCGATGCACGGATGGCCATGTGACACGAGGCAAAACCCACAGAAAGGGCTTAGGTGAGCAACAGCTTCTCTTCCAACACTATTATTTTCCAGTCAGCTGCAGCACAGGAAGAGCACCCTGTGACACATTATCCAAAACTCAGAGCAAAATGGTACCACCTTCCCTGTGAGAGCTGAGCTCTGTCCTCACCTATAGCTGTGCAGGACTGCTGAGGTGCAACAGCGAGCTGTGGCCAGGTGTAAATTCGAGGGCCAAAATATAGCATACAAAGTAGAATATAAGATCATGTAAACAGAGCATGCACATGGTCTTCTGATACAACTCTCCCCGTAACCTTTATTGCACTGATGAGGCACAGCGTGACACGTGCAGTGTCTCTGTAGGTGTCAAAAGACTAATTACAGAAATATGCTACGTTAGCATGGTTTGTGATGGAAGGTCTCTAATAGATGAGAAGCAGCAATGTACATTTTGAGGAATCAATTGCTGAGAATTAGATTCATACTTTCCTTGTAGGGGCAATTTTATTTTGAGAAGATTTGGGGGTTAACGAAGGAATAGTAAAGACCTTTTTCTTGTTTGGTGAAAGGCAAGGATGTACATTCCTGACCAGCAAAGCTGAAATGAGCTGAAGCACTGCTTTCTAGGTCAGCTGAAATGGACAGGCAAACTTCATTCTAGAATTTTGGTTACAGAACCTTAGCCCCCAAAACATACCAGTGACTGATTACAATGCAACCCAGTCTTTTATTTTCAGGAACTGCCAGACTGAGAATGGGATAATATAATTCTCAAAACATTAAATCAGTTTTATCTCTCTCTGACAGCAGAAGTGTTCATTTGAGATTAAATGATTTTCTAAAGACAGGCAAAAAGCACCTACAAGAACAAAAGCTACAGTCACAGTTAGATTAAGAATTTCATTGTTTTTCTACCCACCGGAAATCTCCTGAACTTGATCTTTTCACTAGCCCCTGATGATAACACGAGAGAAGAAAGGAAACACTTGTGATAAACTCACAGAAGCATAACATTCAGAAGACTCCAGTGATTAAAAATCAGATTCATAACTAAATTTTGACCATTTACAGTTCCCTTCCCTTACATATCATGGCCTTGGATAAACTTTCCTGACCACCTTAAAGGAATTAGGCAGTGCATGTGTAAACACTGAAGTAAAGGAAAGTACATCGAGAGTACAGGAAAATGAGCTGTGAAGGGACATACAAAGTTCACCTGCACTACTGCAGCCATGCCTTGAACACTGATTCAGCCTCATCCAGTGAAGGATTCCACAATTCCTGCCAGTCATTGCTACTCATTGCCTAGCAATGGAATAAAACCACACACACTTAGGAAAGGTTATGTTTAATATTTCGGTATATGCCCAACCAGTCAGAAATCATTAACTCATTTGCTCATGAATACTTGTCTACTCTGAGCTCTATTTTAAACTTGTCTGCATTAAGACTTATTTTTAGTTCTGTTTTATTTCTGTGGAGAGTGTAAGAAGCAGAACATTTTATCTCCTTTCATAAAGGAGATATAAATCATCCCATTCTAAAAAGGTGGAGCACTTTTAGCTCTAGTTCTTTTGCAATCAATTTGATCTAGCCTAAAAAAGAGGCCTCATCCAGCTCCTAAGCTGGCTCTCCTTATCTAACTCAGAGCATCATAAATGTTCAGCAATTTGCTTGCAGTAAAAGAAATGAGGTTATTTTTCTACTCTAATTATTGCTCTTCTGTAGAAAATGGAAGCATTAATACAAAAAGGCAGGAGCTGCACTATTTCAAATAACCCACTTGCAAAGAGATCAGCTGTACTCATTCCCAATCCCTGGAACTACATGGGCTTTAAGGTCCCTTCCAACCCAAACCAGCCTATGATTCTTTGATTCTCTGAGCCAGTTTGCTACACCAGATCCCTCAGGGTCTGCTTTGCTCAAGGCCTCACACCCGTGTGCCCCTGCCAATGTCTCAGTAAAACCAGGAAGTCACTCAGGACCTCCAGGACAGAGGTCCTTGCTGAACTTATAGCTGGAGAGCTTGAGACTGACCAATAAATATCAATCATGGTAGTTTCACAAGAGAATTTCATTCTCCATTGAGTGTGACTGAAATAATTAATCTGGCCTTCAGTGCTTTCAGAATAAGGTTAGTCAAGGCTCTGACTTATTGCCATCACCAGCAGAAAATCATCTCATTGCAGCTACTGCCTACATATAGATAAATTGTGAAATTTATATTTGTTTTTATTTTGACACTGATTGCACTTTACCATGCTAATTATCAGAATTACAATTTTCTTTTCCACATAAAAGAAGACAAAGACTATCAAGATTTGTGGGAAGAAAATACTTTGGAAAGAGCAATAACTTTTCGATAGAATGCACCATTTTTTAAGAAAATAACTGAAGTAGAGGGCTCCCTTTATATAATTATAAAATTATTGTTGGTATGACTGATTTAATTTGAATAGCATTCCCTGGGGAAATATACTGTGCTATCAACTTGAAATGATTATGATTACTTGGCCTTCAGCAGTAGTGGGATAAAGTCAGCAGCAGAGCTGGATGGCAGTATGCCCACAGCTACACCTAATGAAATGAAGCACATCTGTGGCTCTGACAGGAGGAAATACCAGGGAACGAGCTCATCTCGGAGCAACTCATTCCACGCCTGATGCCAGCAGTCTCCAAGCACCCACAGGCAATACCCCAAGGTCCTTACTCAGCTTTTACTCAGAATCGAGGGAATTTTGATCACAGTCTGAAAACCAAGAGGGGTAGATACTGTGTTAAAAAAATATTAATATAAAGGGTGGCTGACTCCTCACCTTCTTCAATTTGGCAGGAGATGCTGCGAGGGTTTTCTGTGAGCCTGGACAGCAAGAGCATGAGGTGACCCTCAGTAAATCATTTCTCCTTACAGAGATGGTCAAATATAAAACCTGATATTTTTATGATAAGTTAAATGGAGTGGAACTTCATCAGGCCGGCAATAACTGCCTTATTTTGAGCTGCTCTCTTCCTAGATCAGCAGGCTAATTTCATACCCCACAACATTTGTGGGGGAAGCCTTAGCAGTGTCTGGTTCTGACATAAAAGAGGGGAACAGCCTCAGAGAGCTGGTTCTGGGAGGACTTTTGCTCCAGTGAACAAGACCTCTGTGGCAACTTAGAATATGGTTTTTAAATTGCATTGACAGGTTGCACAATGTTTCTCTGCTGCTCTCCACTAACAATCTAGCAAGCAGATGAAAAGGCAAACCTCTGCCTTTGTCAGCTTTGCTGGCACTGAGCTGTGGGAGATCAAAGCAGGCACTTGGAAGGAAAGGGAGTGAGGATGGAGCCAAATGGTGGTTTGAGACAAAGGAGCAGCCGCTTGAGGTCATAGATGGAAGGAAAAAGCCTGATAGAAAAAGGAAAAAGGAATCCCTAAACATATGCTGTGCAGGAATACACAATTTGCCATCCCTCTCCTTGGAGACTAAGCCAGGCTCTGCTTTCACAATTCATCTGGCCTCCAAGAGAGAAGAGCTGCCTGTCCAGGGGCTCTGAATCATCACTGCCCTTGATTTTGTTAATGGCAGCAAACTGGAGGGCAGCACGACTTCCCTGTCTACTGCTGTCTCTCTAAAATGCCAGTCCCTCAGAGGAAAAGGTAACAATGCTAGCAAAAGGAAATGGCTTGCTTTCCATGTAAAAGCAGAACAGTGTTCTGACCACAGTAAGCAGATTTCCCTCCTTCCATGCAAGGCAGAAGAGGTCTGTGCAAAAATAATCCCCTCTGTCATAGGATAAAAGCTATACATAGTCTAAGAATGACTTAAGCTTTCCTGGGGACCTTATCCTGGAACATAAAATGGTGTATTCAACTTGTGCTGGACCTGTGCAGCAGACAGTTTCCCTGGGGCTCCTAGGAAGCACCCGGGCCCAATGCATTAACTGCCTATTGTTCAGCTTTTTCATTTTCTGCAGTCTGGTTCCCAGTCATCCTCTCCTGGAATGAGGTGCTGCTAGGGGACACAATGCAAAGCACAAAATGTAATTGGGATGGGTAGAGCAATCCGATTAAAATGAGAAATCTGCCTGGAGCAGGAGCAGAAGCCAAGAAATGAAGGAAATTATAAAAAAGGTGAAAACCTAAATAATTCTCATAAAATCATTTTGATTTTGCTGTAATCCCCTGATTCCAATGGTACCAAAACAAGAAAAGCAGCTTTTGCAATATTCTTCTGGTTTGAAAGGAGGCAAAACCAAAGTAATATTAATAATAAACATTTTACTAACTTGACAGAGGCCCATAAATGTTTCTGAGAACACACAAAAACACCAGATAAAATATACCATCTGTCCTCAAGTTCTGCAAAAGCTGGTACCAGCAGTTCAGGCAAAGGTGGGCGTACAGTACCCATTGGCAAGGAAACTCTTCAGGGAAGAGTGAAAAAAGAATGTTTTATTGGAAGTAATGAGAAGTATGAAGTAGCAAGTATTTCTTTTCCAGGAGAAAGGAATATTGAAAAAAAGCTCTGAAGGCAGAAGTTGGCAAAGAGTTAAGTAGGAAGGATCAGAATTTCTACAGGAAAGTTCTTATCTATAGCTAATATAAACAGGCACATCATTAAATCTGTTCAAGTAAAAAACTACAGTACTAAAGAAATTCACCAATTTAAACACTTTAAACCTCTGGGCCTCAGGCTGCCCATTGTGCATGTGCAGCTCAAGCACAGGCCTAAGTTCCCTGTATGTCCCGTGCTCCCCTACCCCTTTGCAGTACCAAGGACATAAACATTGTTCCCAGCAGGGCACAAAGGGCATTTCACAGCACAGGCACAATGCCATGGCACGACTTAGTCTGCTTCAGAAATTATAAATGTGTATTTTGATGGTGTATTTTCTTGACTTGTCAAATTGGGGTGTTTTGACTGCGGCTGCTTGCACAAATTCCACAGGTTAAAAAACCATAAAATAAGCTACACCAAACCCCCCTTCTGAACAGGGCACATCAAGTGCACTGCTCTGTACAGATAATTCTGCTGCCCAGGACATCACCTTTCTTCCTTCAGGTGAATTTGCCTGACCCAGCATTCCTCTTTGCCGTATGAATCAAAAATTTTAAAGGATCTTTTGAGTTTGTATTTTCTTTGCTACAGAGACATTCTGGAAGATTTTTTGTAGAAACCCTAGTTGCTCTAGTTTAGAGGTAAATAGAACCCTTAATGTAATATCAGACTGATTTAGGTATCTTTAGACTGACTTATCTTGACATAGCACCATTTCTTCTAGACTTTGTCTTCAAAAATTCCTCTCACAGCAATTTATTTTATTTTAAATGAAGTAATAAAGTAATAATGTTGATATGGAGGGGAAAAAAAGTAGCTAATTTTCTTATTATAAACTGTTTTCAACTCAAAATTTAAGGATATATTTGTAAAGGCTTATACACTTAGGAGGTGAAAGCTTGGCTAAAATATAAAATCCTTTTAAGCAGCTTGGCTTTCATAGCATGCTACAAATTCATGAAGAAAGGAATACAGGAGGATTGTAAAATTTCATGCCTGACACTTGCATGTTATCTTTGGGAATCCAGCCTGAATAAAGCAGGCATAAAAGGAAAATATAACCTTGCATAGCTCCAGTGTAATGTTATAAATCAGAAATTCTGGACTGAAGCAAACCAAGATCAATAAGACAGGTCTCTCAGCATCTGACATGTGTCCACACAAGTACAAGTTAATTATTTCAGATGTTGTATTTATTCTGAAGAATACAATTTGGGATTAAAAATAAATTCAGTGGTACATATATGCTGATCAGTAACATTCATATGCATGGCTAGATACAGACATAGCAACTTGAAAGGATAATTAAGATTTAGCATCTCCACTTATAGAACAAAAGTGAAGCAGATTCATTGTCTTTAAATGTGAAGGCTGGAGTGAGCACAGGGTGATATTAATTGCTAGTGAAAGAAGATATAACTCATTAACAGATGTGTTCTTTTCAGTGTAAAATAATATGTGAGATACAAGAAAAATGAAATGATAACATGAAAAGACAGAAGCTACACTGTAGGAAGTGAAGACCAAAAAATATGTTCTACGCCACGGGGACATGTATTTTTGCTAAAGAAGTAAAAGAAAAGGACTGAAGAGACAAAAAAATCTATAGAGACCCAAGACAAAAACCCAAGAGTTCTGGTAATACAAGTGTTTTCTCTCTAAATGAATACTTGCAATACAACTATGAGCCACTTTTTCATTGCAAAACAATCCAACAGCTACCATTATTTCAGAGCTGTTAAGGCAGTCTGTAATGTTCAGGGAAGTTCACTTTTTACTACTGATAACTAAGGATATTTAAATGAACACATAGTTATTCTGAGAGACTAACAGCTATTCCAAAGGAAAGGTGTAAAGAAATTCAATTCTCAATTTTCTCAATTCCATATTGTAAGAGGAATTAATTAATAATCAGATAAAGTAAAGCTAAAGGATTCAATGTGTCAATTTACATTTCAAACCATTACAGTTGCAAAGCAGAGCTTTTTGGATCTGATATTAGGATTAGCTCTTTGAAATACCCCTGGAGAAAACTTGTAGGCAGTTTTGTTTTTGTTAGTACAATACATTCACATCCAGTTTTCTATAGAACAGTCACAAAAAGAAGTGGCAAAAATATTTCAAGACATTTCAGAATGGAAAGATTAGACTGCTTTCTACTTTTAATTGATTTACAAAGAGCTGTGTAATACCAGTGAAAACTCTCTCTTGCTGCTCCCTCACAGCATTTCAACTGTGCTTTACTACTTTGAATTCTGTTTTCAAGAAGAGGGCTGCTGCCAGGCTTACACAAAGTGCTAAACACTCTCTACTCTCTGACAATTCAGTTTCTCTTCAGAGAAGTTGCCTTCTCTTCTTCAAATATGAGTGGTTTTTGCATAGCACAGAAGTTCCATTTGGATTTGTTGCCTCTTGGTCACAAACTTGATATGAATGTCAGTGATCAGCAAGAATTAAAGTGCTGGTTTTATGGGCCGAGGTTAATAAGGATGCTTTTAACATGAACTTGCAGTTGGGGAGGGAAAAGTGGGAAGACCAAGCTATCACTGATTTTTAATACTTGCTAACTGGCCTTCAGGTTAGATGTAATTCAGAGGAAACACATTCAATGTGGCTATAAAGTGATGCATCTACAGCAATTTTGTCATTTAGATGCAAAATGCAAAAAAGAATTGAAAAGCACTGTTAATATCCTTTGCTTTAGTGAGTTGACCTTCTGCATACTGGTGATACAGTTGTGATACATGGAAAAAAGATGCATGGAAATTGAATCAGTCAACGCTGCTGGAATGAGGAGGGTTTTGCTGACTCCCAACTACAGACACTGACAAGAAACTGCAATGGGAAATTCATTCCAGCCTTTCATCTAACCATGAAGCAACTGCATTTAAGAACATTATGATAAGGGGAAAGCAAAATAAGAGACATTGCATAAAATGTAAATAAAACTGAAAACCAGAGATACGAGGGATAAAAATATGCAAAATGTGAATCTCAAGATTTTTTTTGAAGTCTTCTTTTGGACATAATATATTGATAGGATGGCTTGAGTTTTTGCATTTCTTTGATGGCTTTCCAGGCAAGCTACCATTTTACAGCATGTGAAGTTGTATCATCATCACACACCACAATAAATGTTGTTCCTGCATGTACAATGAGGTTGCATTGCAGAATGAATGAAAACAGACCTTGTGTCTCTCTTCTTACAAAAATTAAACACCAGGAAACATAAAAATGGTTTTATATAATTGTCTATTTTTTTCTTGGTTTCTAAGGGACTTGGAGAACTCAGCAATGGCCATTTAAATGACTTTTGTGCCTTTTATATCATAGTGGCCATCAACAGCAATGTACTTGATCTAAACATCTGAATGCTGAAACTGTTTTTTCCCTTCTTAGTACCTTCCTTGATCAAGAAAGGATACAAGTTTAAATACAGACAGATTGTTCTCTGTCCTTTCATTGGAATAGACCCCTGGTTCAGAAATTTGGTTTTTTTAGGATCAATGTGCCTCTGAGGAAAGTTTCCATTCGTGTTTTAGGCACTGCATACTTAGCTGATAGCATGATGCAGATTGTCCAGTATCTGAGACACCCTATTTGTGAAAAAAGGACAAGCTCTAACTTTCAGATAGGTCAGCTTTCCCAAGTTCTGGGGCACACCATGCAAACATGATTTTAAGACTTCCACTATTAGCAAATTGGCAGCCAGCTCCTTTTGCAAACACAGAACTCAAACAAAGTATTTCACCTTATGGCTAGAAGTGAAATCTCCTGAGTTGAAGCAACTTGAGACACTGAACTACTTGGAAGGAGGCTTGCAAGCCTTGTTTAGCACCTAAAATAACAATAGTAATCACTGTTATCAAAGATAGTTGTATGTGATGCTTTCCAAGTTCAGGAGACTCAAAAAAATTCCCATTCATTACAGTTCTATGTTTTTCTTTTCATAGCTACTGGTGACTGTGAAAATTATCAGGCAACAGTATACACTGGAACTGTATGGTTGATTCAAGAAGAGGAAGAATAGTTAAATTCTCAGGTTGTGGCATCTTTTGTTTCTATTTAATGTATAATTTTATGTGCTGGAGGTTCCAAAGCAAGTCTGAAAGGGAAGGAGGTGTTTCATCTGGCTCTCACTAGAACAGGTTTTGCTGGTAGAGACATCAGTACCCAGATGTGTGATGTGGTATGTTGATAAGGAAGCTGGTGAGCAGACTTGGGGGGGAAAAAGCAATCATCAAACACACAGATGGACAACAGAAAACATTAGATACTATTGCAAGTAAGAGACATGGAATAAGCCCAGATGACCAGGCACTGAGCAGGAGGATATAACTGGGGAATCACTGACTGATGGCCCTGCCAGAACATATTTACACAGAACTGGGCTACCCATTTCTGAGTAGATAGTTGGTGTCTTTACTGTATTATTGAATCATATTACAATAACAGTTTAATGAAATCATAATCACAAATGCTGCCTACATGTACAAATGGAGGTAGAGATTAAAAGTTAAATTGAGTTTATTCCAACAGTACAAAAACCTGAGGACATAAAGGTCTGCAAACTGACAGCAGAATAATTCACAGGAGTTGTCATATCAAGAAAGACACCACAGAAATGCACATGGTACAGCTGTGGACAACCTGAAAAGGAAATTCAGAATTTTAGAGAACCAGAAAGGTTAGAGAAAGTGAGAAATCAGTGCTCCCACTGGCATAGCAGGGATTTACACGTTTAACTTTTATTAATGCCAATGGGATTTATGTCCATCACTACTCCTTACATCAAGAGAAGAATTAACAGCTGGGTCTATCTTGTTTAGAAAAGGAGGGGATTAGCTGTATGTTTCTGCCTCCCAGTACAAGACTTACAAGCCTCACAGCTTGGCAAGTTTTCTACCATGCAGCAGCTGTAAAAGCATGGAGGTTACTGCTTCAGAAAGAGTCCATGGGAAATTTCAAATGGCAAATGTCAGCTTTAGAGGCCTGGGGTATCCAGAGAAGAACATACGTTTCCGGAGACAACAGGAAGAGGAAATCCTCATTTCTCAGAAGAGTGAGGCACTAACCAGTACCCCAGGGTATGGCTGAGAGCTGCAGAGCCCACACTGCGAATAGTTCCCTGCACTCACACACTCACCCAGCCAGGCAAGCAGAGTGTCCTGGATGGGCACGAGCAAGAACTCAACTGGTCCGACACAGCTGTGGGAGTTGTATTTCAGCAGATGTTCAAAGCCTAATTAACTCCCCTTTGGGCTGTTACACTAGCACAGAGGGGATTTAAAATTTCTTTGAATCCCTTCAGATGTAGGAAGTAAACAAGCTCAGAGAAAAGGGTATCTGAGTGATGCAGAAACACATTCCCATTAGCAGCTCATAGTGGTTGAACCCCAGCTGGCTACTTAATACCACACAACCACTCACCAGTTACTAAGAAGAAAATTTACTCTGTCCCAAACAAAACCACAACACAGTCCTAGAACTCCATGCCATGGCATTGAGGAACTCTGCACTGAAATTGCCTTAGAAGCACCTTTGCTTCAAAGAAAAGAGAGAATGTTCTGACCAATGCACCAGCACAGGGTTTATCCTGTATAAAATGTACACATTGAGGTTATTTACATTAAGCGAGATGCACCATTAAATACAGAATATTGCTGCTCCTGACACTGCCAACTTAGTGAAAGTGTTTTCTTGTCCCCTGGGAAAATGTTGCCTCTTTCATGCAAAACACAATTTAAAACAGTATTTGACATTTTCCAGGAAACATTCTTTGCACTTTAAAAAGGTTCAAGTTAGGACATCATTCTACCCTCTGGTAGAAAGAGGAACACTTGCTCTGTTTTCACGCTGGTATGGATACCATAACTGCCAAAATTTACACTTTGGCCCAGCACCTAACTCAGCCAGAAAATGAGATCAGACATAGGCCCCTGTTTCCAATCCTCATACGGGACAATAAGTGTTTTTCTGGCCAGAAGTGTTTTACCTATTGCTTACTGTTTGCATCCACTAGCACCACATGTTTCACCCGTCTTTTCAGAAGGCATTGTTTACATTTTTGTGGTGATTGCCGTGCACAAATATAATTAAACTACATTTAATTAAGCAGGCTCCTCTCATCAGTGTTCTTTCAGTGCTTTTACACCTTAGTACACACTAAGTGAATTCATATTAAGAGCAAGAGAAGAGCTATGAATTCACAGCTCTGTTTGTTATGCAGCAGCTTCTCTGTCAGGACCAAGCTGCAATGATGTTTTGTGGCTCCATCCCACAGCAACGACCTCTGTGGCTTTACCTGAATCAGTTGGGCAGAAGGTGGAACATTTGCAAGAATGGCCCAGTGTTAGAACAAAAATCTTTCACTAGGCATCATCAAAATTACTTCAGCTAGCAAAGATTCCCAGATTGTTCAGAAAAGATGAGCCCAAGAGGATTGGGTGGAGGGAACTTTGCCTTTCCTGCCAGCCTTGAATAAGAGACTGAAATGAAGTGCCTTGTCTGGAACTGCTCCCAGATTGGGGGAAACCTCCATTACTGTGAAAACTAGATCAAGGCATATCTTTGAATACTCTACATGTAAAAAAAAAAAAAAAGATACAGAGACCCATTCCTATTTGCACCAAATCCTCTCTTCTCTTTACATAACAAGGAACACAAACAGTGGAATGAAGAGGATCATTCAAGAGTTGCAAGTGCAGAAATTCATACAGTCCTGAAATAACATTTTTACACTTGTTCCTAATTTATCTGCAAAAACGGTATGTGCTTTTATTAACGATAACAACAGAAGAGCAAAAGAGAAAAGATGCTGTTTCCAGCTCTAAATTCTTTTATTCCCCTCCAGCTCTCTTTGATATTCACACAGAGCTCCTGCTTCATTTAAATCTCCATGCACAAAGTGTGAGCCACCCCTTCATGTTTTCTGGGCATAGTTAAGGAATATTAACAACTGCTCTTTGTTTGCACTAGTGTGAGATGTATGAAAGCATTGGCACTCACTTATTAAAAGACATTAAGAAATGCACACAAACCCCGCAAATGTTTGAAATGCAAACTTCAATTAAGAACTAGATTTCATATTTTAAACAGCTTAAACTAAAAGTCAAAATTCAAGACCACTGAGCAATGAGATATTGAGGGTCTGTGTCCCAGTTCTGTAGAATGAACCACCTTGCAGTAACAAAGTAGCTGCAGGCAAGAAAAAAAAAATCTATTGTGTGATTTTCTGTTATTTTAATGTACACAGGTCATCTTTAGCTAGGGAACTTCACTGAAATCAATGGTGTTCCTCTGGCTCTGGTCTATTAACATCAGGAACAGTTGGTATGCCTTGTTTGACCAGAAGTAGGACTGGAATGCTGCCCATCCACCTATATTCTAGAAGTGGAAGTAAGTTTTATACACTTTTCTGAATCTGTAGAAATTAAAAAACAGTTTATAGTATTCTGCAGGACTCTACAAGATGCAACCAACAGCAAGGAATAGCAGTTACTGATTTATCGGCAGCTCTTAACACTCCATTGTTAGAATAATGGTTGAGAAGTATAATACAATAAAGAATTTATGAATTTCAGTTTTAAGTACTAACAGTTGTAAGACCTCTCAAAAACTGACATAACTTTCAAAGCAAATGTGCATGGGCAGACTCAGCTTGTATAACTCAGTGTAGATCCTCCACTGACTACCGGAGAACAATTATTTGAGAAAACAACAGAATGTGTTTTGGAATGTGAAGAAAGGAATTTTACTGTACTCACCACCCTCTTATGTATCAGTAAACCAACATTTTATTATAGCAAGTTTATTTTTTAAAACCTACATTTATTCCACAAAATTTCAAAACTTAAATTATATAATTCAGTGAAGTTATTTCAAGCTTCTAAATAGCAACCTAATTAGTTTAGCTTAGATTTGGAAATCAGAACTTCAATTAATATTCACATTTTCAGATCTTAATTTCTGCTAAACTGCATTACTTCAGTTAATAGCTTTTCCTTCCTGCAATATAAGGCTTAACATCCCTAAACATTTCTGTATCAATTACTAAATCTAAATTAAGTGTTTATTGGAGTTATTTACTTCCCAGCATTCTCAAGCATGGCCACGGTCCATGACTCACAACTAAGTTTTGAAGGTTTCTTATGGTACAATGACTATTAATTATACGTAAAAGGTTTGAAAATGAATGAGCAGTTTAAAAAGAGTTTGGATACAACTTAATTTTACCTATCAGCAGCAGAACAACTCTGATGAGGAAACGTGTACTGAAGATAAATTGCACTGATGTTGCTGTCAATTGAAAATGGTGAACATGTGGTAGGAAAATTATTCTAATGAATTTCTTTTACAAGCCGAGCTCGGATGTGAGAAAATTAAAGGCGAAGAGTAACTGATGATTTCACCCAGTACAACCTCTGTCAGCAATGTGGTCAGTTTAATTCAAGAAATGACTACATACTTGATCCTTTGAAATTATTTCTCCCTTACTGGGTTTACACTGGGGTTTAAATCAGTCTCCAGTAGCCAAGAAGTGTCCCTCCCCTGCATAAATGCAAAGGGTTACGAGGAACTTCAGTGCAGTGCAAGGCAAGGCAAAGGGGGCTGAGTTCTTAGTTCCATTATTACACATAATGTTTTACAGAGATGCACATGGATCACATAATATATGGTAAAGAACAAATACTTTTTGCCTCAGGTGGGTAAATTGCATATAAATCACCAAGATGTTAAATTCATATTCATTTTTACCATGTTTGATATCAATTTTTACCAGCAGAACCACTTTTACCACTGTTTTAGACCTCATCCTGCTAAGTGCTAATGCCTGCTGTAGTGGGGTATAGGAATCTCACATTCCTCAGTAAAGGACTCATAGTTTGAAGAAAAGAGCATTTATTACTTACTTTTTAACATATTTTCCTGTGCATCATGCCCTACTGAATGTGGCAGTGACTGGGATGATTGACAGAAGCCACCAATACCAACAGGGCACAATACAGTGAACACACCATTGCAAAACTGTAATTTTGAAGGCTAACCTTCAATTTCAGAAAAACATCTTCCAATAACAAAGCCATTACTGCAGGTTATACTTTTTACAAGCTGAAATTTCTACATTAAATTAAAGAATTGCCCATGACTGGCAGCTATACTCGGATTCATACCAAAAGCATATAGGACATATTTCCTGTTTCTCCATGCTCTAAATTTCCAAACTATCTTGACACTTTATTACCAACCCATGTAAATTTTCAAGGTTTTAAACAAGGTTTTGCAATATTTGTTTGAAGTAAGGGGCAAATGTACTGACGTTTTTCAACCCATACCATTTCAGCCCAGAGCTAATTCATATCATGTCCTTCAGGTTTAGTGGAGCTTAACTGGGGTAGCACAGACAGGATCATTCTAAAGGTTGCTGAGCAAGTGCTACATTTACACTGGTGGTTGTAACTATGGGATTTCTGGTCAGTGTGTGCTCTGGCAATTTAACACAGTGCTTCTCCGTGGTGTTTGGCATGATGGCAAAGGGCTCTCTTGTACAACTGGACTCAGGAAGGACCAGCAATTCAGCCCAGATGCACTAATGTGGCACCAGAGCAAGAAGCAGCCAGTGTGAAATGGGCAAACTGCAGTCCCACTGGGTATCTAGACCTAAAAGTTTTCTTGCCACTGTCCCCATTAAAAGTCTTTTATACTGGCCCCAGAAATATTCAGCCTGAGCCCAGATAACCTGCTGAATATCAGGGCCTGAGTAGAATTCTCAGCCCTCAGGGCAGTCCTCACACACTAACATTTTCTAGCTCCTCCTGCACCTCTCCAAGGCATCCCACTGATGAAGGGACTCATCTCAGTCATTTGATTTGCTCCTTCGGGTGACCATCTAACCTCTGTTTTGTTTCAATAGGTTGAATAAATCAATCAAACCTTGGCAGAGCAACAAAAAGCAGCACAAATGTTAATTAAACTTTGTTATTTTCAGTATAGAATTCGGCTTGAAGGAACCCAGTCTTTTAAAGCAACTGAAAAGTTCAAAAAGTATATAAATTCAAACAGCCTCTCTTGCTGCATTGTTAAAGACTGATATGAATTGCATACCTAAAATAATCGAGGAAGGGGACTTTGATCTCCAAAACCTGAAATTAGCCCAGATCACTGCTTTTATACTTGCAAGCTCAGTGAGGAAATAACCTGAGAGGAAGAGAAAGCTTCTGGAAAGGCTTTGCTGGCTGTGCTGACAGCAGTGACCTGTCAGCTGGGGGCCTCATGTATCTCAGTATTGCAAAGCAAAGCACAGGCTCTGAAAACAAGGGAGCAGGACAATTTTTTTTTTTTTACAAGTTTATAAAGTTTTGAGGTAAAGGCCTTACCAGAATTTTCTGGAAATCTCCTCCAGATTTACCGCGTTGTGGAATATGACTGTATTCTCTTTGGAGATTTACTGTACTGGGTTAATTGCATAGCTTAGGTTGAAATGAGTGTAGGAGGATGTCAGAGAGAGACAAAAGTGAAAGGAAAATGAGATAGATTCCTTTAAGTTTTGGAGAAAGCCTGTATAAAAGCTGTAGGAGAGATCCAACAGGGAAGACTTCCTCAAAGAGCCACACAGACATTTTCTGCAATTCAGCACAGAGGCCACTGCCTGAAGAATGCAGAACTGGCAGGTGTATGGTAAAGACAACATGAAAAATTATTCTTCAAAAGGAATGAAGTTCTGAGCAGTGAAAGGTGATGAGCTACATTTACAGGTGACTGTTTAGGCTTCTCAGCTTTCTCAGTGTTTCAGGTCAGGCTCTGTGTACCTGGTCTCAAACAAAAACCATGTGCTTTCCTGTAACTTCAAAACCAAAACAAAGAAGGAAAGTAATTCTAACAGTGTCTAAGAACAAAGCTCTTGAAGCTATTTTAGTGCTAAGAAACACGTAAATATAGACAATTAGAAGGACAATGCTATGGAAACAACCAGAGACCATTAGAGAATTATCTACAGTTACTCCCATAAGCCTCCTGATTGTAAAAGAAAATTAAACAGTGTTGTATTTCAAGATTCACCCTGAAGTGATACAAGTTTGATTAAAAGACTTCTATGGACACCAATGGTAAATTAGCTTCTCTTTCAACTGAAAACAATTAAGGACTGGATTGAAAATGGTATATTTTCAATGTGGCCACCAATGCCTAAAACTTATCAAGATTTTTAAAATTTTTTTCTGCTATCACACACTTAAAATGAGCATAAGCCACTGTGGCTTATGAGACATACTACAAAAGTTTAAAAAATATAAAGAAAACACAAAAATCATATGGTGTAAACTCTGACACTATGAAAGAATTTGCAGAAAAACTGGTACCTTTAATCTTGGGAGAACACTGCTCTGTTTTCAGAACAATAATAATGAGGATGAATATTTACTTCCATTTGATAGTCTAATGCATTATAAAGCAAAGTTAGAGAAGATGAGTCATCACTTGTTCTTCAGTAGTGTGTTGGAAAATATTTCAATCTCCCTTCTTCAAGTATAACTTCCAAAATTTACATGAGAAAAGATTCAACCAATCTCAAACACAAAGGAACATGCCCCAGGGTATCCAGAAGATTTTTATGCATTTACCCTGCATGAAGATTACAATCTATTAGAAGTTACTCTTGTATTTAAGCATATTTACCAAGTTGAAATTTATAAGAATGGTAAAAAGAAGATGACAGAAAATGCTTAAACCCTGGATGGTTGAGGTGTGCTTGTGCATGTTTCCAGTGTGCTAATCAGGGGAGTGAAACATTTACAGTAGTTTCTTAAAACCAGAAAAACCTCATCTTACATTTCTGTCATATGACATTTGTCAAAGGCTTACCTAAAATAAAGACGTGAATACCGTTTGACCAAAAATGTAATTTTTATCTAAAAGTACATTACAATAAAACAGGGGAAAAAATTCATTCATATGTTGATTCCTAAATATCTGACATGAGGATATGAAGTTTCTGTAACTGAACTCAGCTACTTTCTGTGGAGAAAAAAACCCCAATGTTGGCCTTTCAAGTCACTGAGGGTTAAACCCAAGTCACTGTAGATGAAGCCACAGGTAAGAAAACCAGTTAGCAGAGATCCAGTTGTTTGTGTAAAAGTGATGGACTGGCCTATAAGCTGAGATGAACACGATGTACCTGCTCTGGAGAGCCCTCTCAGGTAACCAAACCCAGGGGAACAGAGAGCAGCAAAGTGATCAGACCCCCAGCCCTGCTTCGCAGTCTGGCCACCGAAGGCACATGTGGAGCGTATTTGCTAAGGAAAGCAGCAGAAATTTAACACTGATTGTACTTTGCAAGAGGCAGATAGTGTTTTTCTGTTCAAGTACTGGGTGTTTGTGTTCTGGAGAAGATGACTAGTGAAGATAATCAGCATTGAGCTACAGCTCCTGTCCAACTGAGCCAAAACCCCCCAGAGAGATGTCTCTGTTTTAGACTGGCAGTAGGATGCAGTAAGGAAGTTGCTATCTACAATTTGAGATATTTCAAATTTGACAAGCTCTGTGGAGGTCCTGTTTGCTTCATTTACACTCCTAATGTGTTTGATCCATACTCGTGGTCTGTGAGCAGATATTGGCACTTGGTAGAAATAACAGTAATTCTCACTGGAGTAAAGCACAGAACGTTTGCCTCCTCTTGCCATCCTGGAGTATCCATGAGATGCAGAGATCTGGTACACCTATCAAAACTTAAAGAAACGTGTGACAATCCCTTCCTGCATTGATAAAGTACATTAGGTCATTAGGTGCCTAAAATCAGATGGAGAACAACAGGAATGAGAGGAAAGAACAAGCTGCTGAAATGCTAAGCTTAGCATTCAGACAGGTTCCCTGGTAACAAAAGCAGTTACATTTATAAATATGCTGCAGCCCCCACAATATGGATTATTTCCCATTGTTTTTAAAAAATGACTTCTTTAAAAATAAAGATTAAAAAAAAAGGGTAACTTTTGCCAAGATATACAAAGAATTATTTTCTGTCCCTTTGCTCACACTGAATTATCCCAGGACTATAGACTCTGAGAAATAAATTGCTCACTGTGACTATAAAGGGAGTAAAATCTCCCCACTACCATTAAAATGAAGATATCCAGCTTCCACTCTCACCTTTAGGTTCCTTTTAAACGAAGCATTTCTAATAAAAATATTCTGCTTATTTAGTGCAGTATATAAAAAGGCAATAAAGTCCAAGGTTGTAGATGTTTTTACATAATTTTAATTTATAATATAATAAAAATACACAATACTTAAAGTACTGCTAAAAATGAACTTTCTTCCTCTCTACTTTAAGGGAAGTTTTAAGAACACTATTCACATTTAGATAACCCTGCATTTATTTTAACTTCTTTATAAAACAGCTATCAGACTGAACCAAATCAAAATCTTACTTTTGTACAAAACCCAATTTATTTTTGATATCACTATTCTTTCATATCTGAGTCATATCAGTCACGACAGCTGTCAACATAAAGCTGTAACTCACTCTTAAGTCCTCAAATATATATAAACTTTATTACTTGGTGGCTTAGATCCATACACTGGAACCCCAGTGAATAATAGATCTACATTTTAGAGAGTATGTTTTAGGGCTAAGAATCTGAATACTAGTTACCTACCAAAGTCATGGAAAAGAGATGCATCTGTTCAGTGCTTTACCCTTCCACCTTGCACCCCACCCTTCCTCATTGCATCTCTCCCTACTCTCTTCAATTCACTGAGCAAAGCAACAGCTCGGTCCCTGAGCAACAGTTCTCACTGATTACCCAATGCTGCTGCTTTTCTGTTTTTTTTCACAGTTCCCTCAATCCAATTAATTCTATTTCTTCTCCCAGCTCAAACCCAACACGTGACCAATGCCCAGCTCACCATTCTGCACCATAGAGGTCTGTTTTATCTTCATCTTTGCATTTACCTATCCTCATGCTCCATGATCCTTGCAGTCTTTACTTTCCACTTCTAGCACTGGAAGGACTCCTGGGTTCCTTCCACTGCCTCTTTCCATCATCAGCCTGCCTCTTCCACAAATGTGTTACTACAGAGGTCTCTGGCTCTGGAAAGGTGGGTGCTTTCATTGGTGTCTGTGAACAGACATCTTTCCTGCACAGCACAACGACTGTGACAGGTGAGACTGTACAAACACTGGAACGGAGGAGGCACCACAGGGGTCACACTGAGATTCCTGCTCATAATTACTGTGCAATCAGACCTTGTTTCTTGTTGTTCTTAAGTACATGGTGAAGTCAGAAGTGGTCTAAGCAACACATAGGACACTCCAAACTGTGATTAGCTAACTCTCAAGCACCAAAAGAGGTTCAGTTTTAGGATTCCAGGAAGCTCCCAGAACTGCACCCAGCTGGGTCTGCAGCACATACGTTGTGAGCACAGAGAGCCTGTCAAGGAAACCCAGAACAGCCCAGTCACTTGCTTATTGAAAAAAGAGCCTATCACAGAACATAGTTTCATTCAAATTAAATATTACAACTTGAAACTGGGGATTTATCTAGATGGAAGAATAAATTTGCATATACAGGCCCTAATCTCGTGCTCTGGAGCAGAAGACCATATTGCAGAAAAGAGAAGGCAATTAAAAAGCGGGTTCCCAGAGCATTTTAAGAGTTCTCCTCTAGTTTGCACACTTCATTTTAAAGCTGAGGTGTTTGACAGCAGCTCAAGGACACTCAGGGGCAGCAGCTCAGGCAGAGAGGGACTGGGCAGAGCAGAGCAGGAGGAGTTTGCTTGGCAGAGGCCAGCCCAGCTTGACGGGAGCAGAGCTGAACAGCTGGATGTGGCTGCAGCTGGAGGAAGGCGGAGGCTTTCCCAGCTTTGTGCTTAGAGGCAAGAGAGTTGCTTAGGCACAGGGCAAAGTGATTACACAGTCACAGGAAAGACGTGGTGAAAGCTGGGGTGGGTGGGGAGTAGCCCAGCCTGCTGTGTCAAGCCTCACACGTGCAAGACCATTCGGTGTGGGGAAGCACCAGGTCTGCTGACAACTGGGAGCAAGAAAGTCTGGCTTGAAGCCAGGGCTTTCAGTCTGAAGGAACTCAAGGAAGGAGGGGGAGGCTGAGAGCACCTGCAGGAGCACTGCTGAGCAGCCTCACTCAAGGCAGGTAACAAGTCTGCTCCTGAGGAGGAAGACTACAGGAAGATAGAGATGTTCACACACCAGTTTCAGGAGCAATACGCAGCAGGACTCATATGAAAAAACAGCCTAAATTTTAAGGCAAAAAGGCATCAGCACAGTAGGGGGAGGCCAGTGACTGGTCTACCCCATCAGGAGACTTGTGTGCCCTCAGACTGAAGAATCAGAGGCCCTGGATGCAGGAGCAAAGCACAGGGTGATGGAGGAAGATTGCAAATCAGTGGTTCAGATTCCAGGGTCACAAGGGTGGTTAAGCATTGGGAACAGGCTGCCCAGGGAAGTGTTGGAATCACAATCTCTGGAAGTGTTCAAAAACATGCAGATGTGGCACTTAGGGACACAGTTTAGTGGTAGACTTGGCAGTGCTGGGTTTAATGGTTGGTCTTGCTGATCTTTGAGGTCTTTTCCAACCTCAATGATTCTGTGACTCTAAGGGAAACTGAAATGCATCAGTAGCATCTGCTGTCACAGCAAAGCCAGGTTTTGTATTGTCTACACTCATTCAACTTTTCTTCTTCCTCTCCAAACACCAAACAGTCACTTCAGTGAGCTAACTGGTGGTGGTAAACATGAAAAAATTGCTACTTTGTACAGCAATTTGTCACAAACAGCTTGTAATTATTGCAGTAAGAACATGAAGACTGAGTGAGAACAGATTGAGTGAGAAAACACTGTAGATGGTTCAAAAGAAGTACCTGAGAAACTGACACAAAATATGACAAGCTGGAACAAATCATCACGACTTCTAAATTCCATCCATCTCATCAGTGATCAGAAAGAATCATGGGAATGGTCCTGGGATGATCAGAACCTTTCACTCAGACTTGAATTTGGTTTATTAAATATAAGACCAATATTTTATTAAAGTGCTATTGCTGTGAGATGCCCTCTAACAAAAACATTACTCTATTCCTTGGAGAAATAAGAAAAATCTTGAAAAATGTTCAATACAATAGTCATATTTCTGAGAAATCTCCCATTCCCACCAAGTTACTAAAGCACTGTTGGTGTGGAGCAGCAGCCAAGTTTTGCATTCAGATGTTTTCACACTTTATAACTTGGCGCTTTCTTCAAGATTTATTCATCTTTTTGTTTTGTGTACAAGACTGCGAATGTTTTAAAAATCCGTATCATGTTCTAATGAGGAAAATTGAAAGAACAGAAAAATTAAAAGACCTTCCATGGGAAAGGTTTTTACTAGACTCTTTCCCTTTCAGAAATATTCTTGCAAAAATTCTCACTCTCTGAAGCAGCAAACCCCAGAAACTCTGGGGCACAGGCTGTGAGCCCTCAGCAGCTGAGCCTCGCTGCAGCCTGTCTGCTGCGGGTCAGGGAGGCGCAGGTCAGCCCACAGCAAGAAAATCTGGCAGAGCTCTGAATGACTTTCATTTAGCACATTTAATCAAAAACTGCAAATGAATGAATGAATGGCAGCTGCTCAAAATGCAAAACACCCCTGCTCGTCTCCAACCCGACATCTCTAAACTGGAAATTTGCAACCCAAGGCCCAGGAATGGCTCAGCAGCTGCTCCCAACATGGGGAGTGGACAGGGCAAGGTAAGTCCTGCTCGTGTTTTTGGAGACTGGGCCAAACTGGTACATTGCTTCACCGATTCCTCACAACCCAGACTCGTGGTGTGGCTACTGTGGGAGGGGATGTGAGCCAGACTCTTACTCATTCCTATTTGCAAGCATGGGTGCATGCGAGTCCAAAACTGCCTCACAGCGAGCTATTTAGAAGAATGAGAAATATGGTTAAGAAAAATGACATTTGAGAAAGTCACAATCTGTTTGCCAGTTTTTCCTCTTCCTCTATCAATTCACAGCAAATGTCTTATTCACCGCCCAGTCTTTGCCTTCTTTTTCTTCTGTGCGAGATTTCCTTTTCCTTTCAGTCTTTAGAGCACTTAAGGGACTCATCGATTTTTCCATATAACATATTAATCTTTAAATTGCTTTAATATTCACATCACTGACAAAAGCAGAAACTCCTTTGCTGAAGTCTCTGGTAGTGCCAGAAAAACTTTAAATTTAGCTCAGTATACATACATATATTTTCCCTACTTCCCACACATAAAAGCTGCACATTCCAGTTGGAAGTCCCTTTAAACTCTTTAATTACACAGGTTATTTAGTCTGGCTCTTTCTTTTCCGATTACTTTTTAACTAAATTAAATGTCTGCCTCTTGCTGTCCTTTGTACATTAGCAGGCCCATTATTGATTTTTATTATCTTTCCAAAGAGAAGGTTTTGCAGCTGATTGCGATTTACACCATAAGCAGTTCACTTCTGCTGAGAATTCCTGCTGCCACTGAAACTGCTAAAGATGGTTCTCTCACAGCTCAGCCATGCCCAGCACTGAAGCAGGTATTACTGCAAACATTACAGAGCTTTGCAATGGGAAACAAAGATGAATACACAAATGCTTCTCTAGCATAAAGAGCACAATGATATCGCTTATTTATGAGGCACTCTTACACCAAAATAGCTCCTCGTGGAAGTTTGTCATTTAGCACCCAGCTCCCTAAAGAGGTTCCTGTTTGCTCTGCAGTCTGCAGCGATGTTTGCAGAAGAAAACACGTTGCTTCTTTTTCTTCACTTGCCATTAATGTAGAGAAAAGGCAGGTAAAAGGAAAGGGAGAGAATGAGGGAAAAAAAAGCAGTGAATGCTTTAGATAATGTTTGGCCTTTTGATTTGACAGCCCCAGAGATGATCACGAAGGGGCTGACAAAGGATGCTCAAGTCAGAAGAAGTATCAGGACGGTTGGTCACCAATGCAGGGTCTAGAATTACCTGCAATCATGGGAGGGAACAATTCTCAACAGCCACAGACCAGATTTTCTTTTTCTCTGTTGGGTACAACCGAACAGCAAAGCTCTACACACAAGTTGCTTCAGTGATAGCTCTCGTTTATGATACATTCCTACCTGAATACTTCAGAGACCTGATTTCTCACTGATTATGGCACTTCCAACTCCCAGCAGCAGCATCAGAGCTGAGGTATCAGAGACTCAGACAAGAACAAAAAAAAAGCATCAAGTGGCAACACTGATTTGTTTTACCCTTACGTTACACTTTTCCTCAGCTACAGTTTTGAATTCCCAAAGCGCTGCATAAATGGTCAAAAACAGATGAAAATGAAAACATAAATTGATGATTCAGAAAGAAAGCTGGAGAGGACACATTTCAAACAATAATGGTTTACAGTGGATTGAGGAAATAGCTACCATTAAAATAAATGCAAAGCCTCCTGTCAATCCTACTAAAAAACCCAGAGAATGCAAGACAAGGTAGGAGATTATAAATCTAGTTACTAAGAATATACAGCAATATTAACTAATTAAGACCTCTGCATTTCTGTCAAGTATCTATGCAGTTGCATAAAAACATATCTCAGCAACGAATTAAATTGTTTGGCAATTTGGGCCTTCACAACCTATGGGATTTACACAAGAGGATGCAACATCTCTGTCTAAATTGATCGGTATGGATGTGCACAAATCTATTTCCTACTCTGTAAGACTAGAACCTCATTTTAATCAGGGTTGTGGGTGCCATTGTGACAGTCACAGAAATAATTGCAATTGAATATGAAGATACTGGGTGTAGTTACAAACCAACCAGCCAGGTAACAACTATAGAGGGAGTGCAATGGCATTTAGCAAAACACCACTACAGAATTCCAGCTGAGCAGCGCTCAGCCTTTGGCTAGAAATGGCCAATGTCTAGCAGCCCTACCACTGCAAGTTCTGAACAAATGCCGCCCACAAGACATGCAAATCACAATGATCACAGTATAAACAGGAAACGTAATTTTGTTTTTTCTGGAATCTAAATGTGGTATCTATGCAGTCACCCTCTCAAACATATGGCCTGTGAATACTGCTCTAAATCCCAAGGAGGTAAAAAACCCCAACTAATATTTCTCCTCCCTACAGAATTTCTAGAGTGAAAACATATTTCAAAGAAACTTTTTTTACTGTTCCCCAAATCGCACAGATCATCCTCCCTTCTATCACAGCAGTGACTTTTTGCTTCACTGTCGACTGCCCCTTCAGCAACACAGAACGCAGACTGTGCCCTGAACTGCAGCAGGGAGCAAACACCTGTGGCTGAGCCCATTCATTAGAGCACAACCATCAGGGAACCTGTAAAATAATAGTTCTATAGCATCTTTTAAACATACTAATGAATTAAACACTGCAGTTCATCACCATTCTCTCTTTATCCACTTCTGTTTCATTATTAGTTTTTCTTCCCATCATTTCCATGTCCTACCCGGTTTTTATTGGCATGTTGGAAAATTTTCCTCTTCTTCTAGTAACTGAAAATTTGAGTCCATCTAACCCAGTGGAGTTTTGCTATGTACCCCAGATGACAATTCACATCTTTCAGTAATGTGATGTCAAAAGGTCAAAGGCATCACTTTGTACATACCAACCTCTATGTTAAAGTTAATCTGACCTGATGGAGGGACTGGGACATATCATGTCACATTTCTTGGCAGACCTTCCTTAATTCTCTCACCAACCATCCCTACCTCTCTCCAAAGCAAACTCAGATATCCACATCAGCACATTTTTAACTGAACCCCCACAAGGACTGTGACCCTTGTGCCACATCCAGGCCAGAGGGACAGGAACAAAATGGAAGTACAATTTTCAAGAGTGGCCTTCAGAATGTAGCAGGTATGTTTTAAAGTAATTTCTTTCACTTGGTATTTGAAATCAGTTAGAATAAACTAATCTTCATATTTTGAATCAAAAGCATTTTAATGCCTTCTGAGCTACTACAAAGAAGAGGTCACATTCCATGGGCAGGTTTTCCTCTATGGAAAGAATTTGTAGTGTTTCAGGGTGAAATTGTTTGCCACCTAGCTCTCACTATTTCATAGAACCTGATTCAAAACACTCTGTTAGTAACCTTTATTAAAATTGCATCAGTCATTTCCCTTCCAAAGAGACGATATATGCAGCCTTTCATGCTACACCAAACACTGGAAGAACAAGATAGAGAGACACATTCGAATTTACATAAAGATTGCAAGCTGTTGTTCCAAAGTAATTCTGAAGTGGTGTGCCCTGTGTGTAGGCATTTGATCTGATCACATTTCTGCATATTGAGTGTAACATGTACAAAATCTATAATTGGAGTCTGTTTTCTGAAAAGAGATAAATGACTTTTTTCCGTTAAAGGAGAAAATGGTACATTTCTGGACAAGGTCTTCCAGGCCTTTTTTTTTCATGTAAATTGAGTCTTTTATTTTATCCAATACATATTTAGAGTTGATAACCATTTTAAAAAGAAATGCGTAAAATAACTTCTTCATTTTAAAAAGTTTATGCTTCTTTAAAGTTATCTTTTTCTTTACGATTTTTTTCTCTAAGTGTAAACATGTATTTTACTGCTCACTCTAGGAGCATTTATATGTTGGGATTGATTTGTCATTCCATATCTGCCTGCATCAATTTGCCACTTCTGAAAAACACCCCAATTTCAGGGAGATTCAGACTAGGCTCCGTTTTTCTTAGCACTAGCTTATGCTTTTGCTAGTCTATATACTTAAAAGACATTACTGCATTTCAAATGGGAACATCATAAGAAAACACTCCCTGTACAACATTGAACTGCCCAATCAATCAATTTCCAGTGTTCTCTAGTCTGCTCAAGCACTGAAATTCCAGAGGAAAAATAAAGAAAAAAATGATGGATTTTGTTTGGGTTAAGTTTTAAGTTTTAGTGTCAATTTTCTCTGGCTGGACAGATCAATTTTTCTTATGAATTGCTCATGTCCTCTTAGTTCATTTTATTCTAGAGTGCCTAGTTCCCAACAAACAGCCCACTCAAAGCATTTCACTACTTCTTCTACTCTCAGAGCAAGTTGAACATTTCCCAAGTTTGCTGCCTTTTCATGAAAAGTACAGAGGAATGAGAATCTAAAAGCAGACCTCATGTTCCTACTATAAAAGTTCAGATTGCAAGTGCTCTACTTCTCCAAACTCTAAATCTAACAAAGCCAAAATAGGGAACAAATTGCCACAGCAACACAATAACAAACAAAAGTATGGAATTCCAGGAGTCTAATGTGTGAACACTTTTTACTGCAGTCTATAGCAAAAAGGGCTCTGGCAGCAGGCTGGAAAACAGTAACCCTTCAAAAAAGCAGAGTAAAAAAAAAAAAAGTACTAGAATTAGATGACTCCCAGATGGGATTGCTGTAGATCCAAAAGCTAAGCTGAGTATACAAGGACATTAATGTAAGCTTGGGAAAACCAAGAGTAGAAAGAAGCCATCTCTGTCTGAACTAAGAAAATGCCAGCAAGCACTGAGACATTCAGAATGCAATTTTACTAAACTCAAAGCATAACTGCATGTGAGAACTCCAGGTAAATCCTACATGAGCATAGAAGATGTGTGCTATGTGGGCAGAGGAGCAACACGTCAGAGCCAACGCTCTGTGCATCAGCACACCTGGAATGGCAAATTGTTGCAGATGTTGACAACGGTGAGGCCAAGCTCCAAGCTGGCCTCAATCTTGACATCTACACCCCTGTTGCTGAAAGAACACATGCTCAGGACCCCACTGATACTCATCAGTCGGGGGTAAGGTGTGGGAATCCAGCAGTGCCAAACCACAGCTCCTTGCTCAGCAGTGGCACTGGCAGGTCATCAGCCTCGGCAGCCTTTGCTTCACTCACCACTAATCCCCTGGATCACAGCAAACCCCATCAAACAGAGGCTCCCGCTCCATGCATCATCATGTCAAACCATGCTGGATTTTTGCATCCTTTTCTGAAGCTTGCAGATGTTTTCAGGCAGCCAAACTCCAGAGCTCCTACTCTTGCTAACCATGTTCTGACTTAAAATAACCCCAAACCTCCAGAGCATGATAGAACATACAGAAGCAGAAAGGAACCAGATGGAAATGCAGACTCTTGCCAGCAGCCAGCCTTTAGTTTTTGCTTTACTACCCCTATGCCCAATCCTGACCCTACAGCACACTTACATAAGCCACAGTCTACTATGTTCAGAAAACTCTTGCCTGCCACAAAAATAAAATGAAATAGAGTGACTGACTACACAATCCAAGGACTATTAACAACTACAGACACCAAGAGAACAGGGACCAGGCTCGCAGATATCTGATGTTGTTTCACCAGGGACAACTGCTTTGTTCCTGTAAATCACAGCACCCACTCGGCACTTGCCCGCCCACTCCTCTACACCAGTGCAGGCAGTGAATTCCAGAAAAAAGCCACTGTCTGTGCCTTCTAATCACTACAAACAGCCTCTTCATTTCCCTGTCTGTCCTTTGAAACTGATGTGGTAAGAAGGGTGCCCTCTTGGAAAGAAGGAATTTTACTGCCTTTGTTTTTCCAGGAGTAAAACAGTTCTCACGGTGTGAGATGCAGTGAGGTGGCTGCTCCCCATTGCACATTCATGGCATGGCCTATCTGTCAAATGGCTTGTTCTCACACCTCTTGGAGCTACAACAGAGAAGACCAAGATGCATAAAAGCAAATGGGTGAATGGGAGATAATCAGCAAGAGTTTTAAAAAGTAGAACAACATATAAATCATATGTATGTACGTGTCTGCATTTTAAATATATATAGAGAGAGATAAATGCATACACACAAAATGGGCAAATAAAATTACAGAATACACTTTATATTTCAAAGGATCTATTGACAAAATTTTGTATTTGCCCTTGAATACTTGCCTTTTTCATGAGTTTTTATTAAAAGTTAAAGTATATATGTTCACAGATGACGAAGATGCTGAAACCCAGCACTTTCTCTTATCCCCATTAGTCCACAAGGTAATAACTTGGTCAAAAAAATTTCCTGGATCTTTCCAGTTCTGTCAGAAAGCCTATCTAAAATATTCCAACCTCGTGGGTTTTCTCTTCTACAAAGTCTGAAAGTATTTCTTACTGACGTAAACTGAGCCGAAATGCAAGAAGGGCTTCAGCTCCTTGGACTCACTGGACTGACATCACAGCATGTCTGGCTGTGTGATCAGCTGCAGAAAAATACCCTTAAAACACAGCAGGTTTAATCTGTTTGGTTTGCTGGGCCCAGAGATGTGGAGGAGTAAAAAAAATATTACTGTGTCTAATACATGATTTACAGACAACAGAATTGTAACAGATCCAAGCCACTCAAACCATCAAAGCAATTGCACTCAGACACGTCTTCAATAAAGAAATATTAAAAAACAGAGAAAAAGCAATCTTTTTTTGTGCTTCTCAATTAAGTTTGTATTTGAATATTGGCCTTTATTACATTCTGTTTCCATTATTTCTGAGTGTTAAAAAGGTCTTTGTTGGCTTTGGGACTGTGATATATGAACCTCGGCTGCTCTTCACGTTTGGTATCCTGTATATGCCATTCTAACTAATAGAAGAAACATGAAAATCAATATGTCTCCACTAAGAACAAAGACTATCTAAATTGACCTATGACATACAGCAAAATAAACATTTCTCATCATTTTCTAAAATAGATTCTGTATTTTTCAGCTCCACAGTAGTTTGCACATTGAAAATATCTAATATTTAGCTATTATATTTGTGGGGAATGGTAGAATAAATGAACTATGTCCCTCCTAGGACATTTTAATATCAGAGATAAATTTATATTTCCCAGCAAAACTAAGCAATACAGCTACCAGGAATTTAATTTTGGTTGCTTCACATGCTTTAAAAAATTCAGACCTCTGGAATCTCACATTTCATAGTCAAAACTGATGAGCCATCACACAAAAACAGCAGTCACTTTCTAAGTTATAGAAAGTGCTATAAATTGCTAGCTATAAATTGCCAAATTATATTATAAATTATGAATTCTTTTCTATTCACACAACAGGACAGAGGTCCTTCCAGCATAATAATCTAATAATTATTGATACAATTGCTTTCTGCGTATTTGTCCTTCCAAGGCTAAAATTAGTCCTTGTCTGCTCACTTTCAGAAAACGTGCCTTGTTGTGAATTTGGGAGTGTCTGCTGGGTTCCTCATTCTCATCCCAACTGAAGAATTTTGACAGTTCATATTGCAGAAATGTGAGACCTCGTAGCTCCGTGCTACTGCCAGAGCACTGCTGCTCTGATGTGAGACAGTGCCCTCCATCTCCCACCCCCACTGAAATATTTATTTTGCTGAACATCAAGACAGGCAGACCTGTTGCTTCTTGCTGATGAATAACACATTTGAATCTGTTTTCCAAGTAGAGTCCACAAACTTCATCTGCAGACTATGCCACGTGACATCTACTGAATGTTTTTGAAGGCATCACAGAGAAGAAATTTTGGGCTCTCATCTGGTTTCTTTTGGTGTGCAGTTTCCTTGAATTCTAGGTTAAAGATTTTGGCAGCAATTTGCAAGTCTAATCAGTCAACTACACGTTAGTTGACCCAGATTCCTGAAGGTACACTTGTGCATAACTCCTTCTCTGGGGAGGTTCAGAATAGATATTACAAAAAAAGGTTTTCACTCCAAGAGGGGTCAGACAGTGGAATAGGTTGCCCAGGGAGGTGGTGAAGTCACCATCTCTGGAGTTGTGCCACTGTGGGAGTGGCATCTGGATGTGGCACTTGGGGATATGGTTTAGGGATGATTATGGTGGTATTGGGTTGACGGTTGGACTCGATCTTGAAGATCTTTTCCAAGCTTGGTGATTCTGTGATTACAGGCTAGAGGTCTACATCCAGAAAACATCTTCCCAGGAACAACTCTGGACTACTTAAGAAGAAAAAAACTTTAAAAAAATGTGTTGAAAAAAATTAACAGGCCAAATTCAAGAAATAATTACTTTCACCCACTTCTGAGAGAAAAAATTTCACTAGTTCACAATTTTACAGATACAACAGACCAGAAGAGGAGTAAAGATGCCCAGAAATCAAATCATGCTGTACACACAAGGGAAGAAGACAATGTTCCAGGTTCTACATTTCAGCACAAAAGAACAAATGAAAAAGCATTTGCCAACAATTTGTATGCCAAAAATGAGAAGCCATAATTATAGGATTGCAAAGTTCTACGTACGTATTAGAGGGAAGAAGAAAGAGGTAAATCTTCAGCTTTCTTAATATATTAGTTCTTCAATAAATGGACCTATTTAAAGACATCATTGTTCTGTTTTGCTGAAGAAAAGCAGTCAACTGCTTTCTATAATTACAACCAAAGAAAAATTTTATGCCCCATTTCCAAAGCAAAGCCATATGAAGAGCAGTAAAACCCTGAAAGAAATCTTTTCTGAAAGAAATCTTCCCCATGAGTTCTTTCAAGGGCAGAGGCTAAAGATTAGCATTTATCTGAAGATACTCAGAGAAAAGGGTGCTTTCATCTGAGTACTGCAGGTCAGATTCTTACTAATAAACATGCACCTGACACACTGTGTCCTGTAATCTTCCCTCCACCCCACACTGCAGCCCTTGTTTTACATTTCTGCCAATTCATATAGGCTGGAAGGAAATTGAAATCCTTTGCTTCATTCTTAAAAAGCTTCTAATTACATATTTCAGCCCAAATCCTTTCTGCTACATGTACCTCTTCAATAAATGTTGCTCCTCCACACTTCACCTCACATCTCTGCCTCCTCCATTTGAGACAATCCTATGCTGGAACTAAATTAAGAACTTGAAAAATGCAAATGAAGTAGGCAGAAAATGATTTATTGCAGCACCAAGAATTTAAACTAATAGAACAATACAGCACTTTTTGATCAATCTACAATGCCCCACAGGCAGTTTTATTTAAATCAAAGTGTTATCTAAAATAAGATGAAGAAAAAGTAATTCAAAAGTATATTCTGGAAATATTTTAAATTGGCTTTGTAGAGACACAAGGGTACTTGCTTTCTGCTGCATTAGTACTGATGGGCTGATAGGGTATCTGCAGAAGCCAGGCAATTAGAGCACTAAGGGAGCGTGCTCACAGGACTCATTGAACTGTAGCATGGTTAGAAAAACAATATAAAATAGTCTGAGATGAGAGATGTTTAAATAGTCAAGATACTTATATGCAGAATGATTGTTGATGCTTGTAATCAAGATTTCTAAAGACTTTACTAATCAGATGCTTTAAAGCTAAATAATTGAATACATGCTGCCACATTATTAAATTATCTTCCTAAAATAGAGAATGTGTTATTCCAGTCAATGAAATCTGCACCCTGCTTAAAGCTGGGGCCTCCCAACAACTCATTCAAAATACAGTAAGCTAAAAAAACACATCAGAACCCGTATCAACTAGTCTAGAACAGACCTGCATCTGCTCCAACATACAGCGACGTTTCTGGGGCTCTGAATGTAATATTCAGGGGTTTTGCAACAATAGAATTCTTCAGATAGTATTTGGGTTCTCTTATGTGGGTGCTTCCTTTTCCAAAGGAGCATTACTTATTAGGAAGAAAAATAACTTTTCTCCTGCGGCTTTAGTCCTTCTCTAACTCCACAGTTATTCTACATGCAGGCATGAGGACAGTCCTTGTTTTAAACATAAACATGCCCAAAAGAGCAGACCCCCAGCAGGAAGCTTGTCTTATTTACTGCTTCACTGAAATAAGACTCTTGCCACAGATACACTGCATCAAGAGAAGGAGTTTGCATTGATGCTCAGAGAAATGAAATGTGAAAAATTATGCCCTTATTTCTGGGTGCACCACAGCTCTAAATATACCCAGTTTTGCCCAGGGCAAACAAGTATCCTGACGCCTGCAGTTGTCTAGATTTGGTATCATCTCCCTTTCTTGCTGCATCAGCCCTTCCTTACGCAGCAAGGCCTGAGCAGAGTGACCTCCCTGTGATGTCCCTCGGGCTCAAGGGCACAGAAAGCAGCTCTTAGCCAGTCCAGCCCTGCTTGGAGCACAGGGCTGTGTGACACACGTGCCTGTGAGCACCTCCCAAGCCTCTGACAGGTCAAAGCCCAACCTTGCCTGCAGGACACACTGAGGACAGAATCATTGTGCTCCCCCTAACTTCACTTCAGATTTATTTAAGCCTTTGCACCAGAGCTGAGCCTTGAACTAAGACACCACAGGTCTCTTCTCCAGCTTGTTTCACCACTGGACCATCAGCAAACATTAACATTTGGCTGCAAAGAGCCACAAATGATGTAATAACTGATGCCCTACTGAGCACTTCGTGTAAGGCATAGGTGAGCCTATGCAAGGTGTCATCCTTAGAAATGCTTTTCAAATAGAGCTGCACAGACAAGGAATTACAGCTAGTTCTGTTCTGTGTGAAAAGGATGAGTTATAAAACACTGAAACTCTCTACTGAAGACGGTGTTCAAACTTGCTTGCTTGCAAAATACACAGCGCCTCTTCAAAATGCATGTGCCAATGTGGAAGTGGTGAAGACTTGCTCCTTCTCATTTGCCAAACAACCAAACCAAACAAACAAAAAACCCCAAACCAAACAAAAAAAACCCACAAAAAACCTCCCAACCAGCCAAGCAAACATAAACCACAAAACCCACCATCCAACCAACCAAAATGAAAACAAACACCCACAAAAAACCAAGCAAACAAAAGATTCCAAACAAAAACTAACAAACAAAAGGGGGAAAAAAAAGAAAAGCAAAGAAAAGCACGCCCTGCTTCTTCTGGGAATAAGGCTTTTTTAGCCTCTACTTCTTTCCCAGATGCCTTAATATTGTTCAAAAAGAGCCAGAAATCAAAATATATTTGGTCACTAACTGTGATAACTTATTAATACTGAAAGATGAAGAAACTAGAAAAAGAGACATTTGACAAATGACAACCTACATTTCTATGTACTTTATCCTATTATTAGCACACTTTTGACCTTAAAACAACAACAAAAAAACCCCTGAAAAAACCTTAAATGAGGATTGTAAATTTAAACACCTGCAGATGTGAGTTCTGATGTACAGATTTGCTCCCTAGCTCTTCCTTATTCTGCTGACTCATAGGCAGACCCTCTCAGGGAAGGATATAACTAAAATCCTTTTCTCTCTCATCTCTCCAAAAAATGCAACTGAAGTACAGGAAATCATTACCTGGAGCAGAATTTCAGGGAGTCAGATAACAACCCTGGTACTCATCTCCCTCTTCCCAGAACTTTTTTAAAGGTCCACTAAGATGAAAACACTCAGCTCACGACCTCTTACATCACACTCTTTTCGATCGCTACCTACACCACCGGGGAGCTAAATCCTAGGAGGACAACAAAAAATAAGTGATAGAATTTCACATAAACTTATTGCCAAAGAGCCAAGTTCATCATCTTACCCTTCTGGTGTGAGCAGAGATTTGCAGCAGGACTGATAGAGGCTGTTGAATCCCTCCGTTCCTTAGGTAAGGAGTGCCCCATTATCCAGCTTCTTTAAAGGACCCTTTTTTTTGAGTCTACAATGAAACACAAATAAACAACCCAAATCAGACAATGTGGTTGAAAACATTGATAAGAGACACACAGATTACCTTACACATGTAAAAGGGCAGTAAATCACCGCAGAGGTAAAACCCTCTCCCCTGCTCAGGGTGCCTTACAGGCATTCCTGGGTAGGAAACACATTTGCTGGAGCTGATGTCTCAAACTACATCCAAGCTGCTGTGATACACAGGCCTGAACAGGACAGCTCATGACTGGCTGCTGACTGAGAGCAGAAAACAGTGGGGCAGCAATGAGTTAGGGGTGAATCATCCCCAACCTCCCTTTCTAACACCTGATTAAATTATTCTTTAATCAAATTGTTCTCTGCTGAGTTGCAATTACAGAGTAATGTGTGTGTTTATCATCTATTGCAAGTCAAATACGTGCCATGAAGATATCGTGGCTGCCACTTAGATATTGTTTCCCTAAAATGCAATATCAGTTAAATATTTATAAGTCACCTTTCTTTGAACCTTGGTTTGCAACTGTAAAAGTATTCCTGAAAACAATGCATCCACTTATTGAATACAGTCAGTTGTGTCTTGGGATATGAGATCAACAACATGCAAAATGTCACATTTTATCTTAAGCTTTTACTTCTGGTAGTAAATGAATTGAGACCATCTTTAGGCCACATATTTCCAAAATAACAATTTGGTGACTTTTCACTGCTCTGAAACAAAGTAGTAGCTTTCAGTATCACACTACATGGGCAAGAGTTTATCTTATAAAATTTAGCATCCCGCCCAGAAGCAGCTATGGAAGTTGGTCTGGAGAGACAAAAAGACTGAAAAACCTTTAGTGCCTGGTAGAAATCATTCTTCCTGAAAAGAATTGGAGATTTTAGCAAGGAAATAGGGAAGATACAGGGAACTCTCACACTATTCATGATATAGTTCTTATTTTTTTCTTCCGAAAGCATCATATCTACTGAAAAAGTTATGTCCTTTCAAGATATCTGATAACTCATTCTCCATTAAATTCTAAATTACACAAAAAAAAAAAAACACCCACAAAACCCCAAACAAACAAAAACCCACAAACAAACAAAAAACCACCAACAACAACAACAAAAAAAAGAAATCCCACCTTAAAACCTGTGTTCCAAACCAAAAAACCTCTACAATAAGGGAAAACAACTAAAATCTTAGATGAAATAATGCAGCTTCAAAGGAAAACTTGTCCATTTTTCTCTTCCTTCCTCATTTTCAATAAAATATTTGCCCTTAGAATCAAAATTCAAATATTCTTATGAGAAGGTGATTCTTACAATGAGGAGATGTGACAAATGAAGTTCTGAAGAAATTTCTTTTAGTACCATAGGATAGAAACTACCTATCAAATAATTGACTGTGTAGCAGGAGTGCAAGGAAGCACTGCCTAAATTTAGGCACTGGCCTTTTTCCAAATACTTTTTTTTTAACTTGTGGATGTTTGCTCTTTTGATTATCCCTTGTTTTATCAGCTGTCTTCCCATAGGCTTAATTCTCTCTCAGGGCTGTAATGGCAGTAAGTCACCTGGATGCTGAAAGTGCAAGAAAACTTTGACATTTAGAAGCCAGCTAATAATTCTGCTTTAGTAAATGTTCTGAAAGGCTGCAGAAATTAGCATCTCTCAGTACAAAAAAGCCAGAGGTCTGGACAGGAAAAAAACATAATGCAGTGTAAAACAAGACAAATATTTTATTTAGGAATTTTTTTTTATTTTTGGGGGAGGTATTTTATAATAATAATTATTTTTTTAATTGTCTCCTTTGTAATGGGATATTTAATTTTCCAAAATTGCTAAAATAGGAAAAGAAATATTCCATTATTTTTATGGAAGAGTGTTGTGGTCTAAGCACTGTTCTCTTGATTCTATCATATACAAACCACTGAGGCAGCTACTGATTCATAAGAAAGTTGTATCATTCCAGCCCAATTCAGAATGCTACATCTGATTGGACTGCTATCATACCATCATGTTAGACCAAACTAAACTGATTTCATACATAGGGTACTACCGTGGGATTTTAAGATGATTCTTTGATTTTTATTTTCAAGTAGAAGTGTTCAAAATGCTGAGAGATTGTTTCCAGAGAAGAAAAATTGACTCTTTGCTTAGTGTTGAAATTGATTTGAATCAGTCAGATTCTAGAAGTTTACATTTTATTTTTACAGGTTTGATGCTGCCATATGCATACAAAGTGATTGACTCAGTGGATTTCTGTGCTCTAAAATCTTACAAATTGCTGGATTAAGTCAATATTCATGTCAGATACAGTATGAAAAAGTAAAATAAATATGTACACTATAAGATATTGCTCAAAGGATGCTGAAACAGAAAAGGATAAGTGGAGGAGACCAAAACAAATGTCTCTTCACAGGGCCAATGCTTATCAAAACCTCAAAGTAAAGGGGAAATATCCTTGAATATAACTTTATGCATTTGTCAAAACTTTAACAATTGTTACCCTACAACAAAGCAATTGAATAATTAGGCATCTTTTGCCTACTTTCCCTTTGTGGGTCAGCAGTTGTCAGC
>JAWWLV010000158.1:9939106-9969652 GCA_035041135.1 Platyrinchus mystaceus | reverse complement strand
TCAGCTTTCAAGTCAAGAATATATTCTGAATAGAGGAAGTGAAATCATTCCCAAATCATACCTGTAAACCAAATGCTCTGTTTCAGGAGAGATTCCATTTTATATTTTCAAAGAAAATATTAAAGCCCATTCATGAAGACCACTTATAAATCAGATAATTTATAAACTCATGTTTGCAGGACCCAGATTTTTGATTGCTAATCCTGAGGGACTTTTTATCACACAGATACATGCAAAGCAAACTGACCAGCAACCCAGCCTGGGGTCTGAAGACATGAATCACGTGAGTAGCCTTAACTTCTTAACTGGGTAATTTGTATCAGTGAAGGAAAAACATTAAAATAATAAAAGCACATCCATGAACCCACAGACTTTGACACACAGCTGTCAGGGTGCAACCAGCTCTTACACCCTGTTGCTGAACATCTGAATACAGTTTCTCTTCATTTGCTGCCAGCGGAACAAGTACCAAAAGTTTGGTCAATGGCAGTGCAAACCTAATTTAATGAACTAAAAGTTCAGCTGGTCATCCCCAGCCAGTGGGGGTGCCCAGGGCAGATGCAGTGAGTTACCCCTGAGTACCTGGGGAGCCTGAACAGCTGGACAGGTGCTGACATTTCATGGAGAAAGTAAGCCAGATATCACACAAAGTAAAGACTAGAGGCAATGTGTACAACAGATGTAACTACATCTCTTCTGGAAGCAAATGCATGGTTGACCTTCAAGTTCACTTTCTCTGCTGCAATATAACCGGAACTCAGCAGAGCTGATACACCCACTGCAAGCAAAACCCTGCTTAGAAGTGTTATAAATTCGAGGGGGTTGTGCACAAGGTCTAATTAGCCCTCACTTAATTTAAGAATTGGTCCTTTGTGGTGAAACATTGCGGGCTGTAAGCACTTCAGGAAGCAATGGGGCCAAGTGACAAGGTACTGAGCATTCTCTACCCAACCTGGGAAAGGGCTGAAGCAGAACTATTTTGCAATGAGAGTATTCCCTACTGACTTCCCTTTCCAAAGCTGAGACTTTAATCAAGATCACAGCAATTCACATAGAAAGAATTTAGATATTGCTTGTCTGACTTTTACCTTGGCAAACAAAAAGAAAACCAAAAACAAACTCTGAGCCACTGAGCTGACTTCTGTCATCTGCATCAGTTCAAGGGCAAAGCTGCCTTTCTGGAGTTGTAATCACTGTATAAAGGTAGGGCTCAGTTTTGTTGTCTTCATGGAGCATGTTAAATGGCAGATTTTTTCTGGGCTGTAACAGCAATTGCTCTCACCCTGCAAGAAAAAAGATGCTTCCTGAAAGAAAGGACCTCCTTTCCCCAGAAATGAGACCTTAGCTAACAAAGAGAGGAATATCATCAATGACATTCTCTTTCTGGTTTGCCTCTCTAAGTATTGGAATCCTTATTTCAATGTTCTGACAGTCAACTTTACTCAAATCAACTTTACCCAAATTTTCAGCATTACAAAGCTACAGCGTTGTATGAGGTAAGGAAAATGTCCAGTGTATGCACATGTCCAAACCCTGTCTCCAGATGTCTGCAGGTGACTCCACAGGAAGCTCAGATGTGCAGTCCCTGAATCTGCATCTACCTGTACCAACATGTTCAGAGTAAGATTTTTCACACAGCACCTTGGACAGAGAAGTTTTGGTCTTCAGTAACTCTAATTAGACAATGGAAATGAAGCCTGACATTCTGCAAGGGAAGTGCCAGCAAGAGTTAAATTAGATGTCACATATAGAAGAGTCTATTCTAGACTCATGTTGATTTATAATTTGGGGGGAGTTAGCAGTAGATAAGCACTCAGTCACTCCAGGGCATAGCTGTCTTTTCTAGAAATCCTTTGTTCTAGAATTCCAGTGGGAGATTTTCCCAGAGATTAGGCTTTTAGGTATGACAACCAGTGCTTCCTACTTTCACTTGAGTCAGAGAAGCTAATATGCAAATAGCCAGAAATTAAATCCAAATCATTGACAAATGACTGTTTCTGAGAAACTTGAAGTGAGTTCATTCTCCAGAAAATAAGCTGCTGAGTGCTAATCTAATGCTTTAAAAGACCAGCCTACCCAGGCAAAGTAGGAGGATGTCATTAATAAAACACTAGCATTTTGATTTTTCTTTAAAGAATGTGCTCAGAGCTCAAGAACATCTCTTTAAATCCCTGTAGCAGTGGTGGGTCATAGAATCCCACTTGCCTGGAAAGAGCACAACAGCTTCCTACTTCCTTAATTTGGGGCAGAAGCTACAGGAGGACAGCATAACAGAATGCAAAAATCTCTCCAAAGCCTAGCCAATGTAAAGGCACAAAAGAGTAAAAAAAAAAAAAAAAAAAAAAAATTATGCTTTATTCCATGGATGTTCAACTGTAGGATACACTTAAGGAAATGGATTTCTGGGTGCTCATAAAAATAAGTGCATTCAGGAAAACCTTTTCTGACACATATGAGAAATAAGAGTGGGTCCAGCCTAAGTTTTACATAGATGTAAGACTACATTTGATAAACCACTAAAAGCATGGAAACCAGGGTTATTAACTACTAACTCAGTCTTCTGGATGTGCTACACTGTGGTACACAGCATCTTTGAGTCAACCTCAGAAATGAAAAATATGCAAACATCTTATTTGCTTGTCTTTAAGTTTGCAGTGAAAATGAGGGCTGACTGAAGAGCTACATTAAGGCCACATTAAAATGGCAAGTGGAGAAAAGCAGAAAAATGAAGGGAGACATAGAGGAGAACAGCCCAAAGATCATGTGCGGAATGAGCGCTGCCAGGTTAAACATGCCCACTCAGAAATTGGGTCTAGAGGTTAAAATGAAAAATTACATGACAGAATCATGCTCCAGTACTATTTCAGAAATTATATAGAAGGTCTGGAAATGGTTCAGGAAAGCATGACAGGGATGGGCAAAGTTAGGAACAGCTGCTAAACCTGTCAGAGAGGAAGGGACAAACGAGAAAGAAGTCTGCAAGGTCATTAGTGGTGTACAGCAGATTTCAATTGAACATAAAAAAATTTAAGGAACTTCAGACACACAAAAAATTCACATGGGTTCTGATTTTGCAAGCCTTTACTGCAGAAGATAAAGTTGCTGAAAAAGTAGCTGGGCTCAAAGGAAACTGGGAGATGCTCATGAAAGAGCAGTCTCCCAGGGCTATTGAGTGCAATGTCACTACCCTTTTGCCTAGAAAATTATTCCACTTAAAAGTGTTGGAAGCTGAGAAAGTATTTAGGGGGATATTACAATGTACTTGCTCTGTTGAGCACTTTTCTTCCAGTCATTCACTTTGGCTACTGCCAGAACCAGGGCACCGGGCAAGGCAGACATCTGGTGAAACCGAGAATAAGCTTTGTCTTGCTCCTAAATAAATATAACTGGTGAAAATTGCCATCATGACTATTTTATGGTAAATTTGGAGTAGCAGAGTTATTTGGGAGCTGATCCTAATTTTCTTTCAGCTCGGAATAGTTGACATAAGTTCCTTGACTCCTTTCAGCCAGCACATTTCCACTGTGTACTGGATTACTCCACTTTAACTGAATTGTTTCCTGGTTGCTGAGTCATAATGTATTAAAATGACCAAAGATTTTTCAAAAAATGATAAAAAATGAATAGTCCTCTCCCAACAAGCTTCTAACAAAGTTGCTTTGAGCAAGGGCTTTTCAATAAAGTCTGGACTTAGCTGGCAATCAGTTAAGTATTTCCAATGAGCAGAAGCAGAACTATGACCAGCAAAAGTATTGTCGAGTGCTTCTTCATTTGACCAGGACTGGCTGTGAGTCAAGTGAAAAGACAGAAAAGAATATTCAACATCTTTCCACAAATGGCAACATGAAATTGCAGATTATATATAGACTTTCCCAGAGCAGGTGCTGCTATTCACACACACCAAGTACACTGAGCAACGGGCTGTGTTACCACCTCTCAAGGCTTCCAGAAAATAATTAACCTTGAGCAACAATTTAGGCAAAAATAAGTATGAACTGTGAATATAACTTTCAAGATGAAAATAACAAAAAAAAAATCAGTATATCCTCACATAAGAAAAGAGGAAGATTGTGGAAAAACATTAACTCAATGTTTTTATGATAATCTGCAGGAATCAAAAGAAAAACAAATATTCCCAGAGTATTCTTTGAAATTCTCCAGCTCTTTTAAATAGAGTCCTTCTTCAAAGTTTTAAGCACAGCTGTCATAAGATGTACTGAACCAGTATTTCTGCTGTTAGCACATGGTCCTGGGGACTTTGAGAGGTTCAAACCCGAGCAAGTAACTTGCCTACTATAACATTTAAACAAAGGGGTCTGGAAAGCGGTTTTATGTTATAATGGCAAAGCCACGCTGTGCTGAACACCTTGGCAACACGTAAGGCTAGAGGTCAGTGAGGATTAAATGATGCTGCTATTAGGAAACCATGATTCAACTGAAATGCTCTGCTGGAACCCTTTTATTCAAGTAAAAAATGGCAGTTGCCAAAACCTTCTTTGGTTCAAATGTTTGGGCACAAAGAGGACAGGAACAAACTGCTCCCTTATGCTCCGGCCTCTGTTCCAGTTTGCTCTGCCTCTCACACCCTGGTGGGTTACCAGGCACAGGGTAGGAGACATTTGGGGGGGAACATCTCACAGTGTCTCCTACTGGAACTGAGGGATTTAGACGAGTAATTAGTGATGCAAGCAGGGAATCCAGTCCAAGTCTCTTGGGTATTTGAGTGCACTAGACTGTTGTGGGTAGTGGTTCACTCCTTTTTAGAAACCTCTCTGTCCCACCCAGAACTATAACTGGCAAAGCCTAATCAACAGGGGGTGTCAGACCAGAAGAGAGAGTTGCTTTTATGGGAAGCAAAACCCAGCAAAATACACCCAGTGTTAAAAACAAAATCCATGACAAACCAGTCTGACACCTACAGAAAGCTGAAATTCTGGCACACAGTTACTGAATGCTCTACTTACAAGAAGTACAGAGTTCTAACTAGAGAAGTAACTTGCTGTGTGGGATGAAACTTAGGAAGGATTTTTCTCTGGCAGGTAAACCACGTCAAGGCAAGACTGCTAGCAAATTTTCTTTTGTCTTGCTTCAAATTTGATGTATATATGTTAGTCAGTCTTTAATTTACCTAAGCACCACAGTTGGCTAAGTGTGGGAGGCTTCTGCATTCTTAAATATGAGGAGAAAAGAAAACTTTAATACTGCTGCTTCACAACAATAAAATTAATAATTCAGCATTTCTCTAAGGACATTTAGTGTGAATGGACAACTTGGCATTGTCAAAAGCAAAAAATTAACACTAAGTAACAAAAAAAAGTTTTCCTATACTTTCCAATTAATGTCAATTTATGAATTTCCAAATAACATATTTGAATTTCCAAATAACAGCCAAACATATTTTATTCAGTTATTTATTTACGTACCATGGAAGATCATCTCAGCTGCTTAGGTGCCTTAATATAACAATAAAAATCATTACCCTAAAATCAGCACAATTAGCCAAACAAACTAAAATTACCAGCCAACAATTCTAACCAAACACTCTGACAGCTAAAATACCTCACTCTACACATGCTTGGTGCTTTTCAAAAAGCTGGATTCAGCACTTGCTTTTGAAGCCCAGTCTCACCAAGCTCAGTTTGAGGGCTGAAGAACATCCCAGACTACAGAGACACTTCTGAGCAGGGAGAAATCAGTGTGAGCACTTCTGGCAATGCAGCTGCAGCCATGCAAGAGGCTGTATGCAGGCACTTGTTTCAAGAAATACACATTTTTTTACCAATCCCTTATATTTCAACCAGCAAATATCTCAGAGCACTCCTGCAACCTGCTCACAGAGAGTAACTCTACCAATTGATCAGGTCGCCCTATTATACTGGTGCCTGTTTGAGGGGATTTTTGAGACACATTTCACAACACCTCGACCTTTAGGCAACAAAAACAAGGTTGGCAGCAATGAAATGCAGCAGGGAATGGTTGCAGCCTCTCAAGTGACTGGTACATGTTTATACACAACTAAGACAGGGAGTGCCATTCATTCATACATTCCCATCCTAGCTTTAAAACAGGAAACTCAGGTAGCAGCAGCAGCCTAGTCCTGGTGGCAAGGATTCCAACAAGAGCTGGAAATTCCTCTTGGGTACCAGGAAAATCTTCAGACCATCCTTTACCTGTTTCTGTCACCACTAACTTCACCATAACATGGGGGCCGGCCAGCCTATATCTACATTAAGCAGCATCTTTCCTGACAACGCAGATCTACTCAAACAAGAAAATTAAAGAAAAAATCCACAGCTAGTAATTTGCTCTGCCTAAAAGCCTACAGCAAGCTGGGACCTGGTAGGCACCCCATTTGCCAGCTGTGCAACTGCAGCTATCATTTGTTACTATTCAAATTCTCTGGCAGCTTCTCCAGCCCACCAGTTTACTCAGTGAGAGATCAGATTGCTGAGATGCACAGTAGCTTTCCTCAGCAGAGCCTGACAAAGTCAGTGAGATAATACACTTCACACAGGCAAGGGGCAAACATTTTTGGGAATTAGTGGCTTATTTCTCCATCTGCTCACTTCAATCCCTTGCATGCTTGCGGGCTAAGAACAGCAACATACTGGGACTCTAGAGTACTGTAGCCATAGATTTGTTCCTGGGATCTCTGAGAAGAAACTTAACCACCAGAGAGCAACAAAAGAGCACTCCAAATGAGGATAACAGGTAAACATAGTCTGCTCTAGAGAGACAGAGAACAGTGATTGGTGGGTGGCCATTGATCAAAGCTGAGTGCCATGGTTAATGACAAAAGCTAATGAAAAAGTGAAGGAAACACCAGCAAACTGAGAATCACCTTAACACCACAGTTGCCTGTTCTCCAGCTACACATGGAACCTTAACCTCACAACAAATCACTGTGAAGATTGTCACTACTGGAGAGGACACTTCAAAGCAGGAGCTAAATGTTGGATCAGCACGCCCTTCTGCTTGACAAAGAAACTGGCAATTTCCTCCTGAAAAAGACTTTTGGGATATCTCCAGCCAAAAGAGATGCAACCTATGCTTCCACAAAGAGAAGGTATCTCTTATATCAGGAAATAAAAAATAAGGGTGTAAACAGTGGCTGTTCCAGAGCACAGACAGATAGGATCATTGTCCTTTTCCACATATAAGCCTTCAAAGAGTCACACTTAATACTTGCACTATATAAGAAGAAATTCTTTGTGCAGCAGTTTGGATAATCCTCTCTTCTTTTTGGGTAAATCTGGGCACAGCACTTTGGTGGGCTTTCAAACTCTTCCAAAAGATGTGGGAAGGTTTGGGAAAATGTCAAGTTTTTTTATCCAGAGATGACTCAAAAGATTTTCAAAAAAGTCTCCAGCTACAGCATGTGAGCGCGTGCACATTCACTGTGCACATAGTTGTTGACTGACCTTCAAGATATAAATGTCAGGTATTTTTAATCACTAAAATAAAAAAGCCAAAAATAATTTTCTGGGTTAAAAATCATTAAGTTTTAATAAAAGGATTATCAGAGCCAGCAGAGTCTCTCTTTCAAGTACTTAAAGGAAAGGACTACTTTGCTACCAGTAAATGGGGGGGGGGGGGGAAGTATTTTCAATACTAAAAGAGTAAATAATGTTATATAAGAGCATCATTTTTATTTCCAAGGGCATTTTTAAACTAAAGCTTGGCATACTGTATAAGTTCCCCATGAATGCTGCATTCTGGTAATTTCAGACACTAATGTTCAATGGTTTGAAAATTTTTAATGAGAATGGCCATCTCTGTGGATTGAAGACCCTGAAAAACAGAATTAAACAGAATTAAAAGCTGATGTCTTGTTTAGCATTTGAAAAAGTGACTCTGCCTTCAAACATTAAAAATTTCCCATATAAACTTAATTTCTACTCATTTGGCTGCTGTACAGTATTACATACCCATAAGCTGCCCTGCCTAAAATCAAGTAGTACTGTGCAGGCAATGAGGGTTGTTATCCTTTAGGGAACAAAGGATTTGTTAGACCTTTTAGAGATAGAGAAAAATATGCCTTAAAGTTCAGACTGAAGGCAAAGCCCTTGCCTGCCATCAAATGCATCTTCCCTCATTCACGATCAACAGAACCAGCAACACTGACTGAAAACCAAGTTCTCGTTATTAATTTTCAGGTAACTGCAAGGAATGCTCTTCCTATATTACCAAAACCTACATGATTCTCACACTCCCACACAGAAGAAATGCATCATTAGAGAGGTTGAAGAGCGTGGTTAAGCAATAATAAAAGAGCCTTTAAATTTTATCACGTCAGATTTGAGCTGATACCTCAGGGCTAATTGCACACTTTGTGTGTTGGCAACAAGCTTGTGGAATAGGAGCTGAATGCTCATGCAAGCAATAGTTTCTCCTAACATTAGCAGTGAAGGTCCCTTGTGAGTTTTAGTGGATCATTGCTAGACTCTGAAACAAATGGTACTGGCCATGAAAAATCACCAATACATTTATATCTTAAAAACAGTATATATTCTTAAAGAGATTTCTAAAAATAAGAGTTTGGTTTTATTTTCATGCTCCTATTCCTAATAGAATGCTGATGTTGGAAAAGTTGTAAATTGAAGGCCCAGAGAGGTCCACATCTGAATGCACTCTGGCCTTAGTCATTCTCATTTCTATAAAAGGCAATTTTAAAACCTTAGGGAGTCATGAAAACAAGAATAACAGTTTCTAAATGCACTCATGGAAGTTATAATAAAAATACACATTTGAGCAGTTTGTCAGGCTGCCTTGTTACCTATAATCACAGTGACTGAAGTTTCTGTATTTCAAAAGTAAAAATAGCAGTGGCATAATAAGGAAAACCTATTGCAGTTCATTAGTCATGGTACATTAGAGGAAGAGATTCTTTGGAAATGTTATGGCCATTTTAAAATTGGTGCCTTCCCAAAAGAGAAGGTCTTAAGAGATTCATACTTCCCTTGTTTTTCACAGGCTAGGTAAACCACATCTAGAAAAACAGTGAATTCAAGCAGGCCACGCAGAGGGAAGGAAGAAGTGCTTGGGAGCTGCAGATCCAGTGCACAGATTCATCGTCTTGTTTATTCGTAGTGCCTGACCTACATCTGACTACCCAAACACTTAGAGGAGGGGATAGTTCAAAAACTTGTTCTGCATTTGAAAGATGTTTTATAGACCTCTCTGGAGAACAGTAAACAAGCAAGATAGGGTAGAAAAGCAGCAGATTTTTTTTTTCCCCAACAGAGCGATGTTACATCCTGTAGGAAGCCTTTGCAACTTACACTGACAATTTAATTCCATAATGAAAACAGGGCCCATGGCTGAATTACTGTTGTGAGTAAAATGATAAACCCTGCATTCTTATACAACAGAATCTCTGTGCAGCTAAACCAAAACGTGATTAACCTGACTCTTTGTGGTTTTCCTCAATGAAACCCTTGTGGAATGAAATGGGCAAGGGGAGATTGTGAGAGTTAGAGGGGACACTTCTCTGATGTGGATATATTGTTGTGGATGTGTCCAGTCATCAAGAGAATACACCAATTACAGTATGTTAACCTGTATAATATTTCTCATAGGCAGATTTTACATTCATCTAAAATGATGCCCATGGGGAGGAGGGTGAAGGAACAACACTGAGCTCAAATTTAATTTTCCAGACATATAATTATGCTCACTTAGAAACAACTCCTTAGCATTAGGAAAGATAATTTTACTAAAATATCAACTCAGTTCACAAAAGTTATCTTAAAGAAGGAAGCAAATACTGGGTATTATTAGGACGTAAGTAAAAAGCAAAACAGAATCATGATGCAGTTTTATGAATCTACAGTGTGACCATTTCTTGACTGCTCTAAACACTTCCAGTTGCCCTACTTTAAAATTAATGGAGCAGAAACAGGAAACATACAAAGAAGGAAAGAGATGATAATCAAAAATATGTTATAGCTTCTGTACTGAATATTATTTAATCAACCTTCAAACCAGAAAGATTGGGGATATGGCACAGATCTATAAAATCACAAATAAATATTGTAAACAGGAAAGGGAATGGCTGTTGAGCATTGCTTCTGATCTGATAGAGGAATTAGCTAGACTACCTTTTACTGACTTCAAAATCAACTATTAAAAAATACAATAGTAATTTATTGCATTCAATTTAAGCATTGCAACTAAATGAAGCATTAAAAATTGAGAGGCTGAACAAACTGAGCTGCAGACCAGTAGTGTAAGTACGTGCCTTTGGACAACAACCAGGTTTTCTTAGTTTTCCTTTTAACTGGTTCACGATACAAGATAAAGCAAAATAATTCTCACTAAGTTTTAAATTATGAATGATACAGTGAATTATTAATGTTAAAGGTACATCAATGTTTACTCTTAGCTTCTACCACTCCTCTGTTTAACTATTCTTAGGTAACACAGACAGCTCTATTGACAGTAAGAAATAATGAGCTCTTTTCCCACTGTAATTCAAAGTACAGAGCTTACATACAGACATCCAACCTGGGAGCCTCTGCAGTCTCTCAGGGATTGTACATGATGACCAGCACTAGAAACAAATGGTCCATCCAGAGTCAGTGATTTAATGCCATTGTTCAAGACCTTTACAAGCTCCAGTGAATCACACTGAAGGCAAAGGGAACATACAAATTAAGCGCCTGGTCTTGCAAACCCCTGGAATCCGTGCTAAAACTACTTGGGCTTGACCCAAGTTTCTCTGGAGGCAACAAGGTGGGGATTATTACAGTTCTCCACCTTTGCTCCCAGGTTTACAACTTTCAGCAATGGCTCCCCAGAAAACAGCACACCCCATGGCACCCACCTCCTGCTCTGCTGCAGGGAACAGCTTTCTCTAGTGTGCAAAACCAGCTGGTACCACGCTTCGGACTACTGAGGGTATTTTCTCGTGATGGAGAAATCCCAACCGGAGAAAATGTAAACTGCAAGAGTCTTGACTGGGAGAGAATAGAAGAAGTGGGAAGGAAGAGAAATTGGGTCTTTTTTAATATGAAAATTTCCATTATCACTAGCAACCATCTCAAGATGAAGCATTTAATTTTGTCTGGTATATAAGCTCTTTTTGATAGTAAACAGTTTATTCAGAAGTAGAGAGCTAAGAAATCATGGACCATGAAGAATCCAGCCTCTTTTCACTAAAGTTAATCAAAGCTGTGGCACTAAAGTTAATGTGAGCAGAATAAAATAAAATCTAGATATTTTTTTCTGTTCCTCTATTATGCAAATTAACTGTGACATGCACAGCTCTATTGCCTATTTCAACACCAGCAGGAAACCCAGGTAAGCGAATGCATTTTTCTTTTACAATTTACACTTCAAATTATATGATCACCCCCCAGCATGCTGCACTGCAAACTACTGCAGGCTGACAAAACACAAGATGAGGATTTCATTGCTTGCAACAAGCATTTCAGGACTGGCAAGAAAATGACTGGCAATGTTTCTAAATAAAAAAATACTATCATATTATGGTAAATAGTCATTGAGTTTTCTTCTTGGGCAAAGTTTTAAAATGTCTCCAACACTCAGTAAAACATTTTTATATATGTCATTATGAACTGCAGACAATAACCTACTTCTGAAAGGTTTAGAGACACATTTAAGCTTTTGTAATCAAACACGGAAATGAAATCACCTTGCAGCATTTACAATCTTGATTAAATGAGACTGCTCTGTACTAGTAGTCACTTAGAACTACATCATAGCCTGTTTTCAGGCTGTCTGAGAAGCTCTACTATCACCACTCAGACTCTGCAGAGAGCACACTCCACTCTTCCTTCAGTCTTGCCTCCATAGGCAGCTCCAACCCAAAAGGAGAGAACCACCGCAAAAAGAGCCCTAGACCTCCCAGAACTTCCTCCATGTATCATATGGCAGAGGGAAAACAATAGCAGGAGACTAGAGAGGACTCAAACACTTGCACCTTTTTAAAGCTGATCAAAAATCCTCCAAGCTCTTCCTCTCCCTTTTCACAGGTATAAAAAAAAAAGTAACTGATTTTTATTAAGAACGAGACATCAACAAATATCCCTGGTCCAATTTCCCCTTCCTATTTTGTATCAGACAAAACATTTCTCCAGTGTCCTTCATTTTAAGATGATTTTCAGCTATGTAAGGAAATGCTATTTCAATAACAGCCATATTGTATGTTACATTACATATTTGACAAGCATTGCACTCAGCTGGCTTTACACATTTCACAGATGAAAGAAACTGGCTGACTACACATCCTTCTTGAGGATAAAATGCATGTATAAACATAAAACAGGCATGATATTGGCAGTTAGAAAAAATATCTACAGAAGAATCAACACATGTTACTATATGATGATTTTTTCAAGGGTTTTCCTTTTACTTTCCACTGGATTTAAGTTTTTGTAGACCTTGGATCTCAAAAAGACTGAAGGACCTGACTGCATATAAAGAAACACTGCTCAGCTGTATGCAACACCACCTAGTAAAAATTCTCTGCCAGGATGCAGAGAGAAAGCAGGACTGTGATGAATGTGTAGTGCTTCTCTTAAGCATCGCAAGCTGACTGGAAATTTTATTTGTAAAATAAGTTTCTGAATGTCTCGGGAAATTCCACTCAGCCAGTCTGGCTGGTAAAGAAAAGATCACTGGCAGAAGATGGAGAACAAAGCCTTAGACTGATACAGATTTGTTTCTGTAATGGTGTAACAGACACTGACCACACCGTGACTTCTGTATCCATGCTATCCACATTTGGAATCTATTTATATTTCTTCCACAAAGCCAGTCCTGGTTCTTTTAACCTCATTACTGCTATGCCCTGCTTCCTCACTAGACAGCAACTTGGAAAAAGAGTCAAACAGAAGTGATTCATATGCACTGAGAATAGAGGCAAGTGCTTAAGACTTTTTTAGTTTAGAAGTGGGTTTTTTCCTAATAGCAACACCTGTAGAACTAAATTTAAGTGTTCATCTGCTTCTGGATATGCCAAAGTACCTCAAAGACTTAATCCATAGATTTCATAGTCCTGGCTGCTCAAAGTCAGTAAAGGAAGAAAAGAGCTCATTTATATACCAGGACCCATTATAATGGCACACAGTATGTTCTTACATCACAGCATCCATGTATCAATAAAATAAGCAAGTTATAACTTTAAATGATTAGGGAAATTTTCCATGCATGTTCTCCAACAGGGAAAAAGAGAACAGGATTTTTCTATTTTATCGAAATGAAGAAATATTGTTGAAACACTCTTATAAATGTCTAGAACATCATCAGTAATGCCTTCCAAATACCATCCGTACACAGTTCTATTTTTAATGCTGGACTGTTCTTGAAAGCTGCTAAGAAAAACATTTATTCATAACACATAAAGCTGTATCCTGTCTCTGCATTCCTCTCCATTTTGGAGGGTATCCCAAATGTTGGGAAAAATTTTTAGAATTATTTTCAAAATTTTAAAAGAACCTAAGTCTTTTTCATTTTCTTCCAGTCAAGGATCAGATCCTGTAAACTTTATCTCACAAATAATTCATCAGATTGCAAATAAATCCTTTCCTTGCAAGACAGACTTAATAAATACATACCCTCTAGTAATTAAAGGTTATCCATTCAAACACCACATTTTATTCTATTATACAACGTTAAAAGGAACTGACATGAATCAGCCCTTTCCCTTAGGAAATCTATTTTCAGGAAAGCAGAAAACTCCTTTCCATAAAATCTGGGTAAATGTATCATGTATTTACACATTTAACAAAAATTTTATTAGCTCTTAGGAGCAGAATTAATGAGGATTGAGCATCTTCTGTTGTAGAATACTTGTATCTGGTAATCCACCATTTCCAAACCGGAACACGTACTGTGCTGCATCGCGAGTCATCCAAGGTTACTATGGCTTTGTTTTCTCAGATTATGCAGACATCTATTGTCTGTAAGATGAGACTTCATGGAATTGCCTTTCTAAAGTCTGGCACAGATGTAAAATTCTGCAGTGGGTCTTCTAAAAAGTTGTTTTACCATGGACCTTGATCAGCATATAGAGCCATGGCTCAGAGAGCTGTGCCTGTTGAAAACTGCCAGTTGTGTGTCTCATTTAGGAAAAAGATTGGGGTTTATTTTCTTTTTCTCTTCAGTCAAATTCATTAAACACTCACATTTTTGATGGCTTCTTTATGTACTCTGGTCTAATGCTGATTCCTGAAAGTTTGCTGCTGTTTTAGTTACTGAACTTATCACAATAATGTAATTCGGGTATTCTGTACTCAGCTATACCCAGAGCAGCTCTGACAGTCTGTTTCACTTGCTCTGCTCCCCAATTTCCACAAATGCCATAAATACTGCTATAAAAATCAGCTCTGCAGTAACTCTCATAAAAGAACATCACACACACACACACAAAAATAGAACAAGCTCAAGAACTGCAGTGTTGTGTCAGAAGAAAATTCCTGATAACTATCAACACTTTTAAGTTTAAAGAAAATTGCACTAATTTTTTTTTTTTTTGCTGATCTTATCATCACAAACCTGAGGTTACCGTGTGTATTACCCTGCACTCTGTAGTGATTACACACTTGCATGATGTATTATCATGTAGGGACTATTTGTTGTAGCTCTGTTTCAAGGCTGAGAGAAAAACCTGGGTTGGTGCTGACATGACACCCCAGCCAAATGGTTACAAGAAGTAATTGGGCAGCAAGCCTGAATGGTCTTTTCATTGCTTTTATTTAAAATTATATTGGTGAGGGATTATTTCCCTCCTGTTTTAACTTGGTACACAATTTTATGTGACACATCTCATCAGCAAGTAGTAACAAAATGCTGTGTTTCCAAGGGAACCAAAAGGGAGCATTGCCAGGGGCCTGAGGCAAGGTGAGCGTGTGTGGCTGGAGTCACCAACACCACTGACAAGGGCTGTGACTGCTGGAACTGCCTCAGCTCCAAAGAGGCACAAGGAGGAGAAAAAAACAGAGGATACCATTCCTGAAACTCTTGCCCTGTGAGATGACCTCACAGCAGGTTGAGGTGCCCCAGAAGAAGCTGCCAGGGCAGATTTCAGCTGTTTTTGACCTTGCCTTAAACCACCCTCACTCCCAGCCTGCTCCCTCTGCTCCTAAAGCAGGAATATGCCTGGTACGTGAAAGACTGTAACTTGAAAAATAAAAGCTTTGCTGGCCTGGCCTTTCCCTCTTGCTCTGTCTGGACGTTTATAACTGATACCCTTACATTTTTGTCTGCAGTGCCAAAGCATATTTTATCTAATATTTGTATATACACTCATGATCATCACTGTGAAGGTAAGAGATAGTCATTAATGAGAAAAACTTGACAATCTGATTTTAAAAAAAAGTTAGCAGAAAAGGGAAATCCATTTGAGCTGGATTATGCTGAACTTAAAACCTTGCGAATTTCGAATTAACATCGTTATCCTACTGCTCAAAGAATCCATTTCTCCCGAGCTTCCCAACTCTTTTCTGTTTGAAAGATTAAGTTTCACCATCAGTGTTATGTTCAAATGCAGTTTTCTACTACATTTGAACAAGTGGATTGCACCAGTCTGTTAAACCCCAAATCTTCTGAAACACACAGAATCAGGGTTTTAATGCCAATCCAGCTGGTAGGAGATACTGCTACTCAATAACACAGGCACAAGGAATTTGACTTGTATGAAGTAAAGTACATTTTATCATTAACATACTAAAGAAAATTAATGGAAATCTGTGAAAGTAAGCTTTTCAAATAAAATTGCTTTGACGAGAATAGAAATTAAGAAAAATAGAATCGGGATGACACTTTTGGTAGGTGGATCCCTAATTAAACAGTTGTCTGTGACACTGGTAGGAAAAAAACCTCAAATTTTTTCACAACCAACTTAGTTCCTGTATATCAATTTCCTTTCCACATAGATACAGAAGTGAAGCAAGGCCCATATTAGTAAAGTATAAGTAGATGTGGGGAATCCATTTTAAACTCTCTGCTTAATTGGTCTTCTTTAATAGAGCTCTAATTCACTGAAATCAAAAGATTTACTGCAGACGTACTAAAGGCTGAGAGCAGAGATGAACCAAAATATAAAGGTTATTTCTAAAGACCAAGCATATATTCTGCACAGAGATGAAAAGTTAAAATCCTGAGCAAACGCCCTCCACTGGCAACAGAGGGAAAAGGGAGAGACTGAAGCTTTCCTGGGCCTCCCCACCCAATTCTTACCTGCCTGTGGTCAAGTTCTTATGTCAGATCTGCCCATCCAATTTCAAAGCAACCCTACAAGAGCTTTCCTTCTAATTTCTTATGACAGTTTCCTTTGAGAGGCTGTGTATGGAGCCATTTTTACACCATTTTCAAAGGCACAATTCCCAATCCAAACAGGCCCAAGTTCTGAAAGTATCCTTGCTCTCTGCTTCACAGATTTAAAAAAAAATAATAAAACAAAAACCACCCAACTCAAAACCAATTTAAAAAAACAACCCACCAACCAACCAAGACCTGCTTTTACTCTTGTAAAAGTCTCTCCTTCTCTCTTAGCCTTGGTCACTCTTCATACAGAATTTAAGACTCATTTTTATGAGGGACAATTTGTTATTGCATTCCAAGCACTGCACAGGGATGCAGCCTTTGGGAAGAATATGACAAATAGTAAGCACATCTCAAACTCAAGTCTCAACAAAGGATCCTAACAGGACACCACTCCTGAATCTTTGCTTAATAATCCTGCCACTCTCACCTTCTCCACTGTTCTCTAACTCTCCAAAATTTGCCATGCTTGTGGAAGTAAACCACTGCAAGGAGCACCATTTATTTTAGGAAGATACAGCACAGGACAATGCAGAAATGTCTTGGGATTCAGTTTCATCCATGTACTACATTCACAGTATTTTTAGAATTACCCTGTATGAAATACCAGTACACCTGTAAGAACATATTCATGGAATGTGGTCTGAATAAAATTGAATAAAATTCAATGCAAGAATGTTAAAAGATATAAATATGCAAGTAGTACAAGCTGCAATTCCTAGCTTTTGTAGTTAAACTCATTTTTCTTCAGATTCCCACTCGAATTTCACTGTTATCATCAGGCATTCAGGACTTGATGAGAAGATCAGGGAACATAAATCTTTAACTGACATTCTTCACTGATTTGGTAGAATCAGCTCATGCAAATTACTGGTCTCTGTAATAATTGTTTTTACCAGTCTTACCTCTTGTCTATCCTGGTCTTTTTGAACAAAGACTGTGTCTTCCCAGCATGCATGGAAAGAAGTCCTTGAATGGGTCTTTCAGCACCAAATAAATTATAATAAATATCAGTATAGGTAAAATTTTTCATTTTCTGTAAAAACCAAAGTTACATTTATTTCTTGACCACCCTTCAGAAGGAGATTTCTGCTATCATACTTTATACAGTGAAAATTTTTGAGAAGAGCACTACTACATTTTAATAAGATCTATAAGTTAAACAAAGCTTTCTTCACAAATCATTTTTTAAAAGAGAATATATTGTTCAAATGCATTAGTTGCAGTAAAACTTCTTTGGTAAAGTGCTGCCAGGTAAAGGACACAATTTTCACCATTCAGGCTAACCTGGAATAGCAGGCAGTTTGAAGAGATAGATCTTTACCTGAGACAAAGATGTTGCCTCAAATCTCTTTTGTTTCTGATATAAAACAGAGGTGAGAAGGCATTAGACACATCCTTGCAAGCCCTTAAACACCATTTCACAGGCATTGTCCAGAAGGGAACATTCTTCTCTGACCATAGTCCCATATTCATCCTGAGACAGAGCTGTTTGAAATTCTTAAAAATTTTCCATGGCAGAGGTTTTTTCCCAGCATAATCCCGTTCTAATTATATCAGATCCCTGGGACTACTATTACTATTTTGTAAGTGCACATTTTTATTTTAGAATCATGGTTTGCTGATGGATGCTACAATGTTAATTCTTTTGTATAAATTATAGTGTGCCCGCTGCAACCTCATTTAAGTAATTCAGCATCTTAAGCTTCTATTTAAAGTAGCATTCAGTGACCTATAGGCTTTGAATTATGATTTTTGGTTCAATCTGAAACGCTGTTACATTGTCAGAAATGTACCCAAAAGTCTTCCCTGAGAGCATAACACTGGTTTAGGCGGCAGAAAAACAGATAAGCCTTTAGGGCATGCAAAGTTATCTGCATCCAGAAAGAACATAAACTGTCAAACTCTGGCAGTTGCTATGCAGGAGTGTAAGAAATAGTTTCCTTCTGTAAGTTATAGCTTGACCACTCTGCACAGGATGCTGTAATGACAAGGTCTGTGTGCCTGTTTTATGGCCCAGGGGGAAGGTTTGCAGTGGATGCTCAGCCATGGATGGGTCTGAACAGGCTCACTGGTGTTATGGCTCAGGACATACTAAACAAGTACCTTGGCCAATGCTCTCACATAACCATATTAAGCAAAATTCTCGATTCCTCTGCTCAGGCTTACAAAATTTGGATTTTTCTCATCACATGGCATTGAGGGGCATTTTATCTTCTAAAAAATAAAAATCATAGCCCCTATCATTGCAGAGAAAAGCACAGACATTCTCCAAAGAGAAGGCAAGAAAGAACATATATTTTTCCATCTTTAGATTTTCAAAGTCTGATTCACGATTTATAACATATAAGATTAGTCACATCTCAACTGTATCACAGGCCTGAGCTGTTTAGGCTGAAAGTGTTGATGATGCAGCTCTAAAAAACCTCAACAAAAACTGACTTCTTATCTGCAAAAATGCTTTCTTAATGTTCACTTAATGCAGCTGAGCTTATTTTGGCTGGTCAGATGAATATAGATGCTAACATTATATCATGATCTTAGGATGCAACAGTATAAACTATCTTTTCATCAACACCAAGAATGAAAACAGAGCCCATGTAACTTCAGCATCTGCAATTTATATTCTCAGTAACCACTGTGTAATCACCATGTAACTGCTAAGTTTAACATAGCATTTGACAGTAAACCTGAAACCCATTACTGGGAGCTCTGGGAGAGAAACCATTTCTTGGACCAGGTTTTCATACCCACCATTTACTCACCTGAGTAAAATGTGTCCTGAGGAATTCTTAAATAAACCCTATTTTTTTCCAGGAGTGATATCTCAAGCAGAGAGATGGAGAGAAAGTAGACTGGGAAGAAGATTAACATCACTTAAAATTCCTCAAACTTTGGAAGTTATCATTTTTTCCAGAAAGATATTGCAGTGGCTTTTGAGCTCATCAGTTCAGTACTGAAAAGTCACCAGGAACATCTAATTAGTCCTACTAAATAATTCTGCTCAATGGTCAAGTGCTGTTCTGATCAGTTCTTGCCATGAGGCTGAACTCTGCAAGCACAGCACCAGGTACCTGTTATTTCTCCTGCTCAATCACACATTTAGAGAACTGCAAAGAGAAGATCACTATAAATTCAGACTAACAAAAGGGTAAGGGGGCTTTATTCCCAAAGCCACCACCTGCAACTCACAGGCATGATGTCCAGTGCCTTTAGCCTACCATAAACTATAAAATCCACTTAACAAATAGTATCCAAAAATGCCATAAAATGTACCATGCTGCTTAAAATTCAGATAGGCTTGAAATTCACATTCTGAAAAGAGTTGTGCAAGCAAAAACATCACCAGGGAGTTCACAGAGAGCGCACACATTAATGATGCAAGTGTGGTCAGAGAGGACTCCATTTACATTCGACTATATATTAAGAAAAGGGAACCATGGATGGTTTCTGGAGGTGAAATGAGACGGTTCACCAGAAGACTGCATAACATCAGCTTAATTTGATAGCTCTCCTGGAACACACTTTTTTTTTCCTCTGGAGAAAACTGAACACACACTTCAAATAGAGTTTCAATGATTTAAACTCTGGAAATAAAAGATTAAGCTCTCAACTCAGAACAGGTGTACACTCATAAATATTAGTATACTCAAAGCCACACAGGATGTTGGTCTCCATTTTCAAAAAACCTCATTTTCTTTAAGCAGAAAATACTGACTCACTGGAACCCAATTTATTTGCTACACTTTTTTTTTTTTTTCCTCCTGAAAAACATGTATTCAGTGATAGTATTGGCAAGCGTTTTCTTCAGTTCCAGTAAGGATTTCTACTCAAAATTATTCAAAAGGAAGGAGGCCTAAATTCCCTACAGTCAGAACAGCTCATGGCCCAATAGTTACAGTGGACACGAGGGATGGGAAAGACCTGGCCATAAATCCCTGCTCTACCAATTCAACAGTATTTGTCTTCCAGTGGAGAAAGGAGTTATATTTTAACTCTGCAGCAAAAGTGTTCTCTTGGCATATTGACAGTAAAAGCAAGGCAAAGGTTGGGAATTCAGAGAATCTGACCTCAAGTCTTGTCCCTGTTCCCGGGCAGATAAGTGGCCTGAAGTAAGTGAGGTGACTGGATGCCTCCCTTTCCCCACCCAGGAACTGGGGCTGGTATAGCTGAGCTCCCCTCCATAGGCAGTTGAAGATAAATGTTTGTACCAACACTGGCTGTGTTCTGCAGTATTCAAGTATTAAACATGATCTGAAATCCCTTCAAGTTGACTAAAAACTGTGGAACATTTCTGATCAGTTGGGAGCTTGCACAAGTTTCTGCACGGTGAATCTGGCACCGCCCCAAACCGCCCGTAAATGATCCAGGACATTTTGACAACACGGACCAGGAACCTTTCTAAGCTGCTTTCTGATCTTATTCCCACAGAAAGTAATATCACCAGAAACTCATCCCACAGAAAGTCATCATGTATAATTTTTTGCAATTGCAGCTTATAAAAGTTAATTATAAGAGTTCCTTCTACCCCTGGCACAATGCATGCCTTTTAATAAGCAACACTGTAATTGAGTGCAATTGTCCACCACAAACCCATTCCGTGTACCCAGAGGCAATTATATTAATACTTGAAATACAGAAGGAAGGTCAACTATCACATAAATTAAGCTTTAGGACAAAAAAGGCCTTCACAGACCAGCACTGCTACAAAATAGCAGTAAACATGAAGCTGTTCCCTTCAGAAGCTCACTGTAAGTGCAGATGAGCTACTCACATTCAGAAGTGTCTTGCTGTAGCATTTTAGTTCTCACACATCAAATAAAAACACCATATGCATCAAGGATGAGTCGGAGGCCATTTTATGAACATTAAATTGCTTCCTGCTATTTTTTTCCCTCCATTCTAAATGGCAAACATCTCATCTGCTATTATAAGACCAGATTAGCGCCAGGAAATACAGGTTCTTTGGGAACCAATATAGAGGCCACATTCAGATACCACCCACTGTCCTCAAAGCAGAATTGCTTCATATTTGAGAGGTAACTATTGATCAAATGCATACATCAGAATTTCTACCTCAGCATTTCTCTACTGTTTCGGATGACATCAGGCAATCTCTGTTGACAGGTAGAATGGCATCAAGCCAGCTTTGGTGTTTCCACTCCAAACAACATTAGATTCCCTCAGCTCCTACATGATCACCTCAGCAAGCACACAGAAAACTTGGGCTCTGTGGAGGAGGCAGTATAAAGAATATGCATCACATGTATCCTCCCTTTATGATACAGCATAAACAGTGTGCAGGCCTGTGGAAAAAAGATGACGTGAGATTAGTTTGTTTTGCCTTAAGTGAGGAGACCACAATGTTTGAAGGTTTTAAAGAAACTTCACATAAACAACACACTTGTTCAATGGTCCAGCTACAAAAGACAGAGGAAAAGATTATTGTGTGATCTTCTGGTTTCAAGTAAAATGACTTGGAACAGCTTTCCACCAGAAAATGAGTGAAGCATCATAAACAGCAATCAGAACAAATGTGACACATATCAAGACCTTATCTCCACCAAAACAAACCAGAGGGTAGCTCAAGGACATACATTTAGAGACTGGGATGGTCCATAGAATTTTGTTACTACTTCAGAAGAGCAAAATGGGGAAAACAACAACAACCAAACCCTGTCTCAATATTACAGGGCTCTGAGTTTGCTGTGACTGGCCCCATTGCAATACCTCACACTTAGTCAAGCAACCCTATAAAAAAACAATTATAAAAAAACACCCACAGCACTGATTTTTCAATTTAAAACATCATAGGCCCTTAACTTCAAAAGCTGCTATCATTTGCAAGAATGTCTATGTCAAGAGGATTTTAAAATACCCAAAACTGCTGAAGAATCTTCTAATGGAGGCCTAGAGAATGCAGTAGATTGCAATGCCAAGTTATGCCATAGCTAAGGTAAGAAATTTTATGCATTAAGGGGATGTGCTTTGAAGAAAATCCAGGAAACCTGAATGACAATACATGATCTACAGAATTACAAGTGGAATGCTTCATGTTCCCTAGCATCTCTTCAAAACATTAATACAGTCAGAAAAATGCAGCTTTATACTATGCTTTGACCTTTGCAGTATTTTATATTTTGAGCAAATGTGCATTCCATCCCTTCCCAGAGGCTGGTGAGACTGTAAACAGGAAGAAACGAGGAATTGCAGCCAATCTAATTACAGAATATTGAAAAGGTCAAAGAAGTGCACCAAGCCAGTTTAATTTGCAAAATGAAAGTTATGAGGAGCCCTTTGATGTGAAAAGTAAAAAAAAAAAAAAAAAAGGTAATAGAAATAAAGAGTGCAATCAGTACAGATCCAATTGTCCAGGGGAAAAGAGGAAAACCCACAGAACGTACATATCAGGAATGGGGAAAACACGACCACATTTCAATGTCAAATGCCTCAAAGTGCCAAGCAACAAAGTCTATCTACAAATGGCTTTGCACTAATATCCCAATATACTGAAGTCAGAATTTAATTTAATTACAACTGAACCAGTGTTAATAGCAAATAGTCCTGGGAGAGCTACTGGTATGCTGTGCATCCCTGCCTGGCCAGAGTCATTCCTGTGGGGCTTTACACACACTCTGTGCCAGCGAAACCACTTCCAAATGAACTCCTTTGAAAGGAAAACTGGACCAAAATCAGGCCAATGTATGAGGAAGAATGAAGCTTCACAAATGGGACACAAATATGTTGCATATAAAGTTGCCTAACATACTTAAACTAATGAAAGTAAAGAAACAAAAAACATGAAAGGAGAAGAAAGAGAGCAAGGAAAGTAAAAGAGGACTGTTCTAAAAAGGCTCTGGAAAGCGTAGACCAACCCAAAAAGGTTTGGGGCAGACAGACATGGTCCTGAAACATGGCAAGAGTTGATTTTATTGCTAAACTACTGTCAAAGAAGGGAAAAGGAGAAGAGAAAGCACGTGCCTGTGGTAATGAACTGTGCTGCTATTGCAGTCCTGTCACTCAGCAGGGTCTTGGGGAAGGCAGCAGGAACAGGCCCTGCCACAGCAGACATGAGAGCAGTGCAAGGCACTGGGTTACACAAAACCCCCACAGAGGGTGATACCTTTTAAGAATATTCAGCCAAAGCTAGAACATAATTTGCTTAATTTCTACAAAATACAGATATGTCAGCTTCAAGGTTGCATTTCACTCCCTTTTGTTCCTAGAAGCAGGACAGCTATTGAACAGAGCAGATGATATTTACAGCTGAGCATCACAAGTAGGCAAAGAGAACCTGCAAGATTCTGGCAGTGAGAGGGGAAGGACATAATAAAGGCCATCTAGTCTCTGAACCAAAACATCCCTGGCTCCTGTGCCTCACCTCACTTGCTCATGGAATGTCATTGTCCAGTACAAACACAACAGTTTTAATTCACAAAATGAATTACAAAAATGTCAGATGTTACTGTGAGTTTATCCAAATCACTGGGGAGGTGTCCAAGTTATTCCTACAGTCACTGCTGGTTTGCTCTTTCTTGCAAACAGGAGGAATTCTTTAGTAAACGTTGCCTAAGATCAGGATGGATCCATGCCACATAAACTGAAAATTTCAGTGAAAACACATATATTGCCAGTTATCACTGACTGCAGCTCTAACCTCTGCTATTTGTCAATTCTCCAAATACTTCTCATTCAGACCCCAGTAGCCATAATGAGAAGACTCATCCATCTTTATTACTTCAAAGGGAATATATTACCATTTAAAGTGTCACTTGATTTTCAACACCAACTATGTATTTTCTGGTGAACAATTTACATGGAAACCACATCAACAGCATACAGAGATGATGATTAATGTCCAATCAAATATAACAGTTTCATCCTAACAAATATTTTGTTATCACCAGTCGATATGATTTATTGTGATATATAAAGCTTGTGCTCTCTCCCTCTTCAAATAAATAAATAAATAAACAGGAAAAAGAAAAAAGAGACCATCTTTATGAAATGAATATGTGCTCCCCACAGGAAAATTCAGGTTCTGATCATTTTCAAAGGAGATGAAAATAGCGTTATGAAATGTTACAAATCACACCTTCCTAATAGGTGTGCAGCAGGCTCTGATGTGGCCCCTGTGAAATGGCTCACAGTTATGGTTCCCGTTCATCTCTGCTCTGCTGTTCAGCTCAGGGGGAAAGGAAAATTCTCCTGCAGTTACAGATCCGGGGTCAGACCCTCAGAAGTGCAAGCAGCACGGCTGCATTAGCCAGCTGCTTCTATTCCACAGCATTCCCTGGGCAGCACTAAGGACACTGCGTTGGGATTGAGCTCCACGGGGTCGGGCTCAAGCCACTTGGTCCCTCCCATTGACAGCAGCACATCAGCACCCAACAGGGGAACTCGTGGGGTCAGGGAGCACGGGAAAAAAGGGCAACAACAGTAACAGTCCCATGTAAGTGTTGTGTTACACACCTTCAAATCCTGCCACTCACCCCCTCTGCCCCCCATTTCTAAGCCATGTTTAGGATGGTCCCTGTCTCAAGCTAAATCCAAAGAAACAGTTTGGAGCAGCTCCCTATTTTGGTAAATTTAGCAACATGGACATGGGTCCCTACACACCACATCCTGCAGGGCTGGGAATGGTCTGGTACACATTCGAATATAAATACAGGTTCTCTACCCTGGTACTTCATCACTGTATTTTTCAGCTTTTTCACTGGCAAGAAAAGGAAGATGAATTTTGTTTCTACTTCATTAAAACGGTTTGAGACCCTTAAGTGAAAATTGCTGTACAACTGTAAAGTCCTCTTAATAAAGAGAACTGTAACGTTTTTTCAGTATATCACCAACAAATTTTGATTTCTAAAGAGACAGCTGACAAGTAAATTATTGATTCAGATTCACCAGTTGATAAACTATCATAAATTCCTCCAGACTCCATGAGAATGCATGGACCACTGGTTCTTCTCAAAGAAAATGAAGTCTAATTTTACTGTCTCTCTGATTTATTTTAATATGCAACACAAACAAGAGGTATAAATACTAAATGGTGTTTCAAAACTAAACGCAGAGGAAAGCACAAATTTCAGCAGTCATTCTGTCTCTGTGCAATAAAAGGATATATTTTTCTTTATAGAAAAGAACCAAAAATCACTTGCAATGACCGTATTTTTAAATAAGAAACCTACCATACAGTGCCTATGAATTTTTCAAGGTAATGCAGCACACACAATATTATAAGAAAAGGCAGCTATTCTGAAAACTTTTTCTCTTGGCCTTAAAAGTGCACTCTCTGCAAGAATATTAATTTTATAAACAAAAACTTCCATAAATAAAAGTACTTTACATTATCTGGCAAGGAGGGTAGAAGGAGATTAAAGGGCCAAGACTATATAAAAGAATAATTATGGTTAAGAAAGGACTAACACTTTCCATACGGTAAATGACACCAAAAGCTACTCCCATTAAAGGGAATCATCTTATCTGTAGTAATCTACAATTTCCTCTCTAAGAAGTGGTTCTACTTCCCAAGTCCAATAGCTGCAGCTTTGTTAACTTGGGGTACAGTAAGAAAAAGGAGTGTGTCTTACTAGTAAAGACCAGGATGAGGAGCCGAGGCAGCTGCTGTGCTGATACTGTTCATCTGCAGGTCTGCTGTCAGCACTGCAGCTCCACAGGCCAACACTTCACCACCTTCCCTTCTCCAAAATTATTAATCTGCAATGCAAGGCAGGAGCTACCAAATCATTAATTAACTCACAACTTGTCTTCAAAAAACATATCTCAAAACCAAGGCTGAGGCTCACAGCCCTGAAGGCACAAACAGCAACAACGAACAATGTTGTGGTAAAAAAAGACTCTGTGGTAAAAAAGGGTCTTTTTGAACCCGCTTCACTTTATTTTCACTTTAAAATTGGCAGATTCACCTTTTCCCCCACTTTGTCTCTGCTAAGCAAGAAATAACAAGTGCCCAAAGATGCATGCAACCAGGACCACAGGCAACCAGGACCAAAGATCCCGTTTCTAATGAACTTAAAACTCTATCACTCCTGTACTTTCTGTGTTCTGAGAGGCAGCACAGGTCCTATGGATGTTACTTTTATTTTCACAAGATAGATCTGGAATTCTAAATGCATTTCACAACTTATCACTAAAGCATTTGCCTTCACTATAGTCCTGGCTCCCTTCACTTTCAAAAGAAGTTATTTTGCTGACATGATGTTAAATTTCCTCTTACCTTACAAGAACTCATCTTGTCTACTGTAGTATCTAATTCCACCAACAAAAGTACAAAATGACCGAGGTGAGATGATCTGTAAAGCTAGTTATTTTGTGATTTCTATTTAATTTAATCTGATGAAAGTGGATTAGGTCAGAGTGCCTCGAATGCTTAGTTAATGATCCACGTATGAGAAGCACCATCCCCAAGAACATTTCTGGACAGAGTGTGCTACAGAGAAAGAAACATGCCATTTCTAATACAAATTTGTATTTTTCATTTCAGACTATCCAATTATGATAAATTACAGAGACATACTAAAAATCCTCTTCTGATAAATTAAAAAAAAAACCTAGTGTTTTAAAGTTTGCTTTTCAGGAAGTACTTCTCTCTCCAGAGAAACTTCCATATTATTCTGAAAGTGCCAAATTAAGAATCCAGTTTAGGTGCAATCAATGACTTGGCCAGCTTGCCACAGCTTTCCCTCTTGTAAAAGAGTTTTCCCTAGTTCCTTTTTATCACTCATGTTTCTCTTGGCTTTTTAAATTTTTATTGAGTCTGCACTGCAGCTACACTAGAAAAGCTCTGATCTCTGCTGCACCTCCAAGCACTATTCTATCACATATGATTCTGAAACAACTCTCCTGTAATTAAAACATCTCTCTGAAGCACCTGTAAACTTTGCAACAAGATAGGAATTTTAATTTGATGATGCTATAGTTGTGTTTACAGCTATTATCTACGTTCTACTTTATGCGGGGTCACAAACCTGACACAAGCTTCCAATGGCAACAATCAGGCTTATTCCACATAACATTATACTACAGTACATACACAGATCTTGAAAAATCACTTTATACACTAGAAAAATATATTCTGGCACAGTTAGAAAGGCTGAAGTACCACCTAACTGATATCAGTTCGCAAAGGTCAGTTAGAAGAAAGATCTAATGAAGTGATATTGAAGGTAAATTACTCTACCTCTGGAGATTTTCAACTGAACACAATTACAGTCATGCCTCTAGTGATGGCTGTATAATAAAAAGAATTTTTTCCATATTTAAAGTTGATTGAAAGATACTTTTTTTAAAAGTACACTAAATTGTCATGTATTTCAGCCCAAGTCACTCTGAAGGAACTGAGCCCTGCAAGTAAATTGGTTATATTTCTGCTAAGACTATATTAAATAAGGCCAAATTCCTTTGTGACTGGCAATGTATCTTTCATGAGGCTCTATTCTGCTGAAATCCACGGCTTTCCAGGCACTGAGCCGAGGAAGGTCAGAGCCTGTAAGAGGGTCTCCTCCAGAAGAATGTAACCCCAATCATTTACCCAGCAGCCCTGCCACCACACATATTGGAGCCACACGATAAGTGAAGAGCTCAGACAAATAATCTTTGCTTTTTCATTGAAAAACACACATTTCCAGTTTCTCCTTCAGTATCCACAGCTGTGCAGCAAATGCAGGGCACTTCATTTATCAGAAGACAACAGCACTGACAGAGGTAGCACAATTAGGCAGCCTCTTCCATCTGTTAAATATATGCCTCTCTCTTCCCTCTCAGCTCTCCTTCCTTCTGCAGAGGAGGAGCACAAGTAGTTTCATGCTAAATATTTTGGCCATGTATCCCAGTTTTGCCTTATTCTTCTCTAACTGACAAGTCAAATTCCCCATGTCAGACCAGCACAGTCATTTATGCCACTCATTGTTTGCTCACAAAAGTTTGTATTGAGAATATAATACGGTATTGTCAGATCAGAATGACAGCTGATGATAATGCAAGTTCCTCTGTATTCTGGTTGCCAATATTATAGTCTATCTCTTATTGAGGCTTAATGCTCAAGGGAAAAAGAGAGTGAAGCTCTTACTTCAGACTTCAGCTAGTTCCAGTTTAGGAAGAACATAGCTCAATGACAGTAAATTAAATAAATTCAAAAAACCCCCAAAGTTTGGAAGAAATTCTGAAACAAAAAGATGTATAATACATTCTGAAGATCAATGACTGAAAGACTCAAGATGCACAAGCATCTTTCAAACAATCTGTTCTATTCTTTTCCTGGTGCTGGTTCAGGAAGAAAAACAAATTGGCTCTCGGTGCCATTTCAGAACCCTCGTTCAGTCTACAAATGTAGTTCGAATTTGTGGCTGGTGCCACCATAAGGTAATAAAGAATGAGATTTATCATTCAACATACAATGGATTCAGACCAGAATAGGATTCCTTCTCAGAAGCGTGGGATTTTTTTTTTTTTTTGTGAGGGACTAGAACCTTCCTTAGAGCTCTTGAATTTACTGCAGTTGCTTTGCAGAAAAAAAAAATCACAGTAAGTAAAACCAAACCAAGACAGTCGGCCTCTGCAGTGGCCCAGCTGTCCCAAAGCCTTTGCTCAAAGCTTTCTCTCCCCTTCTGTTCACAGCCTGCACTTACTCCTCCAGCAACCACAACATAAGCCAGTTCTCTTACAAACTGAAAACATTTAAAAGGAACAAAGTTGGTAAGAGAGTAACAAGCATATGGCTAGACTACAAACACTTTTAAAAACAAGAAGTGCCAGCAGTTTCTCCTCCTATCTTCAATTCCCCCCTCTGGTTATAGGCTTTCCTTTTGACTATGAATGCCCAATCCTTTCAAATTTTGGAAGGTTGGACCTCAGAAATGCAACCCCCTAAATACTTCTTTCTGGATACAAATTCTGTTCAATCCTTTAATAGCAGACAGAAGCAATGTGTTTGGGAGAGATTACCAACTGCAGATGAAGGGATTTTAGGAATCCTTACAATAAACCAGAGGAAGAAATATTTGATTCTGGAAAAACGCTCATGTGATGTTAAGAATAATTCATAGAATCACAGAATTGTTTGGGTTGGAAAGCACCTTAAAGATCATCTACTCCCAATTCTCCCTGCTATGGGCAGGGGCACCACCAGGTTGCTCAGGGCCCCATCCAACCTGGCATCGAACATTTACAGGGATGGGGCAGCCACAGCTTCTCTCAGCAACCTGTGCCAGTGCCTCACCAGCTCACAGGAAAGAGTTTCTTCCTACTTTCTAATCTAATCTAGTCTAATCTACTCTGTCAGTTTAAAGACATTACCCCTTGTCCTATCACTACATGACTCTGTAAGAAATCCTTCTCCAGATTTCTGGTAGCTCCTTTAGGTACTGGAAGGTGCTCTAAAGTCTGGCTGGAGCCTTCTCTTCTCCAGGCTGAACAACCCCAGCTCTCCCAGGAGAGCTTCATAGGAGAGGTGGTCCAGCCCTCTGATAATTCTGATATTAAAAACATTATCATCACATAATTTCTGTATGTTCTGAAACTGTGGTATTTAGAAGGACATCCATCTGTTGGTAAGCACAAGAAAAAACATAAAAATATATATGTAATATCAATTTAAATTCCCTGGGGCATATCCAGTAGCATGTTTACTTATTCCATTTTTTTCATATGGCATTCCCATCTTTATCTCCTTTATTTCCTATGGACACAACAAAGAGCAAGAATTATAAAACATAAGTCAAAGGTGGAGTTTAAAGCATGCTAAATTTTCATTCTCTTTCTGTCTTCTGAGGAAGGCTACTCAGGCAAGTCAGTCCCAGATACAAAGCGATTAACTTGGGTGAAGAGCATGGTTATAATGGAAATTTTCTAGTTGTTTTGCACAGCAGGGGGAAGAAAGCTTACTCCGAGAAAAATTTTCGGAGGCCATCCCGCTTTGCTGCAATTTTATGCTCACACTTCTCGCTATCAGAAGAGATTCAACACCCACAGGATTAGTTCCCCTTCTCCATTAGCCCATCTTTAAAGATTTGGACAATAAATAAGCAATAAACTGTGGTACACTACAAACAAGCCTCTCTGTCTCCTCGGTTCATTATGGTCTTCTCCACTGCAGCTCCTGGCAGCACAGTGGCTTTCTGGCTGCAGGCCCTCTCTGCTGGGAAAGCAGCAGCCCTGAAAGCTCACAACACCTGGGAGGCAGCAGAAAGGGATCCTGCAGGTTCCCAGTGCTCCTTCAGTGCATCCCATCCCACAGGTAGG
>JAWWLV010000158.1:9900167-9939006 GCA_035041135.1 Platyrinchus mystaceus | reverse complement strand
ACAACACCTGGGAGGCAGCAGAAAGGGATCCTGCAGGTTCCCAGTGCTCCTTCAGTGCATCCCATCCCACAGGTAGGCCCACATAGGGAAAATGCTGAAACTCGGTTTAGTGGGAGCTATTATAAAAAGGTTGGCTTGTGTAAGCAGCTATAAACCAGGAGATATTTCCTGAATACAAATTTGTGGATTCCCTCTGACAGGCAGAATGGGGTTAATTTTTCTCATGTAGGGAAAAAAATAAAACAAAAGTATGGAAGGTAAATCTTAGAATTAACCCAGAACAATCATTTAAGTTCATCAACATGCTCTAACTACCAGAAATACCACAAGACTGCAGTTCAATCCCTCCCTTGAGTTAGAGCTCTCAGAGCAGTACAATGCTTATGGGCATCGATGTCAGTTGGATGTTCAGCTTTAAATACAGGAGTAGGGACCAATTAATCTTCTAACGTGCAATACTCTTGAACACACACACACACAATTTCTTTCTTGAAAATGAAACAATCCCAATTACAAATACGCTTTTACAGGAAGTTTGAACCCCAGAAGTTTGGTGCCAGCCAGCCTGACACAGGCTTCATGCAGTGAGTCACAGACCATCACCAGGACATGATGCCCCCTGTTATGTGCCTTTGCTTTAGAAATGACAGTCCTAATAAACATTCTCTAATACTACTATAAGCATGACTAACATCAGGTTTTTGATAAGCTCTGAAGTGCACTCATTGCAAAATTGCTGTCTGCAGAAACTCAAGCCAGGAATGACTGTGTGGTTAATGGAAAGCTGATGTGTCCCAGTGAACCTGTAGCAAGAATCTAAATATGAGGAATCCAACAATATGTTGCAGAGAGTTTAATCAATACTTTTTTTGTTAGCACAAACATTAGTTTGCCTTATTACATGATATTATTAACTTCCAACTGTGGGTAATTTTTATGCCCTAGGCATTCAGCTTGAAGCAGTTCTTCCTGTGAATGGCTCAGCTTGACCGATTATAAAATAGGGGGAATGTGTATATTCAGGCCCAATTTAGCATGGAATGAAATTCTTTTTCACTAATAAGTCCTTATTTTGCTCTGTACATACATATACAGCAAGGTCTGAGGGGAAAAGGTTTCAGAAACTGGATTTCTTTTTAAGAGAATTAAAACCTGTAGGACAAAGATAAGTCATACTGTCATCCATAAGCCCGTTCTCATTCACAGTCCCACCAAGCTCAGTGAGAGCTTTCATGTAGCCAGATATCACCAGGAGATAAAGCTGCAGGTAGTCTTCTTCACTACTGGATATAATCACCATCTCCCACCCCTCATCACCCACCCGCAATATTTGTGTCTTAGTTCATATTTTATGCCCCTTTGTGGCACGTCCAGCCACAGTCACCCAGCTGTCAGTGGCTGCAGGGACACCCTCCCACAGACTTCCCAGAAGCAGGAGGGGAAAAGGAGCACAGGACTGATAACCTTTCATCTCTGAGCACCAGCCAGGCCAGGCCAATTCTGGGCTGTGTGCTGACCATTGTGGCCCCATGCACTCATACATCACCTACTAGCATATAAACTGTCTCCAGTTAATAGTGCTCCTGACATTTTTCATCTACAACCTTACTATCTCAGAAGCCCAACATGATAAAATTTTCCCAAGCAGTTTTTCAGAAAATTTTTGCCAACATGAATAAAAATGGCCAGTGCATATGTTTTTTTATTAAACAGCTCTGATCGACAAAGCTTGACAAGTCTCAGCATGTTTGTTTGTTTCAGTTTAGGGTAATCACTTGATTCTTCTCTGTCATACCCAGAAAGATATTTTAAAGCATAAGATTTCCAGTGGGTTCTGTACCTCACACAAAATTGATTTCAGCACATACAGTACTCCTGGTGTCTGATACTGATGAATTACCCTGCTAGCGAAACACAATTTCTACTAAATCAACAAATAGTTTCCTATAAAGGCCATAAGATTCACTCAGTTTCCACAACAAAAGCTCCCATTTCCTCTTCATTAATCCTTGTAAGCGAGATTCAATAGACAAGAGAAAATTTCTACTAGCTAGCCTTATGGTGTTCTTGACCATTTTGAAGAGAAGATTAAAGAAAATCCAACCATCAAACCAACAGAAGTTAATTTAAGTTGTGAGTGATTCAGAGGAGTCTGAGGCCACTATTCAAAACTCTTGTCTCTTATGATTATGAAAAATTATGTGTTCTCCAACTAATCCCCCAACATAGATTACTGAAAAACAATTCTTCAAGCACTGAGAACACCATTGAATTCCCAAAAATCTCCTCCAAAACAAAAGAGGTGTACCCAATTTGAAGATAACACTTTTAAATTAATTTTGACTAATTTTTATACTATATACTATTTTCTCATATTTTAAAACCTACAATAGCCCAGTTTGTCAACATTATTGCTCTGCTCTTCTAAAAAAATCTGACTGAAAAAATACAGGGATTCAGAATGGGGAAAGTCTCTTTGATGCAGCCTTTTTGCTTTGGAGTGAAATGCAGAAGGGAAACACATTCATGTGGCATTTCATCAAATAAGGAAAAGCAGTTCTGTATTCTTTCACTGTTACTGCTAAGAAAACACTCATTCCTCTGAAAGCCTAGGTTAAATATTATTGCAAATCTTCATTCAAGGCTGTAATAGGGAGCAGAGAGCTAATATGCAGTTCCATAGATGAGAATCCAGCTCAATTTATCCTAAAATCTCTACCTCGCTGCAGTTGTACAGAATGTACCTGACAGCGCAAGCCAAAAATCAGCCACTGCTTTTTTAGCCACCCTACAAAGTACCATGTCACAACCAAGACAATCTCACATCCCTGCTAAGAGTCTTCTCCCATTTGCTGTATTTTCACTCACTACAGCTGCCTTCATACTCAACAGAACATCAGTCCAGACAGACTTTATTTAGGCTACGTCACCCAGAACCTTCCATCCATTTGCTTAGAAACTGATATTTTTAGTGATATACAGAGCAGGGTCAAGTCATCTGGAAAACTACTTTTTCCTCTCAGTTTCTGATGATCTGTTTAGCAAAACATTTCTCCCTCTAAATCCACATACTATTGTACTTGAATTGGTAAGAAGAAGCATTTAAGTCAATACGAACAGAGCAGTACAAAGAGTATTAGAAACATTCTATTATCTGCAAAAAGTCAGAAGTCCAGATGCACACAGAATGCTGATAAGTAGAAGCCAGTGAACTTGATGTTCACATCTGTAAATGCTGGATCGATAAAGTAACCTTCCACAGATTAACACATACCCGTCTATGTCATGTGAAACATCAAATTCTGGCACATCATAAAATAAGGACTCAAAATCAAAGAACAAAAAACAAACCCAACACTACATTGACTTCTGTGTTTTACCAGTGGCTCTACAGCAAAGGAAAAAGCAAAACACCACCCTGACTGCACACTACTGTCCATGTTTTCTTATACACCATAACCAGGAAAATTCCATTCATCTACTGTGTGCTACAGGAATATTGCACTTCCAGAGCAAATCTCGTGGGGCACTTCCTACATCCTTCTTGGAGTTTCTCCCATAAAGAATGAAGGCTACATATGTTTACTGAGTGCCAGTTTTATAAAATATAGAATGCAGTTGCTTAGGACATGTATCTGGACTTGGTTCTAGTTCGAGCCATGTTCAGGAGCCATTCCAACAGCAAGGCCACAGAGAGTCTGCATCCATGAAAAGCCATCAGCAGTCTCCAGAAGTGTTCATTCCCCTGCTCAACTCATAGACCAACAAACAGACCCACATCCTGTAAGCAATACTGTTAGACATGGGCCAACACATGGCTCAAAGCAATTCTAGTTCCTTAATTAATAAAGGGGCCTTGAAGCAAGAGCAAACAGTCCCACCAAGTCCCTGAATGCAGTTAAGCCTTTGGTTCCATGGAGCAGGTCACAGAACCTCCAGAGAGCAGAGACGTGTAAACTCTTCTCCCACACTGTATTAGGTTGAAATAATTTCTTCACTCAAGCTTTTCTTGTTTCTAATTATAAATTCTATTAGAGTTGCAGAGATTCATTAACATCAAGGAAAAAGGAGAGCTACTAAACAACATAATGCGTGTGTTGCCTGCTCCAGAGAAACCATCCTCTACGTTCTTCAGATCTAAGGTCAATAGTACTTACCCCAGGTACACCCCCTCTGCCATCAGCCTTGATGTCATTTCTGTTTGATCCCCTCTGTTGCTGCTGTTTCTTCAGCTGCTATTAAATGCCTGTGAATATTTTTCTCTTAGAGGACTAATTACTACATCATCATGAAAGTGGCTCCCGAACGAGCATGTTCAAGAGCCACGTTCCATTATGCATCAACAGTCCTTGGCCCCACTCACATCTGAACACCTTGTCTCTGACAGGAGCAGAATTTCACACTACCCTTAAGAGGAAACAGCTTTCATACCGTTTGATGCAACTCATTCTCAACAAGGTACTACAGTGGCAAACCCCATTTTGCACTCTAAACAGTATGAAGTCAGCTCCCATGATTAACAGGGTGGCCCAAACTGTCTGTGGAGATACCCTCTGCAGCTCTGCACTGCTGATAGACATATCCACAGCCACGCAGGAGCTTTACACTAAAGATATCCTGTTTATATTAAGTGGAGCTACTCATGTATTAGGCAGGAAAAAAGGCCAAGTGTCCCTCTAAGACTTGTGTCTAAAAACAAGAAATTGCCAGAGAAATTAGTTACTTCTACTAAGGAACTTCAAAAGCCTATTTGAATCTATTAGTTTTAACTTTCCAATCCCAAAATGTTTATTGCTCTCAGTTAATCATAAGTTAGGGTGGGTTTTCTACTGAAATATCAATGGACTAAAAGACTACTCATTCCACCCAATTAAATGAATATGAGAGAGAAATACCTCCCTCTTATCACTGAGTCATTTCAGGGAAGCTGCATGGTCTGTTATACAGAAGGACAGGTAGGATGATCACAAGGATCATCTAGCCTTGGAACTAATTCATCAAAAGAAACAGGTACATATCAAAGAGACTGACATGCACTGTTGGGCTGGTGACAGAAACTGGTCACATTAATGGAGAAATAATTGCTGGAGTAAATGCAACATTCAAGCAAGAAGGGGAAGGTGGTAGGAGTGGCAAGTAACACTGTACTCAATAAGAGTACATTAGAGTCCTCCCCTTCACGAGCACAACCATAGACCAGAGGTCCCTCTACAGTCACCTTCTCTACATAGATGGGCCCTTCCATCCTTAGAGTTCCACAGAAATTTATAGAGTAGGATGCATTTACCTACTGGAGCACCCTGAACTACAGAGATCAGCATCCACAGCCTCTGATCAACATATCTGCCAACCAAGCTCTTCGAGGTGCAATTCCTTCCAGCTCTCCCACACTAAGAGCCTTTTTGTCTTTGCCAAGGTCACTAGACCATGAGACAGTTTTGGCTAGCTTTCCCAAGGCAATGAGCCTTACAAGTCCTGAAGATAATTTTTGCAGAACTTGTAAGAATTTAATTCACTGAAAGGGAGAGACATCCACGTTAAAGACACACCACTGACCAAAAACAGAGGCTGAACTAAAAACTGTTCCACACTCTCCCTGGCTGCCAGCTCAGAGCCCAGCTCCATACTTCACCATGAACAGCAGCACTGAGCATTGTCAGAGCTACAATTAAATCTGGGAAAGGGAGAAAGCTGTGGGACAGAACACCCAGCTCAATTTCACTGTTAATGGAATACACACTGCTAAAGCAGCATCTATTTCAGTATGTTCACACAGGAAAGTTGTCAAAGTGGCAATTTTTGTGCCTACAGAATTTCAGGCTCACAATCAGGACATTTGATTCCTTTTTAAAAATTAGGAGTATGTATATCCCTTAGAGGAGATAATACAAAGAGAGACCAGATTTCATTTACAGGATATTTTTTAATTTACTCCTATGATGATTTAGATGAGGTCAAAGCGTCTTAAAATGCTTCTGAAATTCCATTTGCCAACCTCACAGAGTTCAAACCACTTCCCTTTAATAAACTGGTTATTGGTCTTCTTTAAATGTCATTATATTTAACATTTCTGCTTTGTTTCCTGTAGCATTAATCTCAGTTATTGACAGGCAGCAGCCACATTCAGATGAAAGGAATTTTCTTGCCGTGATTTAATGTGTTTCACATGCTGATAATTCTTTCTTCGTTCCTGCTGTTTTAAACAAAACTAGCCAGAAGCACCATTTCTGCCTTTTACTTATAACTGCTGGCTGATAAAATAGAAACACATCCCAGGGGCACTTTATTATGCTATCTGCCCCCAGTTATTTTTAAGACAATTAATGATGTGCTCATCAAAGCTATATAATAACTACAAAAGTTCTTTGATATTCCTAAACAACAACAATCTCCCCAATTTTTGAAGCCCACTGAATAGACATGACTATGTAGTGTGCTGTAAAACTGCTTACAGACATCCTCACAGACATCCTTAATGAAGGGTTACCAAAGAACCACTGATTTATATTTTTTCTTGCATTTGACTATACTATTTCATATTTGTTTAGAGGAGGCATTTTTAAATGATAGCTGCAACCCTCAAGCTCTGTTTAATGAATCCTAACTTTAACATATTCAAAGGCAGAGAAGTACAGCATTTGCTAGTGTAGGCTGTTTGAGCCTCCAGTTTCCTTCCTTTGTTCCTTCTATCATCTCAGATCATGGTAAATCAGAAGACAAAGAGCAGCATTTTAGGAAGTATCTTAGAATTTCTTAAAATACAGCTACATTTTCATCTCTACAGTGCACAAGCTTCCTGTCACTCCTCCCCTTGTGACTCGGCAGCAGTGCAGATTATACTGAAGAGGAGGGACCAGACCTCGTTCTTCCCTATAAGACCCAGAGCTTCTAATCTTGCATACCTTTGTTCACCTTCTCAATACTCCCTCTGCTTCAACCTCTGATTTTAAGCAAGTTGCTCTAGATGGATGGCCTGAGATGCAGGTTATACACAGGTAAGTGTGACAATCCTGTGCTGCAGCAGGGAGCTGCTCAAGGAGCTTGCTGGGCTAGAGGAGACAGGGTAGCAGTGACTGGCAGAGGCTAAACCATACTGCAGAGAAGTTGTGCACAAGACAGCACTGCACCAAGCAAAAGGAGAAAAACCAGTTCCTACTCCAAACAGTTTATTTTTGTAACACAAGAGGTGGATACAAACAGATGGGGAAGGAGGAGGGAATGAGAAGACACTCCGATCAGATCATCAGCACCCGAAGTGCTGTCAAGACTCTGGGAGGCAACCTGCCAAAGTCAAACTTTATTGAGATTTTTAAGGGGGTGGATGCTCATTAATTTTAGCCAAAAAATGTAAACATCAAGGGCTTACAAACTCAGTGCAGTTCAGAGAAGAAAATGCCATTCTACTAAGGGGAACAGCATTGCCTCTCTGAAGTGGGCACCAAGCACCAGCTGTGCAAATGTTGGCCTTCTCCAAAGGACTCTGGACAACCCTGACACCTCCTCACCCTCACATCTAAGACTCCTCTGGAAGAAAAACAAATACACAGGCCAGGGAGACACTGCAGAGCTCGCTGATTTCCTAAGTGTATCACAGACAATTCTCTTTCAGGAAATCAGATGTGGACTTTATTTTATTTTTAAAGAAAGATTTCCATTACCCTTTCAGAAGATCAGGGCTTTGTAGAATCTGAGGTCCTGTTGATTTACAATAGGAATAGATGTTAAGATTCTTTTTCAACTGCAATTTTCAAATATAATTAAGAGAATTTATATTATAAATCTAAAGCTATAACTAATTGTTGTTTTTTTTCTGTTCCAACACAAGGTCATCACTACACACAAAGAAGCAAGATAGATTTGGGGCACTGTTTGCTTAAGGGCTAATTCTCATTCCAAATAATGATTAACAGGAGATCAAAAAAGGGTGATGTTGAATGGAGTAAAGCAATTAAATGATAAAATACAAATGGAAAACGAAAAGCATTTGTAGCTAAATGAACATACACCAAGTGACCAATGGTTTCAGGGGATTAGATTCTCATGGTAATAATTACATATTAATGTAATCAGCAACAGCGTATATTCATTATTCAGTGGAAATGAAATAAAAGCAAACACAATTCCCCCACAATGGATATTCAGTTTAGCTAAATTGCACTACACAGAAACTTGGTACCAATGAATGCCCATTTGGAAGACAGTTTTCCTGCCTTTACCAGCCTGAACAGTGTTTTAGAGCACAGTTGGGATCAAGCATGGTTTGACCTGAGGATTTTGCAACTTTCAAAATTCTTGGGAAAAGAGACATTTATTAGATGTGGACACAGATACTCTTTTTTTATGCAAATTAATTCATTTTCCAGCATACTGGACACGCACAAGTTTACACAGTACAGCTCAGAGTGTTCAGCTCAGTCTTAAATTCCCAAGGCTCTCATTTTAAGATAACAGAAGTGCCCTGGAGTTTGCTTTAGCAGCCTGTTCCACAGCAATACTAATCAGAATGTGTTGTGATTGTGAAACAATGGATTAACATGGTGCACTCTGAGGCTGACACTTTCAGTTCTAGATTGACCACAGAGAGCTGTTTTCTTCCTTAAACTGAAGATACACTGCATCCTTACCATGCTATTCATTCATCCTCTTGACAGGTGTGCTCTAGCAAGAAGTGCTGCAGTCAGCTCAGCTGTAGCTGTTTCACTGGCAATTCCTTCAGGGAAACACCCCCACAGACAGCTCCAAGCTTCACTGGGCCTCACAGCCTAAATAAAGAAATAAATAAAGTTGGATGTTAGATGTTTAAGGAAAATAAAAGCGCTTCAGAAAGTGGTATAAGCAGTTCATTGGGCAAACTCACTCTTCTTGTGTCAGAAAAGAACAGGGGACATCTTTGCACTTGTGTCTGAGAGGACATCAAACTGCACTGCCAACAACTCAACTATGTGAGTTTGTCAATGAATACCAAAAATAATCTCCCCGGACAGAGGTCTGTGTTGAACAAAGCAGGAAGTCTGTTCTTGGGACGAGATTTGCAATACATCAGAGATAAAACTGGAAAGTTCAAAAATGCCCCTCACTTCCTACTGACAGATACTTCTTGATGCATCTCACGTGCCTCTGTGTACCTTGTGGTGCATGGCAAAGAATCAAATACCACAGAAAACCCAGCCTATGAGAGAATGAGGGCATCAGGGAGGTGCAAGCTACAGCTCTTCTGAGCAGAGTTTCTGAACCCACATATTGATTTTTTTTCTTAATATATAATTCCTTTGTTAGGAAAAAAAAAAGGGAAAAAAAAGGATGTATGAATCTAAAAGTCAAAGCCTTCTACCCAAATGCTACTGTCAGCAGCAGAAAGAGGCTGAGGCAGGAGCCCAGCAATGAATGCAAGAGGCAGAAGAAATGGCAGCAGGGAATAAGAGACAGCAACCTCACCTGCAGGTAAGTATGAGAAAGGTTGTCTTACTCAAATCCAAAGTATTTCCCTTGCTTTTCACGCCGGAGCACCATCAAATATAAAATGAAAAAATATATAATTTTCATTCTTATTATGTTCTGTGACACCCTGCCCTGTTCCTGCCACTCATTTGCATATGCCTCATCAAAGCAGACTGGGGCATGACACTATGAGGCATCATTAGAAAGGACAAAGTCTACTGAGTACAAAAATGCCACCAGCCCCCTCCTCTCTCTTCTTGATTGAATGACAGCAAAACTGGAGCTTTGTTTGTTCATCAAACCAGGCCAAGAGAAGGAAAGCTAAAGAGACAACCCATTACATCAGCAGAAGTCACTTTAAAACAACATAATATAACACAGGAAGTGTTACAAAACAGTGCAGTTTCAAGGAAAGAGTGGGGACTGTGGTAGAGGAGTGTAAGACAGATGTACACGTGTCAGCACCTCAGCTGAGCTGCCTCTGGTGTCATTTCCTCACACAGAATCTTCTCTCTCTCCCCCCTCCATGTTGAACTACATATATGTCATCTCTCCTCTTAGCTTTCCCCTTCTCTTCCCCTCAGCCACTCCTCCCACCCCTATTGAGAGAGGTGTTCATGGCCTTTACTAATCACACTGCAACTTCTTTTCCTCCTTCCTTGCAGTTCCTTTCAGCTGTTTCTGGCATTTCCTCTGTCTCTCCTCTTAGAACACAAGCATGATTCAGTTGTTCCCATTTTAAAGCTCCTAACCTTCAACTATACTTTGGTCTTCCATTTCATTTCCTCTCTAACACACTTCTGACTTACTATTTCTATCCCTCCCTTGGCATTTTTCTGAACTTTCTGTTCTAACCAAGATGAATGACAGTCTTACTCAAGCCTCAGAAACACGACTTTGTTCCCACTGCCCCATCCAATACTTCCATCACACATGACCACAGTGATGCTCTTGAAATGTCATCTTTTATCAATCCTTCTCCTCTCACTTTTTGAGGTAAATCTTTGTCATTATCTTGGGTGGAATTTCCTCACAAGTTCTGGCAAGGCTTCACAAACATGATGACTTTGGCCTTCACTCTTCCCTCCCATAGCACTTCCCCAGCTGCAGGCTCACAGTTTGTCAGCAGCGAGAGAGGGGAGCTGAGTCAGAGATCCACTCCTCCGCTCTTTGGTCCAACAAAAGAAATTTATATGCATTCAGGAGCCTGTGGCCAACTTTGACTCTCTTGTCTCAACACTCTGGCGTAATTTGTTCAGATCAGCACAGAGTGATTATAATCAGAAATACAAAACAAGGTTCTCAAATACCAAAATGGTATACCAGTAACTTTACAAGAATTACAAAAATACCTATTAAAAATTGTTGATGGAATAAGCAGTAGTGTGAATCAACACCTGAGTGACAGTAAATTTTCAAAGAAGATTGAGTGCTCTTTCCTGCTATGAATAACAGCCAGTAGGAGGGTGCAACATCTCAGTTCTAGCCTTAACTAGACCAAATTAACCACTGTCTCAATGTACCATTTCCTGTGCATAATAATATAAAATCATTGAACAAAACCTTCCCTTCTTGACTGTCACTTTAATAAAAAGTACAACTTCAGAAAAAACGATCATCTTAATTCGTGCAGAAGACAAACAAAGTCCTAAGGCTGCTGAGCAGAAAAAAATGTGTTTCAGTGGCTCTAACTGAAAAAGCACAAATGCATCACGACAGAGTTAAAAACTGCTCAGGCTATGGAACCTCCTACAATGAGTTTCTCATCCTCACCTAGAACAGAAGTCATCCAGTCTGGGGGATGAAGCCACAAAATCATTGACATCACTTCCCTAACTATGGAATGATGGAAAGATCATTTAAGACACAGCTTCTCTGACTCTGCAATATAGACAACGTTCTCTTCCTTAGACTTAGATGAAAATACAGTACTTTTGTTTAGCACTCATATAAAAAACAATATAAAACACATTTTGTGAAACTGTCGAGATCTACGGTGATGGAAAAACCTTGTAATCCACTTACTGAGGTAATCAGAGAAAATGGATTAGTGAAACTGCATCACTAAATGTTCCAGAAAGCACCAAGAACAACTGCAAAGTCTGGAAGTATAGGGTAATATTCTCAAAAAAGCAGGTTGTAACTCTAAATTAATTCATGACAAAGTACTGGCTAGCTTTCACTGGGCAAGTTGTTCTTCAAAGGGCTTTCCAGAGCCTGGTGTATAGGACAAAAATAACACTTAGCTGCTTCTTTTGTACAACAAAGTGAAACAGCCATCCCAATTTCTCCAAGAGGTAGAATGCAACAGGAGTGCATCACTGCAAAACATGCACCTTCAAACTCCGATCCGTGGGCAGATAGTCCTTTGCACTTTTATCTAGGGATGTACTATGTAATTCAGGAATGACACATTCCTCTTCCACAGTCTCACTGGCACAGCTCCTGTAGCTAAACATGAGCTCAGAGGGGCTGCATTTCAGCTACTTAAAAACTCACAACAAAGGAAGGGCAATGATAAATAAATAATTTGTTGATTTTCTTTTGACTTGCTAGTGCTACAACTGGCAATCACTCCCAGCTTGGAAACATTCCTCACTGGGAATAAATTACAATTTCAGACCAGCCTGATCACTGCCATATCAGAGCACTGCTTGCATTTTGGTCATTGAATCTGAGGAACACTTTCCCAACAGCGTAACAAAGAATGAGATCAAGGACCCATTTACAAAAGTTGACGGCCCCTTTCCAGACAGTTCCTCTTCAAAGGAAAAGGAGAGAAGGATTGATCTTTGCAGGAGCCTCGCACTTATATTCAACAAAGTGCAGTTCAGAACTATGTGCTGAGAACACAAAATTTAGCCAGAAACTGAATACAGCTTAGAGCTTGCAGTATTATTCCTACCTTGGTGATCTTCAAAGTAGAGGCAGAAGTACAAGTGTTGGCCCACTTCCCACATTAAAAAAGTAAGCATGTCTCTCTGATTAACAACACATCATTTTCCTCCAAGATATACCCAAAATACTCCATGCTTTCTTGCCAATGGGATTATTATGAGAAAAAAAAAAACTTTGAGCAGAGTTTAACAATAGTGCAAATGTGAAATAAGGTAGGAACTTACATGAGACAAATACTAAACTACTGATTTAGTTCAACCACACAACAAAATACCTTGGTATCGTTTATGACACATGTAACCGTTACTCAGATTATATGAAGCACTAAAGGTATTTATAACAGTCACTGATTCATTCCATTGCTTTTAGATTCAATGCTTAAGAACATGAGAGCCTTAAAAGTGATGTTACCATCAAGATTTTAGGCTTCTTTAGGAATTTGCTTTGCTAGAGAGTAGGTTATGTGAGCCTACACATTCAATAGAAACTCCCACAAGTCAGGCTTGCACACAGGCTCTGAAGATCCTGGTTTAACAGAGCCTGAATAAAGCCTGCAGCTGTCACCCAGACTGCCATGCTCCATTCAGTACTTCATGAGTATTGTAGCCACAGTCTCAGAACTAAAGCTGCTGCCAAAGGAGTTTGTGTCACTTATCCCTTCCCCTCTTTTTCCAATGCTAGGACACCAAGAGCAGGGACCTCTCTGGTGAAAGGACTTGAACCATATCTGCAATACTTTTGCTGAGAGCTCACTCCTGAGTTGCCTTTCTGAGTACAAGCCTCTCAACACAACACTCCAATGACTCTACTGTCAAAAACTGTGAGCAAGATGTCTCCTCTTGGATTCCTTAAATTTCTCACTGCTGGCTGCACGCACCATTAGGACAAGAAACACGGACCTCTAACATTCCTCAAGATAGCCATAAGCCTACCCAGCATGTAACCATTAGTTCTCTGCCTCACAAACATTCCAGAGACAAAATTAATTAATTCAGGAGCAGACCAAACAAAACATTTCCAGAAGATGGAAACACATTCTGGTGAATGCAGGAGTAATATTTAGTGCAAAGAAACTCTACAGTGATACTGTGGTTTTGTTCCTTACCTGCTAACCCCGAAAAGGAGCACTTTAGGAGAGTAAATGAAAGGTTTCTCCATCCACAATTCCTAATGTTACCAGGAGCTATGAAAACCTGTCTCATCACCAATGGATCATTCTGTCATGTGCCAGAGTGGCATCTCACATTTCAGAATAGAACAGACTATTTCAGTTGGAAGGGACCTACCATGATCATCCAGTCCAATTGCCTGACTAGTTCTGGGCTGATCAAAAGTTAAAAAATGGTCCAAATGCCTCTTAAACACTGACAGGCTTGTGGAATCAACCATCTCTCTAGGAAGCCTGTTCCAGTTTTTGATCATCCTCTCAGTACAGAAATGCTTCCTGATTTTGACTGAACTGTATAAACTTGGTGCTGCCCCAGAGATTTAAATGTTCTGAGATTTAAATTTACACATCTACTAGCTTTAAAATGTATTTTAAAAGATACACCTCAAAAATCCCTTTCAAATCCAAGAGATTTAAAGAGCTCATAGAAAATTAAAAAAAAAAAACAAAAAAAAAAAAACCAAACAAACAAAAAAAAAAACCACCAACAGAAATGCCATGGGGCAGAACACAGCCATGTCCTCAGCTGCTTGTATAGGGCTTCCAGTAGCAAGAGAAAGGCAAATCAGAAGGCAACTAATACATCAGCACATTAAGAACTGAAGCACCTCTCCCTCTGTACAGAAACACCACTTGTTACACAAAGACCAAGACTATTTAAAGACCAAAGTTGACTCAGCTGCACAATGTTCTGAAAGCGATCTGAGCCCTCTAGTGATGGAGAAAAATAGTGAACTGGCCACTCCTTTGAGTAAGAAAATGTTTCTCATTACACTTCAAGATGAAGTGATGATAACACTTCTGACTCCTTAAGTACATTACATCCTTGCATTTTCCCTTCTATTAAAACATAAACTAACAATACAGCTGAGCCATACATGAATAGTGCAGAATTAATTAAGCATTTTCCCCCGTTTTATTTTGATCTTAGACATTGTTTCCTTTTTGGGAAGTGCTATGACCCTACTGCTACACTAATTATTTAAATCCATTAATAGATTATGAATCACTAGCTCTTTTCCAGTGATATTCCATGTCATTTCCCATGACTGAACAAATTTTTATGGAGGGAATAAACTATCTGAAGGCAGGAGCTGACCACACAGACTTAAACCATGTTAACACATGGATTAACAACCAGATACTTTCTTCTCACCCTGTTTTCCAGCTCATAATACTGACCTTGCACTCCTATTATTGACCTCAGCCAAAATGAAGTAGATTGGTTGCATTTTGAACATTTTTGAGCAAACAACCCTCCCTCCAAAGCTTCTATCCCTCTGCAGCATTATACACCAGCTTAGATAATATCAGCAAATGGTAAATTCTGCTCTGTAGGAAAGACTCTTGTTTTAGGATGGCCCAGTCAGCAACCATAGGCCCAAATCAACCTTGGGAGCCCAGAGACCCCGAGGGGCACAGCTCACACCCAGCCTGTCCAGCCTGAGCCACAGAGAGCTGTGTCTGCCACTCAGACACAGCTGGGCAGCATTGCACATCCCAGGTACTCCTGCAAGCCCATGGAAGGGCGCTCAGAGATGATTGCTAAGTGGTCTCATTTCTTGTGGTAACAACCTCACTGGGCTTCTGAGAACCATTTTTAATCATTCACGTACAAGTTAAGTCCGTGATTTTTTTTCCAAAGGTTTGAGAATCCATTGTCTTTTAATGCAGAGAGCCCAGCTCAGAAATATCCCCTTTAAGGAAACGTGCTCCTTGAAAACAAGCTTTCAGCTATAGCTCCCTGGTGAAAAAACCCTGCTCCATCTCAGGGAAGAGGGTGCTTTGGCTCACACCCAGGGCCCCCTAAGTGCCTCCACGATTAGTATGAGCTGAAGGTTTTTCAGCAACTCAGTTTTGGAGTTAAGCACCTACTGCTGAAGTCTCACTTAAGCATTCCTTTTAATCCATCCCACAGTGATTAGCAGCACACATTTGAATAGAAGACAGCAGATTCTCACCACAGAGAATTCTGAAAATCCCCATGTGAGACCTCAAAAAGAGACAAGATAAAAATACTTGAGATAAGGGGGGGGAAACCTTTTGGCCCAGCAAACATAGCTAGCAACAACTTAATTAATACAGGAGTAACAATTAAGATTAAATTTAGATATACAGATGTAGAGCTTCTGGTGATATTTTTAGTTAATTCACAGAATGCAAATAAAGTAGGTATGCCCCAGAAATTTTTAAGAATACAAGTGTACTGACCCTTTTAACTACTTTCCATTATTTCAAGACTAACCTATCTAAGAGTAGATACTGGAAAATGTCATTTTGCATTCTTTTTAGAGCACTCCAGAGGACAACTTCATGTCTGTAAACAAACACTCCTGGCTAGTCCTTGGTGATACTATTAGGAGACCCCATTAACCACCTGGAAAAAGATAATGATTACCTGTTTAGACCTCAGTAATCAGCAGCACTGATAATATAAACAGTTAAGTGCAAAGCACTAAAAACAAGACCAAAAAAAGCAAACAAAAAAGAGGGAAGGTGGCCAGCACACGAGGGGGACCCTGAGCTGTGCCTGTTAGTACAAAGAAGTGCTGCAACAAAATAGGATGTTAAATTAGTTTCAAGAGACTGCAGTGGTGCATGAAATTATTTCTTATAGCATGCTGCATAGATCCATCCCCTGTGGGAATGCAAACCTTGGGCAGAGATAGCCACAGAAAAAGGGCTGTTTGCAGGGGTTGCTCAAACCAAGCTGCCTGGAGACACAGGGAATGTGAATTTCCCTAACTGCTTTATTCCTGAAACACCAGTTTAAAATATCAATAGTGGTTGTTTTAAGTTTAGATCAGCTTCCATGAATAATTGCCTGGATTTCTTTTCTGCAGCACTGAGTGCATGGCTAGATTTCAAATATTATTAGAACTTCAAATCTTTTTCCATATTGCTGCTGCACTGACAGGTCAGGCAGAACTGTATTTTTTCCACAGCAATAAAGTAGTAGCAAAATGAAAGCCCATCAAGAAGAAAAGAACATGTTTAAACCACCTCCTTCCAAAATTATGGTTCTTTACATTGTCTTATTAAAGGAAAACCTGCACCCTTGCCTTGTTCTGGATGCAAGCTGCTCTTGCTGTGTAGGCAATGTATGTTAGGGAAAAGTGGGCAGCTGCTTAGAGGAACAGTCCCTGCTGAGGATCCTACAGCCACCACCACCACCAATATCTTTCTGCAACAGCCCAACCACAATTTGCAACACCAGGGAAAGCTGTGAACCCAAGAGGTGACCACAGTGAGGGGCAGCACCGAGTAAACCTAATATCCCAAATAAGCAGATATGAATAACTACTACTTCTAGGATCAGTTGTGAACATTTAACAAGAGATATGACTTCTCAAATAAAGTGGGAAGAGAGAGTTTAAGCTTTTCTCCTCACAGATTGGACTGTGCTAGAAGATAACCCAAAATACCCTCCTTTTTTTTTTTATTTTCCAATTCAATGGAAGGTTAAAAGTGCCTGCAGGATAGTTGTTGATCAAATTTAAATCAAAGCAGTAAACAAGAGAGATGGAGAGGAAGGACATCACACAGGCCCATCACAACAACTTCACATTCTCCCCTTGAAGCCTCACAAATTCTGGCCTGTTCTTAATTATGTGTAGAGTAACGATCCCAGCTGCCCTGATGTCACTTCTCTTTGTGGAAATTGGATTTTCTCAGAGAAGATAAGGCCACTCCAAGGGACAAAATATCCAAATGGGATCTATGTAGAATAAGTTAGATTGAGGGCAGCCCTAAGGCCAGGCTTAAATAGCAGGTGTTTTGAAGCCACATGTTCTTGCATGGCCATGTAGAAGTAGGGCACAGCAGTAGCCTAGAGGTTGGGGACCTGAGGAGATTCAGTCCAGATGGCCCTTTGGGACTGAAACTTGTTTTAATGGATTAGGAAAGGAGCCAGCAGAACTTCACCACCCACTCAGGGTCAGTCAGAAATTGTCCAACAGCACATGGAGCCCAGGGATAAAGAGACCAGAAGGAAAACAAAACCCAGGAAGAGCAGAAGGCTCCTTGTGGCACCACAGACACACGTGGAGTGCTCTGAAACGGGATGCACGTTTTGGAACACACATTCAGTCTTATGAAGACTAAGGATTTGGGCCATATAGCACTGCCTTCCCTGGGTGAAATTCAGGATTAAAGCCACCTGTTAACACAGATAAAGCTGATGACTCAAATCACAGGATTGTAAAGCAATGAAATAGTCACCAGTTACGCTAATCTTTTTACAGCCTCTTATCTGTTTAGAATGATGTATGAAAACACAACAATCACCAGCATGGGTAGACCTTGGGAGGCCCTTCACCATTACATTTAATTTAAAAGTTTTATAATGCTAATTATTGAACTTATCCATTTAATTACACTATATTATTATAACCAAGATAAACCTCTTGTTTGCAAAGGAAGGTCTAGGAAGATAGCAGTATTAAGTGACAAGCATGAGAGACTAATTTCTAAAATACTCCTCAATGTCTGACAATATTTCAGACACCAAGACTTGCTAGGCAGTGACTCAGATTGTGTTCAGCTTGGATATGTGCCAGGTAGAGGCTCCCTATTATCCAACAGCCCTTTTTCCAAATTTGAACTAAAAGTGATTCAATTCTCCTTTCAGTGAAGCATGGAAAACTTGCTGAGCACAGTTGATGAAATAAGCTTTTCTAAATAGTTTTTGTATTCTGAATACTTCCCTCATGTGGCCAATGACTTGCAAAAGACTAAGCATGTGCTATCCTGCCAGGGCAGTGGGAAGGAGGCAGGTTGTGACAGGGCCCGAAACCACCGGCATTTAAACCTACTGCAAAACTCCCAACTCAGTGGAAAGGTTTGGACTGATCAACCTCATATTCACCACAAAAACTGATGAAGACAAAGGATTCTGGCACAAAATCATTTGTATGTTACTGCTGCCCCCAGGAACTCAAAGCCGTTAATGCTGGATATCCTATAGCACACACAGACACTCAAAAGGCTCGGGCACTGTAGAATAACAAAGCACAATAAATGACTCCACTAATGACTTTGTCCCTGAGCTGTCTTACAATTCTGGGGGGAAATTCAAGCCAACTGCTGAAGTTGTCCAGACAGATGTAACTCAGATAACGTGGAATACATTTCATTTTTGCTTTTGCTAAAGAGGAAACTTCTGAGGCTCTCAGTGACATTGGAAAGAAAAGCAGAACCTTTTCTAGTGTTACAGCAATATTTCACAACAACTTACAGCCTGATGGTGTTCTGCAAGAAAAAGTGGAAAAGTAATTGCTAACATATTTTTAAATGGGAATTCGACCAAAATTATATACAGTCTATAATATTATGCAACATTAATTATTTTTCATTATAGGAGGTTGTTCTTTAAGATGATTAATTTACAGCATTTTTGACAGCACTGGGAGTGGGTCTAGTCCTCGCTGCAGTCCACAAAAATGGTAGTGGAAGCAAATATCAAGTCTAGATTTTGTTTGGCTTAAAATACTTGCTTCCAGGCACAGGCAAATCCTCTATATCTTACATTGCTCTTTGCAAGAATGGATGACAACACTTCTCCTTCCCTAACTGAGTTTGTATATAAGAACTTAATCCTGGAAGGACTGACCTCACCTCCCAGGTTTTCACCCTGGAAAGAGATTCTTTGCATTTATTTATATATTTGAAAACAAACAACCAAAACCCGAGAAACCAAAACAAGAAAGCTGACAAAATGTGATGTGATGGAAACCAATGGAAAATACCTCCTTATACAATTGTTTATTCAATTGTTTATTTACACAGAATTGTTTATACATTTCTGTAAAAAAATACTTATTACTGTAATTCAGAAATGTATGCTGAGACAAATGCTGAGCAACTTCACATCACAGGTAGGCATTAGGATTTGGAGAGTCAATAAATATCAGACTCCATTCAAAAACTAGGTTAGCATTCGCAAAGAATAAGCAAAGCTTTTCAAATACTGCACCACAGGATGTGATGTATCTCTCAAGAAATAATGGATTTTTGTTCTTCATGGCAAGCCCTGTCCTTCTGAGATGAGGGTGATAAATTAGTTAAAAGCACAAAGCAGCCAGAGTACTGAAAGATGTAAGATTTTTCAAGAAGCTGTGATTCTTCAAGAAGCTGTGTTAGAGTTTGTGCCAGCAGCTCTTGCCAAACACAAGCACAATTAGCCAAAGTGAATCTGCAAAAGTCTGCAGGGAAAATAAAAAGGGGCAGGAAGATAAGGAGATGGGAAAAGGCTCATCAGATCTCGTGTTTGAACTGTGAAACAGCAGAAAATAGGATGGTCATGTAGCAAGGAGGAAAAAGCAAGATTACTGAGCAAAATAGAACATGAGAAGACACAATAAATGGATATAGAAACACTGTAAGAAAAAACAGGTCGGTGAATATACAGGTCTTTTCAAAACCCTGAGGATGTACCACACAGAACATTGGGAAACAAGGCAGTTTATGATTGCATGCCCGAGAGGAAAGCAAAGCAAAGGAGGAGGTAACTGGTGATAGGACAACAGCAGATGTTCTCCCTTAAGGATAGTGATGACAGAGTTCGCATGTTCACTGAAAACACTGTTGGGAGGACGCTAGTTTGGTTACAGGGGCAGGTTGTGTGTGTGTGTCTGTGTTGACAGGCTTACTTAGACACCCTTTGGTAATCATCTCATGATATCAAGAAGGGTGGGGGAGAACAACAAACAGAGCAGCTATCTCCAAGTGCTGGAGTTATTAGTGCAAAGAGAGAACTTTGCAGAGCCCAGTAGTAATTGCTTGGCAGAAAGGGGAACAGAATCATGCAGCAGGAAAAACAAAACAAACAAACAAACAAACAAAAACCACAGCACCAAACAGCCTTCCAGCTAGCATGACTACAAACTCTTGGAAGTGCTGACCTCAGGAGTGGCAACACCCAAACACAGGCTTAGGGAAGTACATTATTAGAAAGAGTATTATTGAGCTTTATGAGAAAGGCACAGCATAAAGCAGGAACAGAAGAAATAGAAGAGCACTGAAAACATGCAATTTCTCAAGCATGTACCAGCAATGACGCCCTCATGGCCCTCTCCAAGACCCTTCCTCCTTCCCTGCTGGCACATATCTTTTAAGCCAACGCCTTCCCCACAGACTCCAAATGCACAAGAAAGAAACACCACCATGCAAGAAACCCTCAGACTGCAGTTGGCATTACAAAAGCCAGGATATTTGTGCTCAGCTTAGCTCTGGGCATCTTCTGCTCCTAAGCAGAGCAGCCTCTAGATGCCACTGAGCTCCCATGCCACCATGGCACTGCAGAGCCCTGGGAGAGAGCTGGCAGGACCTGGTGCCTCCAACTGCTCTGGGACTCTGCTGCACCTCATGTGAGCACCCCACATTAGCTACAGTAGCTAAGCTAAGGGGCAATGCAGCAGGTCAGAGTGGGTTACACAGCCTGTGGCTCATCACATTTCACAGTGTTCCTCGAACAAACCTTGGCTGGTGTAGTCCTGGTCCCTCATGGAAGCAAAAGAGGCTTTTGTATGAAACAGCTGCCTGTGCTTAAAACTCTGCCTGTTTATGGTAATTATGAAAACAGTGAACCCAGGTGAAAGGGTTAAATTATAAAAGCCAGCTAAATATCAATTGTTTGTGCCCTCATTACTAACCTCCTCTTGTGCTGCTGCCCCTGCTCCTGAGCCTAGGGACCCATCCCAGGTCCATGCTCCAAATGCACAACATGCCAGTGCTATGGCAACAGAATAGAAGGTGGAAACCAAAATTTGCAAGGTTTATATAGGCAGAGCAGGGATTGACAGTCCAGAGAAGTAAGGCCTAGAAACTTCTCCAAAGGTGGGGAGGAACATTAAGTCACAACACAGCATCAAAAACCACTGAAAGACCCCAAGCCCATTTGTTTTGAATTTGAGAGGAAGCAACAGATTCTGGGAAATTCCCTGAGAAAGATCAGGAGTCATTTTTTGTCTGCAAGCAGCATGCCCTCGACCCTTGTATGTCCTGGAAAGCTAAGTAGAGGGCCACTATTATCTTCAGCCTAAACCCAGCAATAAACAAATAATCCCAGATGGAGGGACAGAGAGCAGAGGGAAAGATAGGTGCATCTGCGTGGACCTCCTCTTCTGCCCTTCAGTCTCCTTCATTTACAAAGGACAGCATTTTCAAAGCAGGGCTCTTTTATAAAGCAACACTTTCTAGAGAGTCTGCACTAATTGGATCATGTCTCTCCAGAGGTTTTCCAACACTGACATAGTGTTAGCATTCCTCTTAACCTTTTAATATCATAAAGCAAGCATAAGCTACAGCTCTAAAATGAGATCAAGTTAAAATATCCTTGAAACTTGTGGTTTCATCGAGAGCATCACAAGGCACTACCAATACTGCAGTAAGAAATCACAACCAAATATCAAACGATTTACCAAGAAGCAGGACATAAATGAAGCAGTTAAGGATGAGGGGGAAGAGGATGCGAGAGCAAATGTTGAGAGTGCTGCTAACTCTCCTCTGTGCTGGGTATCTTGGCCCCCCAGCATCCCTCAGCCAGTTCTGTGTGCTCTGCAGACAGGTCACAGCCTCTATCATCCAGCACACAGAGCCGTGATCTCCTCTTATCCAGAGGCAAACTTTTAGATCTAATCAGCACTGCCTATCTGGCAGAAATAATGAGAAAGAGTATGCCCCGTTCCATAACTGAATGTCATTCTGCAGCAGCTTCATTGGTCAATCTTATCTTCAGAATTATAAATCAGAGAGATGGATGTATAGCCTGAGAAATTTTCCATTTTCCTCAAATAAAAAAAGGCAAAACTGAGACTACTCAGCACTGCCTGCTCTCGGAAATCAGAACTATAAAAACACTACCAGTACCACTGAAGATGATTTGAGTTTACTTTGTATTGTGAGCAACTGCAGGAGAGAACACTTTGTTGGCGTTCTAGGGCCAGCCAGCTTTTTGGTAACCAATAAATTAAAATGTCCTTTCTGACAGCCACTGCACAGGCTTCTCAGCAGGGAAATATTTGTTTGTTTGAACTGAATTTATTTCCTAGGCTCACTGGGGAAGAAGAAAGAGAACTTCGAGCTCTGAATGCACTGTATGGCATGCTGGTAAACATATACTGACTGCTAGAAATGCATTATGGTCAGTGGTCCTTCACTTTTTGCTGCAGGTGTCTTCAGATCTACAAACATTTTGTCACACTTCTTTTGCAGAGCCTCAGAAAAGGGGAACGTTATTCCAAACCACATTGCTCCATTAAATACAAGCAAGTCTTTCTAGTACCCAAGTTAGCTTGAGAAATCCAATATTATCTGTGCCTATATATTTTACAGGGACTTTTTAATGTTGGACAAATATCTTATGTGTTTTTTTTCTTCTTTAAAAAGGCAGCAAAACAACAACAAAAAGCCCCCACCAGTTTGGAATAAAGCTATTACTCATCTATTACGTGCTACAGCACTACTCCACAGCAAATTTTCTGAACAAGATTACGGAGAGGTCTCTGATTTTTCTTGAGTTTGTAGTTATAGAATTACCAGAATGCCTGAAGCAAAACAGAAAGTAATGCACCAGCTAAGAAAGCTTTTCTTGATTTAGAAAAGGATCGTGGGCCATGCAGTCACTACTGAGCTTTTTGCAGGGTTCAGCAAAGGTGCACCATGAATGAGCAGACCCAAGAGCCTTCAGTGAACAGGAGCTCCAAAGGCAAAAAAATATATTTCTGCTCACTGAAACAGACCTACAGTGCTTTCAGTAAAATATATTTTAAACAGGCATAAGTTGATTTCTTTTCCAATTTTATATTAGAGGAATCCTGCACGTCAAGTGATCAAAACATTGGATTATTCTGTGGAAGCTCTGCCTTCAGTCTACACTCCAGCCAAACTGTCAGTCTCTCTAGGCAGGATTCAGCTAATCTAATACAGGCATATGGAAATTTGTTGTGTGTATAAGCTTGCCCCCTGAGGGTATCTTTATCATCAAGAGGGAAGAACAGGCACCTTCAGAGGGAAATTCACCTCAGACATATTTGAGCTAAAATTTATATATGAGCCTGATCTTTAGATATACGACATTTCATAAGTATGGGGGTTTTTCCCCCAAACTCAGAATACAGCAAACAAACAGTCAGAAACTAGTTATGGTCAGAGGTGAAAGCAAAGGCACATAACATTAGAAGGCAACAATTTTCAACAAGATGGTGATTTTGAGTTGAATATCTCCTTGAAACTCATATAGCACTTGGGTCAAAATGATTTAACAACACTGCAAGGAGTTTAACCTTCTTGAGCAAAGAGCAGATAGGGAGTGACTCATCATTTAGCACCAGTTTGAATTACATTATTCTATCCTAAGCTATTAATTCCTTACCCTTGGAAAACAAACATATTCATGTTTGGAGTTCACCATCATATTCTGCCTCCCTGTGAAACTTCACTAATAGCAATTCTAAACCAGTATTTCCCTACATGACTGCAAATTGCTTTCACTGCACGCTTAAATTACGTGAATTTTCCCTTTATGATGGTTCCTTCAGTTCTCTTTCAGAATAAGTAGCATCTGGTGCAGTACTTAGTGGGGAACTGATGTCCTTTTTTAATGGGTACCAGAAGAGACAGATACACAAAACATGAGGAAATAGTGATTAACTTTCTGCTGCCCAAAGTCTCCCAGAGCTTACTTGTATTTCATTTAATGGTTATACACTCAAGCAAAGATAACTGTGTATTGTTTATGTGATGACTTTGCCTCCTCTTAAACATGAGAGGAGACACTTGAAGGTACATTCCAACATAAAATGAGAGGCAGAGAACTGATAAATCACTGGAAAAGGAATAACATTCCAGGAAAAAAAAATTGTTCAGTGACTCACTGTCACTTGCCACGCCTAGCCAGGAAAAGTTGGCTGGAATAAAACAGCTACTAAATGAGACCTAAAGCCAGATCAGCCTGAGCAAGCACTGAAGAGATATAACAACCAGCATGGCTCTTCAGGCTGGGCACAGGAAACAGAGGTGCTGCTGGCCCTCATGAAACTCTGGTCAGGTAAGAAGAGCATAAACTTTCCAGTAGAAATGCCAGGACTTGAGACTGTTCACACTTCCCACTCTTGAGCAAGGGCTGTGTGCCCCACTCCAGCAGCTTCACATACAGCTCACACTCCAAGCTCACTGTATGGATGAGGATAGACCACCTTACCAGGCTATCCAAAGACAGTGCTCACCAGAACAGACATACTCGTAGTTTCAGTCTCATTCAATAAAGCCTGAGATCTCAGCCCCCAGGATTGTCTCCTAATGATTTCCAAAACATCAATCTTGGAAAGTCTTTCTTTTCTTCTTGTGGAGAGCAAAGAGTGCCTTTATGTCTTCATCAAGAGCAGAAAATGTTTACAGGAATGAACAAATGAGCCCAGGCACTTGACTGCTTCAAAGTTGTACCTGCTGCACACCAGAAGCAGAATATTAACATCAGCATTAAAAGCCAACACTTTGACTCAAAGAAGTGACTATACCACAGTAACAGCACTGAAATGATACCTTTTACCAGCACCTAAGCTAACTCAAATATCTTTATGTCACATTCCTGCAGCTGCAGAGCAAAGAAAAACATCCAGAAAGGTGAGAAGTAATGAGACCCAAGTTGTACCTGCCCATACTAGACCATTTTATCACAGCCTTCTGCAATCTCACCCAGCTGTAAAGAAAGAATAACTCAAAAATCATGGCTCATTGAATCAGTTACAGAGGAAGGAGAATGAATGGACCCTTCCCCACTCAATCGTGACAGTTTGCAGAGGAAATTGTGCTGAAATAATGGTTTATCAGATACCTCCAGCTGTGCAAGACCCTGCTGTGCCTATCCACTAAAACAGGCACCCAGCAGCACGTCGCTGATCCAGAAAATCCTTCCCCTGATTCTCCCAACAGCATCTGCTCTCTTTCTCCTTTGCTTTCTAGACTCACTCTACTCTCTTGCTTCAAGCTGGCTTGGCTTGCCCACTGGGCAGCCTCCTCTGGAAGCAGCTGAGTGTGGGGACAAGTCCTGGAGCTCCTCCTTGGGCCCACACTCACCAGACTGGAGGCTCCTGTTTGAGGTGCATTCTTCTACCATGGCTCTGCCCACCTTCAGCATCTCCTTTCAGTCGTCTGTGGTTTGCACAGAGTATGCTCCTCTGAGTGACTGTTGTTCCATCCTCCTCCTCTGTATTCAACACTGTCCCCAGACTGTTTGCTATTATATGTGCAGTTCAGGATTTGTGTCTTCTTCCTTTCTTTCCCATTGATCTATTTTTCCATTGTTCTAATTTTGTGAATTGCTCCTATAAACTTTTACTTTTACCCACAGTTTAATTTGGGCTTTAAGTTAATGGTGTGTTCAGCTTAGGAAAAGCCTTTTTTCACTACTTATCACTTTTTTTACCAGAAAACTTTCAAATGCTTGCTGATTGAACTCTTCTGTGCCAAGCCTATTATGCATTTCACCCCTGACTTCTCACACTGGTTAAATAGTTGACATCAGACCAAGTGTCTGCTCTCCAGTCTGTGTCAATACAGTTCACCTGCTCAGATAACTTGTTTTCTTACCTGGTAGTATGACCTATGTTAAGCATAATTACATAAAAGCTAAGAAGCAGCAAAGCACAAGTGGCTTAAATGTCACACACACACACCCACCCCCCCTGAAAAAAAGCTGTTATTTAAAAGCTTTAAAAATGTCAGTTGGTTAGTCAAGCACAAAATTAAGAAAATAAGGCCTTTGAGTAATTTATTCCTTTAAAACAGGATCTCTACTTTTAAAGAGGTCTTCACTCAAACACATGCCTTCACTTAGGAACCTGAGCTCTCCTGGGCAAGGACAACAGTATAGTTTGTTCAGAATACCTCATTTTGGTTTCATTATTAAATACATGCATATAAGACAAATGTAGATGCAGAATTGTATTTATATAGAATGTGTCATCAGCTCCATCTAAAGCCATGATATCAACGCTAAAGCATTTTTATTTCATTAAAATAATTACTCAAAGAAAAACCATCTTTACTGCTAACAGAGAACATCTTCACTTTAACTTGAACTGGAAAGAGCAAAATCATAAAGGCAGTAACAAAGCAGCTGACAGTCATTTACTGCTGTGGCTTTCTGCACAAGCCTCAATCCATGTCTTTCATTAGGAACAGAAGTGGGATGGTTTCCATTCACCTGAAATCTACTTGTTTCATTGCAACATGTGGCAGAAAAGCCACTGGGTTTTATGACACATGGGAAAAACAGACAGATAATTGATGAAAATAGTCTGTCTAATAAATATTCTGCTGCCAAATGATGTGACTAATGCAGTGCTACGGAAAAAAGAGCCCCACAGCCTGGCACACTGAGAACATTCAGTTCACGCAAGGCCTAGAAAATGATCCAATTCTGTACTCCAAACTTGGTTTTAGTTTTTGAGGTGCCCTGCTAGAGAGAAAGATTAATCATTCATACCATCCCATTACAGCAGCACAAAGAGGACAGCAGAACCCTGGACATGCTGAGGAGACCATGACAATTTACCAAGTGCTGGTTCCCTTGCTGCCATTGGCCTGATTCCATCTCCAAACTCAAGTCAATCCAAAGTAAAGCAAAGCATTTACAGAAAGGGCAGCCTTTCTCCAAGTCATTAAAAGCATGATTGCTTCAAGCTCAAAAATCGACCTTTTTGGAATTCTAAAAGAGTATGTTTTGTCATTTGAGAAGTTAAGTCCATCTCCAGCCTCAAGCAGAGAGCCTATCTTTAAAACAAAAATGTCCTATTTCATACTGGGGGAAAAAAAATTGTTGTTTATTTTCAAAAAACCCTAGAGGAACATGTGATTCATTGGTTGTTTACTTAAGCAAATTTGTAAGCCGCTAGAGATTCATCTATTGCTAATTCAAAAGTTGGCACAATTAATGCAAACATTTGTTCCAAAGTAGTATAGATTAATGGGGGTGGGGGAGTGGGGGAAAAGGAGAAAAAAAAATTTAAAAAATCAAAGGATCATGAAGAAGCAAATATTTTCTGATAATCTACCACTCAACTGTCCTTATTGTTGAAGTACATTTTGCATAACTTTGGAAAGCTAATGGAAATCACCACCTTCTTGGAGGCAGCTGGTTTACACAGAGGGACGTGAATTGGGAAATTTGTAAGGCATGAATAAATTAGAGGGGGGTTAATTTAGAAATAGTTTACATGTGCACAATAGATTTCTGAATAGCCTGATTAATCATGTCATTCCTATGAATAAGGAGACAATTGCAGGTGGTTTTCAGTTTCAGCCTCTGCAAAGGATAGGTTCCATCAGTGAGTTCAAAGGACTGGGCTTTCCTGCTCCAGAAGTTCTAGAACTTTATCACAATCTTATTTTGTCACCACAACAATCTCTCTGCTGCTTTAAGACACTGCCTATTTTGCCCAGAAACAAGAATAATTCTATTTCTGGATGGGATACAGCAAGGCCACTGAAAAGAGCACATCAAACACACTCTCATCTGGAAGGGTTCCCTCAGCCCAGATCCCACCTCCAGCACCAGGATCAAGATGTGGTGGGTCAGAGTGACACAACCAGGACACAGCACTGACCAACCCCATCTCAGCCAAGACTCTTCAGTCCAACACCTGCCACCTTCCCCAGCCACCCCGTGCGAGTTCCCTGGCTCTGCTCTTTCACTGCACGGAAATAGATGCCAGCTGCCAAGGAAATCCGGGGTTTGGTGGTGCTTATGTTGCCATTTAGGGGAGAAATGGGGTGGGAGCAAACCTTCCTTCCAAACCCCAGAGGTGGCTGAGATATTTCGGCTCAGATCTGCCCCCTGGGTCAGGGGAACAACCAACCTAAGCAGCCATTTGTAATTTTTCAAGGAATCTTTTTAAGATTTTATGAAGAATGGCAAGTCTTCATAAAGACTTTATGAAGACCAACCAAGTTTAAAATAAACGTGCCATACAAAAAAAGTGAAGCAAGACAGCAAAGAGCAAGAAGAAAGAGTTCACAAAAAAAGACACACAAGCTAGGAAAGAATCTGAAATAAATTTGGAAGAAGTATAGCTGGCAGTGTTAGATATCAAGAAGCTTTTTCTCAAAGTATAGAAGGGGACTCAGCCAAGGATGAAGAAAGATCATTTCAGAAAGGAATGAGAAATACAGCCACAGAGGATGGTAAAGCAATTCAAGCATTAAATGAATACTTACATGTTTACAACAGAGATGCCTAAAAATCTGTCAGATGACACTGGCTATATATCTGCTATCATGAAAGAATTCAGAAGCAGTTAAGGAAAAGCATTAAGCTAACTGGAGCAGTGGAAATGAAGGACAAGACCACTGGAGAGCCTGGAGCGCTCTCCAGCTGAACTGCAGTCCTGTCGGTGCACGCGGGCTCAGCCTGCCGACTGCACCTGGGGACACCAACAGCACGGACGCCCTCTGCCCACTGAGGTGTGAGGAAGGGGAGCCCTGACCCTCACCAGAACTGACAGTGAAGTTATCAGATAATAAATTCAACAATCCTCCTTATAAAACCAAAAAATACATAAATTAACCCCTCCACACCTTCAGTTGGTCTGACCGCTCAAATACCCGGGTGGGCAAGACTCGTGTTGATCAGAACAGCACAACTTTAAGAGGGAAGATTCCACACCATTCAGCCTCTTAACAGTTGCAGGGTGTTTCATGTGTGTTCATGCAGACAGTGATGCTCCCCTTAAGAGGCTTAACTTCACATTAAGTCTCTTATTGCCTCCACGTTTATTTTCACGCTAATGGCTCAAACAACATGACTGCAGTATAGAAAATGAGAAAATAAAGTTCAGTAAAAAGACAACAAAAGTGATTTTCAGCTCCAACAGGCTTCAAAGCTCAGAAGGAAAACTGAGCTAATATGTAGTGAATCACTTACTTAATGAATTTAGCCTCCTTCTGTTTGCTAATTGTCCAACAATGCTTGGCATTTTTCACATACACTCCTTATTCAGAATTATTTGCAAAATATCTCTTTCAAATAATTCTGAGATTCCAGATTGCTCACAGGCAGTTCATTGTGACTATGAAATATTAAAATACATAAATAAATAAATTAGACTGTCTGGTTTGCCTTGTGTTGCACAGCATACTTTCCATTTCCCAGACTGGATAGCACTTAGTCTCAGAACTAGGCAGGTCTGTGTCCACAGGCTGAAAGTGCAGCAATCACACATTTCTCTAAATGTAAAGTTAAAATTTCTATTTTTTTCCCTGTACCTCCTCTATAAAATCATTGAACAGGTAGCTGACAAACAACATATATACAAAAATTTTTTAAGAAACTACTGAAGTTATTATTTCAACTGCTTATATCTATTCAAATTTTGAATTGCTATCTCTGACTGAACAGTCCCTTATGGCATAGCATCCTGAAAGTTGACTCCTGAAAGTAAAGGTGCTTAGTGCTTTTCCCCGCTCCATCAGCCACAGGTTTGTTATTGGGAATGCAGCCACCTTGCCTATGGCTATTGCTATGTTGAGAGCTACTGTATTAATAACTTTATTATCTTCTTTCATATATGATAATTGATATTTACACAAACAGTATCAGAGCAAAGGCAAGAATCCCTGTAGTTCACCTCCAGATGAAAGCCTCCAGCCCAGAAAGCCTGCAAATATTTCAATGCACTATATAAAGCAGAGCTGTGTGGAGGCAAAGAGAAGCCCAGCAGAAAACATAAGCTGAGGATGTTGACCCTTGATCCCCTATGAGATGAGGGCTTCAGTCATACTGAGAGCTGCCCCCATCAACCTAACTTTGGAAAGCAATCCTGTTGGACAGGTACCTCTCTTCTTTCCCTTTGCATAGGTTAAAAGAATGAGATGAAAAGAGGAGCAAAGGGGAGGAAGACGTGCACCAGAAGATGACAACAAGCAAAATGTTTGTTAAACCGTGCACGCTTCAGCCTGAAGCATCCCCATGTGTTTCACTCCTGGAAAGATCTCTTAGTCTTTGTAGAGAAGGATAAAGGTGTTTCATGTAACCCTCAGATTCACAGGGCAACTAAGTATTTGTTTTTTTCATTGTAAAGCACTTGTGTATAAGATTCTTTATGCTGTGGATCTAATCACATTTACAGTAGTCCATGGGAAAAACAAACTTGGAATTCCGAGCATGTCTTTACAAACAATATCTGTGGCAGCTCACTCACACTCATACATTATTTTTATTCCCACTGTGCCCTCTCCTTAGTGCTTAGATTTTTTTTTTTAAAGGCGTATTCCTCTTCTGTAATTTCAGTCTTCTTATTTCTGACAGAAAGGAGGCAGAAGGGGTCTGCATTTGCTGACAATATAAGCTTCAAGTTAGGCACAATTTTGCTAAATTACAATCTGCTTTGTCAAATAACGAGGCATCCTCAGCTGATCATGTTTTAAATAGGACTGGCTCCTTTTAAACAAATCACTTGAAATCCTGGTTCAGAGTTATTTAAAGTGGCTGGTATTTTATGTCACCACAAAGGCTGCACAATGCAACTGCTGAGCTTTAAAAACACAGAAACTAGAAAGTGGGTACAAGAAACTACCATCTGTCCCTCTAAACAATTATCGTCCTGCCATCTGTCTATACACTAGATAATGTTTTTGCTGTCGGTAATATTTGGTTGAAAAAGCTCTCCCTATGGATACTAAGAAGAGGAAACCATTTTAAGAAAAACAAAAATATATTGCTGATCATTCAAGTTTCTCTTTTCCACAATCAAACCTGCCATGCACTGTGTTCTACTGTTAGACAAAACATGAAGGGTACATTGCAACCATGTTGGTTCCCTTAATAATGAGAAGCTACTTCACCATTATTCCTGAAGTCCTTACTGTGTTTAATATAAAAGACATATGAAAAGCCTAAAACCAAATTCAAACTAGGAATAGGATGAGGAAAAGTATCTTTGAAATTTGCTTTGGACTTTTCTTCTCCGCTTTTGTTTTTCCCCATGCCAGAGCAGCCACTCAGCAGATGATCAGTTTAAGCCCTTCAATGAACCTTGTGGCTGCAGTCCTGCATTGTCCAAACTGAAAAGGGATTTAGAATTCAACACAGGATGGACAGAAACCAGGAGTTCCCCATAACCTACTGATGTTCCTGCTCCCCATCATATTTCAGCTAGTCTGGAAGGGCAGTTACATTACTGCCAAAAGATCTTCCATAAAAGACACCCTCAAGAAGTCTCTTGCCAGATCAATAGTTCATCCCAACATTTCAGATTTTGCCCTGTACTTTCCAACCTTTGAGATGAAGGTCTGTGTAGAAACACATTGCTGGGTATAACCCACACAGCAAAGCCTGCGATATAATCTTGCATTTGAGCACATCAGAGTTACCCTTCAGCCACAATTCTTGCTGGGGAGGAAGAAAAGATGCCTGGATTACAGGTTTCGTGAAGAGGTTAACACACTGGTTTCCCCCCTTCTAGAAAAATTAAATCATTTAGATGAGGGGGAAATAGTTTCACGATCCAATTCTAACCCTTTATGACATAAACAAGTAACCAAAAGATTTCAGCCTTTTAGCAACCTCTAATCAGTAAAGGTCCACTGACAGACCAGACAGATTTAAAGTCAAGGACAGATGGAAGGCAGGGACAGGTGCAGGTATGGGGGTATAACCTTTATTTGAACTTCATTTGAGGAGGTTATGTGTTTGGGTGAGGGTGGTAGTGTTCAATTTCAGTGAACATCATGTTTAATGCAATATTTTAAGAGAATTCATAGTATTTTAACAGATTACAAAAAAAATTTCTGAAACATACTGAGCACTGAAAATGGGAGTAACTTGACAATGCACTAAAAGCCAAAATGTTCATTTCTCCTGCAACAGCAGCACCCACCATTATGGGGAAGGAGTCCCAGCAGTGAAGCGTGCTCTGTACATGCAGAATATCCTTAGCTGGGAAATGCACAGCTATTAGTGAAAAGCTGAATAAGCACAGCTGTATTTCTGAATGGGCTTGAGTACAGCAGACATTCCCTGGAATCTTATGACTAAATCACAAAACTTCTCCTAGCCTGGATATGCAGAAAACATGAATGTAGACTTAATGTTGGGGGAGGGGGAGAGAAGAAGAGAAGAGGAGACAGCATAAGAAGGGCACATAACAGCTGGACTTCCTGAGGCATGTGTTTTATTCATAAGTGTAAGCTGGTGAATAATTCACATACAGCAGCATGTAGCAGAAGTCAGTTAAAGAACCCTACTGGGGTCATTCCTGGACTTGGCTTTGCCAGTTGTTTCACTGAGCTATTCCAACTCTGTCTTTCTGCAAACGTTTTTCCAGTGGAACTCAAAGCAGTTGAGAGAGCTCAGCAGTTTTTATTCCAGATCTGCAGTGGTGATACTCTTTGGGGGAGTTACTGGGAGAGGAATGAGAACAGCTCTGCAGACACTCAGGTCACTGTAAAAGGGGCAGGAGGTGCTCTAGGCACTGTAGAAGCCTAGAAGATAAGGGGCTGATGTGTGTGTCTCAAACACCAACAGCTGGATGGCTGCAGAGCCAACCCAGGAATGTTGGCAGTAACACGCTGTGAGAACGAATGGGATGTGGCTGGAGAAAGGGGCTGTGTGGAGGTAGAGCAGCCCTTTCCTGGGACAAACATCTTTGTTGTGGCTCCTGAACATAAGCACAGGAATGAGGTCAAGAAACGGGCATGGACTGTTGATCAAAGGCCAACCCAGTAGGGGGAGGATCAAGACCACCAAAGACCCCTGAAGGTCTCCAACCGATTTCTTGAAAGAACAAACTGTGCATGATAATTACCTTACATAGAGAGCAAGAAACTTATCTCCAGAGAGGGAAAACTTATCTATAAAAGGGTACCCAATGAAACCTGAGTGCACATCCCCATGACCCTGGACACCCTCTCAGCTGGATGGATGCTGGAGCTGCAACTAGTGACCTTCCTCTCTTCCTCTTCTAACTTCTCTCTTTCTTCTCTTTAACCCTACCTCAAGGTGAAGAGGTTTTACCTCAAGGAAAAAGATCTTAGGTTTGGACAAAAATCCAGGAAAGGTCACTTTCTTTTCTCACATGTTGGAAACCAACAGCATTTATTACCACTGCCAAAAGCAAAGTCCTGTAAGAGTATTCAGGATCAATGCTCAGTGTCAGGCTGGTACTTCATTTAAGAGATCCCACACAGATTAAGTTCAGAAGAGCAACTCTCTGGATTTTGAGAAGCCAGGAAAATTGAGAACAGATGCAACAGATGTGTATGCACACAGCCCACACCAGGCTGGAGGAAGTACAGGCAAACACAACCAGTTCCTCCATCCAACACTGCAGTGAGCTGAGGAGTCTCTGATTAGATGATTCTGGCAACTTCTGCAGAAGCGCTGCGTTATGAAAGCCAGTGAGAAGTTCCAGGCCTAACTAAGCAGTCAGACTTTTATCACACAACTCCTAGGTTGGAAACAGCTGAGAACTGACAAATGCCATGACTTACACTGGAGTGTCTCTTGGAATGCCATTTTCCAAAACTTACAGATCCGACTCAGTTACAACCCCAGCATGGCAACCAGGCAGTGCCCCAGAGCGTGGGACTTCAGGCACATCAGGCCCAAGACTGAGCAACTTGCTGAGGTCCCTGCAGGCTGTGATAACTTGGAACAGCTTCCAGCTTCACCTAGGATACTATACTGCCCTCAAACTTCCCTGAAACTTCTATTTTATCTAACCATGAGTGTTAAAACCTTAGACTATACCAAGAAAATTAAATACAAATTATTCTATGTTTAAAATATAGTGGAAAACTAAGTGTTAAAATGAAGATGAAGAACACTTGTAGATAGCTCAATTTGAGCTTTTTCATCACTAAATGCAAATTAATCACACTGGACATTTTCTGATAAGAACAGCAAATCATATCTTAGTTCAACTGAAACACTTTTCCCACATTATGAGTATTAATTCACTAGCTGGTTTCTGATATTTACCCTTTAGGCCACAACCTATCAACTTCTTACTTCTTCACTCAAACTATAAGGCAATAAAAGAAAGAAGGATTTATGCAAATAAACTCTGTCTGACCTCATATCACAGCACAGTTCTCCAAGTTCCAAATTCAAAATCTGCACACCTTCCTCACACTGGGCACTTATCTCACCACACCACAAGTAACCATGCAGTGTAGTAGATAAACTTTTATAAGAAGATTATAAAATCTTAACATTTTGTCTTTGTGAAAACAACAGTGAAGTTTGCCACAAAGGTCCAGTGAGCAGAGCATTCCTCTCCCCCGTCACTCCGGAACTGATGAGGAGACAGACTTTTCATTTCCTTAACTCTTCTTACAGCCCCCACTTTCCCTTCATACCCGTGCCTACAATTCTTGAGTGGAAAACTAATCAAGACAAGAAAAGGGCAGCTTGATAACAGAAAGGGATTAGACCAAGCTAATAGCATAACTAGAGAGTGAGATAAAACCAGCCTCTCTGGTATGGAAATGGGAAGGGAAAAGGGATGAAGGATGTTTTTCACTTGATCCTTGTCTTTAAGCACATTATTTTGAAAATGTCTTGGAAATGAAAGGAATCTCAGGAATAACGGCAGCAGATGTAGGAATGCTGGTGTGTGCAGCCTGAGACAGCAGCCACATACACAGCACTTCCCATGTGACAGCCATGGAAGTGCTGTCACATGGGAACGGACTGAGCACCTGCACGGCCAGGCCATGCAAACAGCTCTGTAAAGGCTCCCCAGTCCACAGGGGCAGCGTTGCATCAGCCATCATCTGTACTTTCTAACAACAAAAGGGTACAGTGCATTAGGAGATAGCTTGGGTTTGTTTTTTTTTTTCCTCACTGACATTTGTGCTGAAAACATGAAGTATTCAGGAGTGTTGTAATGCACAGCAAGGCTCCTGATTCCTGTCTGTCCCCACACAGACTGAGGTCAGACAGCCCCCTGTGACAAGCACTTAATTCCCCCTTAAAGGTCATCTTTATCATCTGTCCTGCCTAACAAGCAGTAGGGACAACTCACTAAGGTTTCCTGTGCACTTTTATAGGTACAGATCTCAGTAATGGATCTGCAGGGCACTAGATCCATCAGATAACCATCCAGATTCCAAAATATTCAACCTGTAAGTGCAATTCACTCACAAATGAAAGCAGAAGGGGACCAGGACAAGCACTAGAAATTTTCCCCTCCCTCTCCTTTGTCACACCATGCTAATTATGCAATTCAGAGAAGCAAAGGATTTTATGATGTTGCAACAGGAGAGATTTAAATTCCTAATTTTTTTTTAATTCCATTCTCTCCCAGAAGCAAAAAATGAGAAATCAAAAAGCCAGTTATTTTAAGAATTCATAAGTTATTGCACTCTACTGCCCAGTACAACGAACTATTCTCAGTTCATGTCAGTTGTTAATAAGACTTAAACATAATATAGCAACTCAGCATGATTAAAAATACACCATAAAGGACATTCACCTCTAAAAATAGTTATAAAAAAAAATTGGACAAAGTCAATCTGAAAATAGATAGGGGAAAAGGAAGAGAAGCAAAATAGATTAAATAGGGCAAATCATACTGGATGCCAGGAATGAATGCATTATTTCAAGTTCATAAAACATTTTTAAGTAAATGTTTAACCAAAGCATGCAATAGCATGTTAACCCAGTCAGAGTATCCATACTCAATCGCCTTCTTGAAACCATAAATAGCAGAGGTTCCAGTTCTCTTTTTAGGAATCCTCACAAACAGTTCAGTCATGCAAGATAGTGAGAACTCTGACATCAAAAATAAAGGCTCTCTGTGTCCATTAAAGATATGAGTAGCCTTGCCCACTGATTTTAGCCTTTTGGGTTCACCAAAAAAACCCCTCCCTGCAGCTTTATAGGGATAACTGAAACCAGCTCTGAACTTGCACCATGAAAGATTATTTCATTGAAAGAAAACCCAAGTCCATTTTTCCAGAAGTCAAGCAGACACCCAAATGCTCTCCTGGTTCAGTGCCAGAGCACCCAGCACTTGAAATGTTCACACAAAATATAAAGGCACTATGTCACCTATTCATTGTGATTGCTATCATAGCACATATAGCTAAATGCAGTGCAAGTATTTCATGTAAAGATTGCTGGGAGTGTGATGATATACTACTCAAGTTTAAATTTAGCTCCATGCTGACGCAAGAAACTAACACCTTGAGAGAAATAAGTGTTAAAAAACACTTTTAAGAAATTGATTCCCCTTTTCTCCAAGGTAGAGCTGCTGCAGATTTAACTGATAACAGGTAATAACTCTCAGACAGACTATTACAGGATTTTCTCCAAATCCTACCAGCAATTGCAAACACAAATGAGACACGTTTTGTTGTTTCGTGAGTTTGTTCAGCACCTCCTTCTCGTGGTACTTGAACACAACCAAATCTGTGCTGGCCAGGGGATGCAAATCCAGGTTCACAGCATTCCTAGAATTCTATGATAATAGAATCCTATGGTTCTGTAAAGGAGTATAAGGCATTATTTATTTAAAACATCATAGGGAATAAAGCCATAAGGCTTTCAATAATCAAAAAAGGGTCAGGGAAAGGGATATTAGTATAAGCTATGCTGATATATTTGTATTTGCTGTTGTGCAGTAACGAAGACCAAAGAATCAACTGCCCTCCAAAAACAACAAAACCAAACAAAAAAACTAAACAAAGCAAACAATCAAAAATACAGAAAAACTAATAACAAAAAAAAAGGAAGAAAATTAACAACAAATCTGTAGGAAGAGGCTGAGGGAACAGCCAGAAGAGCAGAGGTGATCATTGCAGAGAGCAGATATAATTTTCCTTCACTTGGATTGTAAAGCAGAGGTAGGTTTACTCCATGCTGCCCAAAATGTGAGGGGTTGGGGAGTGGGTGCTGCCAATTTAAATATGCAGCTAAAATAAACAACTAAAAAATATGCAGAACTATCTGAAAGCACATCTTACCTAATGGCCAGAAAGTGAGTCTGGGATTAACACTATTCTATTCTAAGCTTTCAGAAATACTGGGACATACACTTCAGAAAACATCTGTACAAATTCCAAAACTATTAAGAAAATTAATATCTTTTTTTAATTATTCTTTGGGATTCATGTACCAAAAGATACACTGAGTGTCTAAATCTATCTGGACTCATCCTGTCTTAAAAAAAAGCTTATTCAACTTACAGCTGTGAATACTTCATGAAATGTGTATTACTTTTATGGCTTCCTTCCTGAAACCAACTCACTCAAATCTCAAGTTTACAGATTTTTTTGGTTCATAATGATTACAACCATCAAGAACAGTGAAAGTGTTTGAATGCCAAGTCTGTGCAATTTTCTTTCAAAATCCTTAGGTGTCCAAGTCAGAGGGATTTAAATTTCCCAGATGCCAAACAGCCACTTCCAGGTTTTGCCTGGGCCATGGCTTAGCTCTGCTGGGGGAGGGAGGAGCTGAGAAGAGTTAAAATTCCTCCAGTGCAGATACTAAACCATTTTGGACAGCTCCTGTGAGAGTCCAACCCCTGCAACGTTTCCAGTGTGAGATCACATGCCCTCTGAAGAGCCAAGTGAGTATTACAATAACTTGCCTACCTAGAATATTAAAAATTACTCTCACGTGATACAGGAACACATTTAACCAGACCTACAGACATCCATTGGCTGTAATTGTGCAACAAAAGAGCAGCCCAAACAGCACATGCTGTCCCCCCACCCCTACTTATCTTAGTCTCCAAAAGAAAGGTTAAGCTTTGGAATGATCTTATTGAATCTTGTAAATGCTACTTTCACCTCAATAGTGTAAAACTCATTTTCTCTTCACTACTGATATGGATCTATTGAGGCTATTGAATAGATTGAAGTCCAGCCATATAAACTCAGCAAACAGCATTGGTGCAGATGCTGATCGGTCTGGCAAGATCTTTTGGCCTTTGCAGAGTGAAATAGCCTGGACTTAGGTCAGTGAGTATGTTACTATTTGAGGAACTATCTTAAAGGGCATATGTCAGTAGAAAATTGAACAGTCTCTAGCTCGGTGTATACCTTGAATAAAATGACCTAGCTACAGTATTTATAATTTGTGCACTAGGACTTGATCCAAAGCCCATTCAAAGTCATCAGAAAGGTACTCATTGATCTGAGCAGATTTTTGGTCAGGTATTCATTGGTATATTAAGTTTGATTTTTCTCCGAGAGCAACAAACAGCAAACATGCACCTCTGCCATTACTCTGTGTGTGTGTGTGGCCAGTCTCCGCGAACGAAGATCTGGGAAAGGTCTTTTTACCTTTCAAGCCTGCGCAATGGATTTTTTAGGTGAGACACAGCCTGC
>JAWWLV010000158.1:9851396-9900067 GCA_035041135.1 Platyrinchus mystaceus | reverse complement strand
GCAGGATCGGGAATCGAACCTGCGACCTTGGCGCTGAGAGACCAGCATCTTAACCGCTAGGCCACCAGGGGTCCCCAACCATTACTCTAATCTTTGCTTAAAAACAGAATTCAACTGCTTCAACATCAGAGGCTGGAAACAGATTTGTTTGTTTCCATGTCTAACATGGCATATATTTTCATCTTCACAATTACAAGCTGACAGAAATTTCACAAAAATGAGGAGGTTAATTAAGATATTTTCATGCAAAAATTCTTCCTATTGGATCCTTGAAAAAACATTTTTGGGTTTTATTATGCATCTCAGGGTTTAGACATTAACAGCAGGGTAGGTAAGGTGATTAAGCAATTACCAAGGGTATCAAAAGGACTGCATAAGGGTTTGTGGATTAAACAATGCCATGTTACCAACAACTGCTTAAAGCACTTCACCTTTCAGGAGACCTCTGATAAGGACATAGTGTTACCAAGCAGGCCAGATGAGATCAGTCCACCATCAAGATCACACAAGGCTGGACAGATTTGCTGACCAACTGACGGTCCAATCAGCACAGCAAGAAAGAATCCAGAAATGACTTCTCTTCTGCAAGAGGAAGTCTCTGCACTCTTGGAGTCAGGCTGCCACGGGGTAAAGAGAAAAGCAGCTTAGTGTAGCAAGCAGAAGACACAAGGAAAAAGAAAGAAAAGGAAGAAAAATGCCTCCTGCTGTTACCTGTGGTGCAGAAGGCTCATGCACCGCCCTTCACCTGCCCCTCTTCCACATCACCAGACTATGCTGAAACAAACAATCCCAGCCAGCAGAGTGTCAGAAAAAACAAATAGAAAAGCCTGTTCTGCAACAAACACTTAACGTAATGATTAACTCCTGTAATTACAAACCACCATCTTTAGCAAGAGGGTTGGTTTGGGTTTGTTTTTTTTTTAAATGAATTACTGGAACTTCTCGTTGCACTTGGTAACAGTCCCCTCATATGGGTCAAAAAGCCCCGAGAGATGTAGACATGCTGCTGTGTTTGCTTACACAGGGATACAGCCCTTGCCCACAGGAGCAGTCATGTGAAAGGAAACTTAATGCATTCTTTCAGATCAATAAAAGCATCATTTAAGAATTCAGAGTTCAAGACTGATTAAGTTCAAGTTGTTGATCTGAACCAACATGAGATAAAAAATGTATGAGTATATATTTCCCCCCACTTTCATTTCATCACTTTCTTATAACATGGGACATTTTAGGACCCTCTGCACAAAAAGGAAACATTTACCTGAAAAGATTATTTGCATTTTCAGCAATATAAATATATATCTATGTGCACAAACATATTATTTGTACCTCTTACCAAAGGATACCACTGATGCAGCTATAAGAGAAAAAGGGAGATCTTGGCTATCACCACTGTCACTCTGAGAGTTTCAGTTCCACCCCCATCCCTCAACAGAACAGTAGAAAGAAGTTTCTGTTTATTTCTTTTAATGCGGGCTTACATGTCCCCTGGCTATTGGAATACAAACACAAAGCAGATGCAGTGTTAATTTAATTCTGCAGCAAGTTTTCAGTGGTGCAGGAGCAACATCAAAGACAGTCTAAGAATATCAAATTAAAGCCATCCATCATTCTTCTTGCACCACATTGTCCAAATGGCTTAACCAATATCAATGAGGACTTAACTGTCACCAGCAAGTGGAAACACTGGTACCGCAGGCCTAAAATTAGACTAGATTTGAGTAAATTGAATGATTATTAGAGGGGGGACATTAACACAAGCTTCAGTCCAGCAAATTTAAAGCCTGTAATCAATCTTCACCAGGTAATCAACACCCATTTGTCACTGAAAATATTGATGCTTTGTTAGATTACAGGAGAATACCAAAAAGCTCCTAACTTCATTAACATGAAAGTACTAAGCAGATTGAGTCTAATCGAGGATAGAAGCTACTCTGGCTACATAGTAGGTCTGTCACTTGGTCTGTAAGTCTCAGCTTCCCCATTCTCACCCCCTGCACATTACAGGCCAGGGGAGGCAGAGTGGTCAGGAGTGAAGGAGTGAGAGTGAGCCTGGGACAAACTGGAGAGGGAAGGGGCTTTATGTTTTTGTCTTTGCTTCTGCCACCCTACTCTATTTTTAACTGGCAATAAATTTATTTAATTAACCCCAAGTCAGCTCTGTCTTGCAAAACTTGGCAATAACTGATAAGTGATCTCCCTGCCTTTATCTCAACCTATGAGCTTTCTCCTCTGATTTTGTCCCACACCTTTCTCGGGTGGGGTCGGGAGGCAGGTGTGACAGAGCAACTGAGTGGGTGCCTGGCAGCTGTGCAAAGTCAGCCAACCACCACTATCTTGTAAAAATCCCACACCTATTGCCTGAGGATGAAGAATCTGAAAGCAAGAGAGAACTATGAGGGAGGGAAGCACATGTTCTGAGAGAGGGACTTCAAATCAATTTCAAAAGGTTTGATAAAATGAAACTACAACTGCAGAAACGATGCAAAACCACTGATACAATTAGCATGTTTGAAAAACAAAACAATACAGACAACAAGCACAAATTCAGGCTAAATTCTTCAGCCTTTGTCACTGGAAAAAAAAAAAGTGACACCATGTATTTATCAAGCACTAGAGTATCTAGGAATATAGTGCACCTAACCAATGCAAAGCAAAACAGCAATCACAAACTTCAATTTAAATTTCACTTCTCTTTGGAGTTGGCTGAGCTACACCACTGCACAAATCATAATTGTCACAGTGGCTGCAAAAGTACCATTTCATCAGATAAGCCTACCATCTTCAAAAGAAAGGAGAGGAATTACAAAAAATCAATTTTCTACTCGTTACAGGGAGCGTAAGGATCACTAAAGATGGCTCGAACTGCCATAGTGCTTTTGGTAATTTATACAACAATTTCTCAGTTTTTCACGGTGGACTGTCACATATAAGACAGCGTGCAAATGAAGAACATAAAAATAATTCAAGCAACGCTTCTGAGAACAAAACTGTTGCAGAAAAAAAAAAAACAAACCACTAATATTTCTTGGAAAGAAATGTGAAAATGCAGACAAAAAAAATAGGTGGTTGCTAGAGAAACAGCCAGAGTGTATCACAGTATCATCCACAGTTATTCACACAGATCACTTAACTGAGACAGCAAATTAAATAGACCCCCTTCTCCCCAAGAGAACAAAAATGATACATTGCAGTAAAACAAAATCTTTCTGTACTGCCAACAATACATTAGTTCCTCTTTTAAATGAGAAAACAATTACAGACTTGGCTGAGAAGTAAACTTTTTCCCCCTCTGTGATTCCTAATACTTCAAATCCTGGAAACATTTTTATGATTTCCATAAATGTTTGTCAGTAGACAGCTGAAAAACAGTAAAGCTCTTTTAGAAATATTTGAAACATAAAAGTGCAGCTAAATCAAATGATTTATACTTTTGAAAGTATCATAGTTACAAGAGGTAATTCCAACAGTATTTTTCAGAGACATCCCTCTAACTGCAAATAACCAAAAATCAGTATAAACAGTTGCTTAAAAGTACTCTGTTCATATTCTTGATGGTGTAATGAACTGTGGTACAGATAAATCAACAATTTGGAAGATGAGAAACATTTTCAGTCATTTTTCCTCACCTACAAAAAGAATTTCACTGTTAGACAACATACTTCACACCCTCAAAATATGATACTGCCCCTTACTTTTCATGTGGTTGATCCTTTCCCCAAGAAAAATGATCAACTACTTCATGATAATACTTAGCATTCAGTGGAAATAAGATTTGTGTCCAATACAAATGTAATATTGGCCTTTGCGGTCAGTACTCATAATATCATTAGTAATTAACCCATAAAAAAATCAGGCTTTTCAATGTCACATTAAAGCCAGGTCACAATCTGACACAGGACATGAGAGAAGCCCTAGTGACAGTCTAATGTATTTAAGCAGTACTAGACACTGGATGCCTATTTTTTTTCTTACCCTCTCTCTCCCTTCATCCAAAGACTCCAGTACTCTGCAAGGCTCAGATCTCAACAGAAGAGAGGGGAAACCCCTTTGCTTAGCACTGACATCCCAACATAACAATTGAAATGGATAAACCCCTGCAGCAGGCAGAAACAGCAAGCTCTTAGAGCTACTTTGAACATGTATGTTTAACTGGACATCAGGGAATTCATTTGGCACAAACCTTGGCTAGGGCTCAAGCTGTATTAACAGCCTCTGGCTGGAGGGTCTTGCTGTACCAAATTAGAGCATCCGCTCTCAGGAGCTCAGCTGTCACTCTCCCTGCTCCACGATGGGATGGGTGGCACGGAGCAGATGAGAACAGCAGTACTGGTATTCCATCTTCCTGCAGCAACATATTTTTTCCTCAAGGACTCCCCTGTTGCTTTTCCCTTGGCCCTCAGGCTCTGTGCTCACTTTTTGGGTTTCCAAGCCAGGCCCGTCATCCTGATTTGCCAGGTTAGCAGTGCTTTACCAGGAACAGCCAGCACACCAAACCAGGATCTGTCCCCTGATGCTCTGAGCAGGCTGATACTGAGAAGGGGCAGGGGTAAAGGATGTTCAGAGCTTCATAGAGAAGGAGATAAGAGACCAGTATACACAGAACAAAAAACCAACTCACGACGGAAATTTTATCACTTGTTAATCATCCCTCCGAGACGTAACAAAGCAGAAACTATAGCCAAATTCCTTTAATGTCTTCAAAATGTGATTGTCTGTGGGAAACACCATTACCTGAAATTGCTTAATATATTTTTTATTTCCAGAGATTCCATAGAAAGTAATGATAATGCATTTGTACTAATAGAAAAAAAAAATTGGCTGGGAGGACCAGAAAGACACACCCAAACAACTGCTGGCAATGAAGTGCACAGTTCTGAAAGCAAATCCTATATTGAACACACCTCACTGTGTGTGAGCATTAATTATTTTCAAGGGTGAAGTGATTCTTGTTTATGCACAGTAAGACCTTTTTTCCCCAAGACTAGACAGTAGGTGATACCTGATACAGGAATCTGAAAGATTTGCTCAGAATTATGTTCTCTGGCTCTGGGGATTAGCTCGTTCTATCCACTGGTGCAGATAGATGACTCTGCTGTTAAGAAAGGGTATAATGCCACTTGTGCTGAGGATTTACATGTTCATCTGAATGAAGTTAGTGTCTGGTTTCTCTGTTCTTCTGTTTATAATATTCTTGTCAGATTTAGCACCAATGACCAATACAAAAAAAAATATTACTAAAGATATCACTAAAAAAAACCCAGTGATATACAGTAACTACCATGAGCAAAATAAAGTTATTACTGCAAGAGAGAAAAGCAGAACATTGACTGACCCAGTGTTACCCTTCCTTACAATCACTAGTCAGTGACCCAGAATAAAATCACAGAAAATATATGTTATCTGTTCAGAGAAGCAGATTGCACAAAGAAAATCTTCCTTGAGATAGCTCACCCTTCCAGTTAGTGAGAGATTGAGTGATGCCAACCAATTCTGAGCTTTCTGGTTTCTCCACACAACCTGCAGGACCCCTGGTCTCTGTGAAGAGGGAACCTGCAGTGCACAGCTTAAAAGGGAGCTCCAATATTCTCCCTCCAAAATTTGCTGACACAGAAACCATGACCCCCAGCTCACAAGTGGCAGACCCCAGGCATGGTTCACATGTACTGCTGACAACTGTGCACCTTCACCTCCCACCAGAATAACACTTTGCTCCAACATCCAGTTGTCAAATATTATCAGCTTCCATCACGTTCCTTTACAGAAGTTAACAGGTGAACAAAGTTTATCCCTCATAAGTGAAGCCTGCTGCACTGTGAACTCAGAGACATCTGCCCCAGACCAAGTGCCAGCCATCCAGCAGATGCAAGAAAGTAATTTTTCTTCATCTTGTTGCCCAAGTGTTTGGAGCAGCACAGAGCAGTAACCTCTTTTACTAATCGCCTATTAAGGGTTCTCAATTACATTTAAAAAGAAGGTAAAAAAGGGTTTTTAAATTGTTTAACCCATTATAATCCCAGCAGGAGAAACTTGAAAGCTAATAAGAGAAGTTATTTCAAAAGGCCTATGAAGAGCTGTCCCAGCATGGTTCCTCCAGCAGTCTGCTCCTCTCATAAATCAAACTCCAACAAACATCTGATAGCAAACGTTGGCTATGACAGAGACCATTTGGAACCACCTTCTGAATAAAAAAATAAATCTGTGAAGAAGGTCCTGAAACACCACACACGTACACACTTGAAACACTTTGCACCATTGCCTTTGGAAGGTGACTTGTGCACATTTTTAGACTCTGGGGAACCCCAAAAGAAAGGATATAAGCAGAAGGGCTGAGGCTACAGCCAGAAATTGAGCAGTTGCTGAGAATGTTTTGAGGAGGCTGCTCAGCACAGCTACATCTCAGCTCTGTTCCATTCCTGCCACCACCTCCCCAGCCGCCTCCCCTGCTAGAGGAGGGTGCAGAGAGGTTTCACTGCAGAATTATGGGAGAAAGGCTTCCTCAGTCAAGTCAAGGATTTCTGATTACCTACTAAAAGAGATGTCATTGCATTACAGGAGACAGATTCCTACTGAGTCACAGTACACCAGCCTTCTCTGCTGTCACTACAAGCACACCATTAATTTTGCCAGCGCTGCTGTTTGTCTTGCACAACTCGAAGAGGTTTCTGATTTTATTGCTCATGGGGCAGGCAGTGACATTTTGAGGGCAGCATCTCTGCTCTACTATTTCTTTTCTGGCCACCTAGCTTTGAAGGCTGCTTCTATCAAAGAAGACCCTTCCTTACCTGCTGCAAATTTCTTTGACTGTAGCAGCACTAACTAAAATTCAGCTGGGTTCAAGAGATGCTTTGCACTTGTGGCTGGACAAGAATCCCTCAGAGAGAGGTGTTAAAAACCAAAGTGCTACCAAAATTCCCCCATCCCAGTGAAAAAAGGGATAGCTTTTATACTACAGATGTACTTCAGTAGCAGATAAGAGACAACTGGAAATTTTTTCTTCCTGAAGGAGATGGCATTGCACCTCTTTTTTTCTTCTGCCATTATATGTTTAACAAGCATTAGTTGGAAATATGTTAGCAGGACTGTCAGCTGCACTATCAACATGCCATCTTTGAGTCCACACAGTCATTGTCATTTCTGCTGGCCGAAAATCTGGCATTTACATTGCCAGGGTTGGTAATTCTATGTATTAGTAAGATTCCTTGCCTTCCCGCTATAAGAGCCTGTTTTCTTTTTCCCCCCGGCGTTAGAAAATGTACACAATACTGAATATTTTTACAACAGGTCTTGTCCTCTTGTTCATTTGAATTACACACAAACTTCAGCCAACATAATTCATCTGCACAGCAAAGAAAGCACATGCAGACATTCCTCTGTGACCCTCAGTCAGAGCTTTGAGATTTGTCAGCATAGTTTTCTCTGCTATGAGCTCTCTCAAAGTCATCCAAAGTCAGATTTTTATTAGAATAAAGCTGGAATATTTCACTTAAATAGAAGAAAAACTCAAAAAGACTACAGAAAACAAAATGGAAATGAGTTGTATACTCCACTCTCCCATTCACAACATCAGGACAGTACCATGAACTTCTTAACAATTAATTTTTTTTTTCCAAGCCCTAGAGAGGATAAACATGTGGAATTCAATAGGCATGTAATAGGGAGAGGTATTCCCTATATTACCTTCATGAAAGACAATCCAAGTTGGCCAGAGTGAGTTTTGAAGAACCGTAAACAGAATGCATTCAACAAAGCCCTCAATATTAATCTTTAAAATACTGCATCATCTCATTGCCACTGAGCATTCTCCATCTTTTCCTATATATAACCATGACATGCACAGCTGTACAGAATTGACACCTGTGCCTGCATTGAAGAGTAGAAAAGAGGGTCCATCTAAATTAGAGTCAAGAGAATAGGAAAAGAAAGGACACTCATAACTAACACAACTGGACGGTGCTACCAGAGAGAGACTGGCAGACATCGGTACTCGCTTTGCAGAAACTACTCTTAAACAGTCCGAGTGCAGTATTGCCACTACAGTCTCGGATGCTAAAGATCTTAAATGAAGCACCACAAGCTGGCAAAAGACTTCTGACCTTTTCTCTTTTGCTTCAGCTTCCCCAAGTTGCTGTCACTGCCTCGTCTCAAAGGCCTGTTGTGAAGATAAAGTCATCATTAGTGCTTGTGAAGCTCCCAGACACTGCAGTGGCAACTGCTGTTAAAAAACCCGAGAGGAGATTTAGATTTTCTTTTCAGAGCAGAGTTTCAATAGTGTGCCATAAATAAAGCATGGGACCACACACTGAACAATGGGGAAAACATAATACTGAATAGCTGCTCATTTAGTGAGTGCTATTCATCCTGCTCACTGAATAAGGCAGGAGGAGAAAAGGTAGTATATGATCATGTAATTAAAGACTGTATCATAATGCATACACACAAGGGGCCTGAATCAGGGTTGCACTGACAACCTTATGTTTGATTACTTAATTTTGCAACCTTAATGATGTCCCTTTAATGTAGTTTAACGTTTACATTTGAATTCTTTCTCTAAAAACTGTATTAGGCAGCATTTTTCAGTAAATGCAAGTAACCCAATGCATTATGCATATTTGGTTCCCTCCAGGTCTTTTAGTATGATAAGAATGGTTGCCAAATAACATATTTAACAAGATTTTCCAGGAGTTTGTCTGCAAAATATTCTCCTGTTTAAATCCTTTCAGTTGAAATGTCTCCAACACAAAGCTATGAAGTGAAACAGCACTTCTATCATAATTATGCAATGAAATTTTAGCCAGAAGCCTTTGCTTTGCCTCTCTGTAGAAACAAGAAAATTTCCTCTCTATCCTAGTAGTACTAACTTGATAAAATGACAATGAGAATTACTGGCATCCCTTTAACAGGACAGTGAAGCCACTACTAATTGTGAAAACAGAGCTGGTGTGAAGTCATGTCTCTTAAATATGAAAAAGTGAAAATATTTTCATTGGCAATGTGACTTAGTGAAATATTTCCTATACTAGCATTCCTGTACTTTCCTGTAGGCTGAAACTTGGACAACAATGGCACCCAGTATTGCAGAGCTGTTCCACCTCTCAGTTGCATTTGCACCATTTCAAATGGGCTTGAATATTCCTGCCATGCCCATATAGTCATGGGAACCCAAACTCCTACATAATATTGAGACTTCAGGTTTGGTTTTGAAATCCCATTCTAAACTTGCATAGGATTTAATTAATTTGAAGTGGGAAGCTAAATCACTCCCAAGCTAGCCAAATTCACTGCATTTTGTTCTGGCAATACCAGGAATTACTGTGCTCAGTCAACCCCTTTCACTTGTGGCTTCAGTGAGGAAATGATTGTGAGCCCAAAATGAAAGATTGCAGGCCTCACACAAAGGTCACTCCAGACAAATTGCAAAAGCAATTATTCATCCTACCATGGAATAGGTGGGAGTTCAAGAAGCACGATCTGCCTTTTTTATTTGTTTGCTTTGGTGTTGTTTGTAGCTGGACCACCCTTGTAAGGCACCTTCCTTTGGTCAGGAGACAGCATGATTTCCTAAAGGTAGAGCACAGAGAGGATACTCCAAAGGGAAATGCACACTATGCTCTCCCATGCAGAACACACTTTTTCCTCTTTCTTGCCTTTCACCCTCTCCCCACCCCTCCAGAATACAAGATTCTGGTATTTACACCAAAACTACTTCCTCCCAATGGGTGCTCACATAATGCACTGGAGTGGACAAAGTACAGCACCTCTTTCTGTACACACCAACCCCTCAGGTCAGCTGCAACCTGCCAGCAGGACATTCCACATCCAAAATGTCTGCCCAGAGAAAACAATACTGAGAGGCAGATGCAAGCTGCAGTTCACTCTTAGAACTGACAATCATGTTTAAAAGTAAATAAATAGAACTCAGAGCACCTCCACACTACACTGAGGGGTGTCTGGGTACTGTCTGGTTGTAGACCAGCCACACAAACAGCATGAAAACCCTTGGACTTCTCTTTTGAGGGCCAGCTACAAGTTTTTGGCATCCCATGCCCTTCACAGACAGCCCCTCTTATTTTTCAGCTGTTCTAGCACTTCTCTAAGTTGATTTTTTCTCCTGATTAGGTTATAGCTTTTATCACAGAATTCACAGATCATTAATCCTTGGGCAAGTGGGAATTTTATCTTTTCTCTCTTTTTTATTTTTTCATTTATTACAAGATAGCAAGGAAGATCCTTGTTTTAGAGGATTAAGTCCCAGTGGAGTCATTAGGACAGCGTTCCAAATTATTTTGGTTGGCTAGGAAAGTGCTTTGGTTTACACTTTTGACAAAAAAAAACCCAAAAAACACTCTAGACAAAACCAAAAACCTGGATGAATGCTAGTCAGTAGATATTTCATCAGGGGCCGCTCTGTAAGCGACATAAATAAAACAGTTACTGACAGAAGAGGCAGACGCACATATGTACAGACCAACCCCTCCAAAAATCCATCTGCCCTGCCTTGTGGATTCTATCGAATATCAATAACTTTTATAGTTTATTATGTAGCACATTGTCCAAAAAATAAGCAAACAGTCACTATCTGATAGTTCCCAAAGACTGAATGATGTTTTGGTGTCGATTACATTAAGAGCAGGCTTTTAACCACAGATTTGAAAAATACTAACAGATTCTTGCAACGCAGAGTTGTAGGTACCTCATGTAGGTAGTGATCTGCAGGGGTAAAGCAGAAGCCATTTGAGCTCCAGACACAGACCAGGTCCTTCTCATCCTACATACTCTACAGACTGAGCACATGGGTTCTAGCCAAGACAGAGGACAATCCTCGGGGAACATCTTTGCTCAGTGTTGCCTTAGTGAGAAACAGTGCATTAGCTCCCTGCAGTGCCACCTTACACTTCCACTGCTCCCTGAGGAGATTCTACAGCACCAGGCAAATGTCCCACAGCCTAAGTACAACTAACTAAAGGTTAGATCAGGAAACCAAAGGGCACCAGCTGCTCACTGCTGTGGATCTCTACAGTGTCACAGGTACATGCATGGCATGTGACATACAGCTTCTCACAGCTCAGAGCACCTCTGCAGTCACTCCCAACAGTCCTTCCCACAATCCCATCAGCAGATAAGGCTCCCCCAAGCCAGCAGCCTCTACACAGGGGACTAATGGAGGAGAACAGCAACTCCGAGCAGACAAAGAGAATATTTCATGCATGAGGAACAATTCAGAAGCACCAAGGAGTGGAGATGGTGCAAGTGCTTTCTAACATGCAGCTCGAAGGTTGTGGCTGCTGCAGGCAAGCTGGTGCTTTGAGGGTTGCTGACTACATGCCAGTGCACAACAGGCACTTCAATTCCTGCTTCTCTTTATTTGTGGCTTGCATTGTCTGTCATTCAAACCTGAATGGTCAACAATAAAGTGTTGCTTACAAGTACTGCTTCCAGAATGACTGCATTTAATCCTTTCCTGACACCCTGTTAGAGAGATATATGTTATTATTATTATTATTTTCAAATCAATGCTTAAATGAATAATTTTTATGCACCAGTGAGCTTTACTTGAAATCTAGAGACATGTCTAAAAATAAATGTTGTGCCAATGGGTAAATTCTGGCAAGTCACTGAATCAAGGGGAGCGTGACAGGGGTGACTGGAAGATGGAAATAATTAAGCTGCGTTTTTTGCCCTTTTCATCATGAAAAAGAAACATTTTGCCTAACAGATGAAAATTTGAAAGGTTCTGTAGGAGACACCATTTGTTTTCCTCAATAATGAGCTGATTCCAACACCCAAACCAACCCCCTATAAAAATAAATGCATGACTTCTGTGCATTTTTTGTTCACATGTAGCTGTTTGTTTTTTGTTTTTTTTCAAACACAGAAAGCCTGAAATGTAAAAGAGAGTCTTGAAGTTCCCCAAGGAAATTTGTAGAGCAGATGGTAAGATATTGTAGTTTCAGAGGTTTGATTAGAAGAGCTGGTGATATCTGGTGGGTTGAGTGCAGGCGTGAGAACCAGGAGCTTTCAAATCTTAATCTCCACTTCACCACTTGCTCCCTGTCCAGCCTGTGGCAGGTTGTGTGGTGTTCTCATTCTGCATTACTGCAAAATGCAAACATGGGTGATTCTCACAGCACTGCTTAGAAGGATTAATCTAAGGTTTAAGTTTGCTTAGATGATCTTAAATGCTGGCCATAAATGAAACACTATTGTTATAGCAAATCAAAATCTGCAATGCTCTACTACCCAAAAGAGTACTTCTGGAAAAGTGTGGTTCTAACACCTTAACTCGAAGCAGATCATCCAGAAAATAGCTGGTAATCAACTTGAACACAACATACTGAGACAAATTCAGTGTGAATTTTTTTCACGTGGCACTTCTACAACTGTGCTGTTTTAAGGATTAAGTTTATAAACAGAATTCTGAACAATACAGTAAATAGCAAAAAAAACCCCAAACTGTAAACAAACTAAGTAAAGACATCATTGGAAAGAAGCATATCCTCATGGGAAGGACTTTGTTCTCTTAAGGGCTCATAAAATATTTTGAAAAGCTCTCCTGTTGAACTGGTCAGTACAACAGCTCCGAAATAACCACTAAACACTGAGGTAAATAACATCAAAGTAAGTTGCATAGAGCACAGCAGTCAACTCCTACAGCTTGAAGCCACTAAATACAACTAAAGCCTAGAAATTTTGTTTACAAAGAAAAAAAAAAAACACACCCCAAAAATTCATACACACACCACAAAGCCTCAACATTTGTTAGGGGAATGAGGGGAGAGTATGTGGGAGAGGGAAAAAAACACCCCACAAAAGTTCAGCCACTTCTCACAGCGTTAGAGGTTCCTCCCACATCCATTCAGCAGTAGTTGGTTGCAGGTCTTACATTCCTTGGCTCACTATCTGCTCCATCGTCACTGAGACCTCCTACACATTCCTCCAACTCCTGGCAGCAAAGTCAGAGAGAAATAATTATGGCCATCCACAATGCTCATCTGTCCATACTGCCTGGGGTTAGTGGTAGAAAGGATACAAGGCACAAGAAGTACAACTTATACAAGGAAATACAGAAGTACAAGGTTCAGATTTACGTTAGCCAAGAGTATTTATTTACTCTTGCTTTAATTAAAATTAAATGTTCGATGCAGAAAATATTCAGTGTATTCTTACAGGAAAAAGAAAACAGATGGAAAGACACTAATGAGCTCAGGGGCAGCAATCTCTTCATTTATACATCCAGAGATACACAGAATTCAAAGAACAGGAGTTCCACATTTAGAGTGGAATACAGGACTTCACATTTAAAGACTTCATAAACATTAAATCAGTCAAATCCCTAAAACTGAGTGACTACGGTTGTGGTGATGGTCGTGCAGTGCTGTTCCCAAACCAACACACGAGGTTGAAAGACAGATAAGCAATGGTCAGGGTTGTCAAAAACATGAGTAAGGGACGTTAAACTCCTCCCATACCCCCACAGGCTCAAAAACATTTTTGTATCTGTTTAGCCCTGATATCACTGTGAGTCATTACTTGGAACCAAAAGAAATTAGGGGGCTTAGATATATTGCAGACACCTCCTGCAAGATCTTCATGCAGCACTTTGTGAACATGGCTGCTTGTTGCCTGCCCTTAGAAACCCAGACATACTGTCTTCACTGAAAATTTGCCTGCTGTATTTGTAGTTATTTAAGTTGTTTCAAAATAATTTCCCATTGGGGAATGAAAAAACAAAACAAAACAAAACAAAAAAAAGAAGGAACCTGAAAAATCAACTCCCAGTGCTGTATTTGTTGGACCTATGGAAATGAGCAGCCTCCCCCTGAACCAAACACTGAATTCAGATGCTGCTTTGACCTTATATCTCTTATGTACAATCGTGTGTGAACTATGCTATTATTTCCAAGTACCTTATCTTCTGTTCTGGGGTATATCTGTGTCCACAGAGAGGAGTTGCATTTTGATTTTAAATTTTGGAGCAAAAGGTCAACCTGCATCAGCAAGAGAGAATTAGAAGAGCATTGAGACTGAATGGGATCCCATTTGTTTAGAAAGTAAATACACAGCTATACAAGAACTGCCTTTTAATTTCATTTGTCTGAAGCAATAGCATGAAATCCAAGTCTCTTTTTCCACAATGAAATCATTTCAGTGATGCATTTTCTCCTGCTTAGAATAATGCCTCATACTTCTTTATTCCATCTTAAAGATTAATTCAGGAAAATCAAGGGCACTTTTCTCATCGGCTGCAGGCAGTCATGTGGTTAAGGTTTGTTTCACATTACCCTGCTGCTTAGTGAGGATCTGCATCACCTTCAATCAGAAAGAATAATGTTGTGTTTGCTCACAATCTTAAGAAGAAAATAATTCAAATAACTGCAGTTACTTAGATAAAATTCCTTTAGTGGAGGAAAATTCTTTTCCCCATGAGTTTCAGGATCCCAGTAACTATTTCAGATATTCTCAACTGTAGTGTGAGACTGTTTCACACAGAAAGTAATTGTGGGCTTAGATGGAACCAACAGTTTTCATAAAAGAGCTCAGAGTTGAAAAATTACATGTGTACTGGATGTATCTGGGCACCCATTTACACTGCAGAAAACCAGAAGCAAAACCTTTCATCAGAGTAGCCCCAGATACTGAAACTATTGCGAGGGATGTAGTTACTGCTCTAGTACTGCACAGCTACAGCCACAGGTTTGCTCATCTATAGAAATAACTTGCAATTCCCCTGCCTTTTCTAACAGCCTATCCTATTCATATTTTCTTCAATTATCTCAGTGCAGAAATATATGACTGTATCAATTAAATTCATTCACACCCATACTGCATACCAAATGGTTAATTTTTTTATTATTAGAAAGCATTTTTGTCTTTCCCACTGACAGCAATAAAGGCTTACAACCAGATATCCTCAGGTATGTCATTACCTTTAGGAATGCCATTCCTTTAATTTTTTTTTTATAGATAGCAATTCCTATATGTGTAAAATCACTTTAGTGATGAAAATATTTCTCCAAGAAATTTCCTGTTGGAAAGGTAGTGAAAAACAGAAACCATATATACCATCACAAGTGCAAGGATTTACTCAGAAAGATAGCTCCATGCCCTTCATTCAAGAAAACCTTTGGGCATTAGTCCAGTATGTCTGTTTTGGGCCAGTAAGATCCTGCCCTACAAGCACCTCGAGAAGGTGAAGTTCATTGAGTTCCACAATCACACACTGGACTAAGGTTTTCTCAGGACTCAAGAATCACCAACAGTCATTAAAATCTTTCTTAAGGAAGAGCTGTGTAAGACAGAGTCCTTTAGGGTAAATTAGGATGGGTTTATCATTTCCCATAAACACTACCTGAACTAACAAAGTGGTAAAATCCCTCTCTCCCATTTGCCCAGCTCCTGTTCTTGCCTGGCTCAGTGCCCTGACTGCAAGGCTTGGAGAAGGAGGCTACAATTACTGAGGAGGGGATTATTTTTAACAGTTCCATCCCTTTTATTTCCAAGGATACATTGCTTCCTATTACCTGACAGACATTTCCCAGTATAATTTATGAGAGCAATTGGGGGTAAAATGGAATGTTGCTTTTCTACACCAAAATAATAACAGTAATCTAGGCCACTTCTAGACAGTCTGATGTAACAGGAGGGTGGAGCATGAGAGTCTGTGGCACTGGAAATGGAGGCATCAGTTCTCTGATATAAATTCTTCAGTTGCACCTTAGACAAACCTGAAAATGTCATATAAAAGCTAATGCAGATAATCTCAAAGCGAGAAAGATCCACAAGAGCCCTAGAAACTTATGTTGAATTGTGTTCTGGGGCAATTTACTGCATTTCCTTACACTGCAAAAAACCAACAGAAATATGCATCAAAGATTGGGCATTAATTTGCACTTTACCTCTGCTTCAACTTGATGACCTCCTTGCTGTTTGGGGACAAGCAGCAACCCCAGTTACTACTGCAAAAACATGCTTAAAGAAGTAACTCAATATGACCAAAAGGTCTGTGCCTCATAAATCTTGATCTATTGTTTTTGACCTAAATTAATGCCCAGCTCCACACATCTTTTCATACACTTGGAAGACTTATTTGGTGGGTTGGTTTTTTTTTGAAACCTGGATTCTTAAACCAAATCAAAATTTGGTATAATAAACTTCACTATGAGAACATGACATTGCACACAGGTTTTGAACCCAGCCTTGATCTCAGCAGAATTTAATCAGCTTCACTGTCAAGCACAGGTTTCAGAAATCAAACTGATTGAGCCTCTAAGGGATTGACTTAAAAGAGAAGTATGCAGCCCTTTTTATTTTAGTATGGCCGCAGGACCATGGGCTGTAATTGCAGCAACACAATATCAGTACCAAAGATTTCAAGACTCTCTTACAAACTAAATTAATGGTCACCAAGAAAGGTGTCAAGTTAAATTTAACTTTGAAAGATACATTGCAGAGAAGCCAGTAAAAGTAGCTGGGTATCATGCACAAAGAGACACTTCCAATTATCCTACATATATGCAGAAAAAGTATGGCAAAGGATTTTTTTTTCCCTCTGGATTTTCTGTATTATTATTCAAAAACAGAGAGAATGAGAGAGAAATGTAGTATTTCCTACTCCTTAACTTCCCCCTTCTTAAAGGAGTAAACTTTCCACAGGTATTACCTTAGTAAAACTGAGCTCTATTAAATGGGGGTTGGTATGTTTTTAAAAGACTACTGGTTGGGGTTTTTTTCATCTGTGGCCCCATCTGTTAGTGGCTGCTGAAATTCAGCTCACCAATAACTCTTCGTGGTCAGTGTCTTTTCCTGCTTTTCTAGAAAGAGGATGGGAGATTAATTCTAGCAAAAACATGGCAAGAAAGGTGGTGACTTCAGAAAGGCAGCATGAAGGAAACTACAGTGATATAATTACTCTGATGCACTTCCCCCATCCTAATACAGGCAGGATTTACATGTTTTAATATTGACCTCTGACTAAGAGCCAGGAAAAAGCTTTTTTAAGTGCAAACTCATCAGTTGTGAGTCTACTCGGAGAATTGAGAACAACACTATGCAAAGACCACCATCTGGAGAACACAACTCCTCCATATTGACTGTGTATTAATATAAAGGCACCTTATTTTAACCCATTGAGTTTTCAAAACTCTACTGCAGAATAACATCTACATTCCCAAGAAAGCACAGAATGCACCTCACACACACAAAAAAAAAAAAAAAAAAAAAAAGAGTACCAGCCCAAAACCAGACAGGCATTTAGAAGACTTTGCAAGCTCAGAGATGACTGACTTTTATCTTCATAAGTATTTTGGCATCTCAAAGGTACAAGGTAAGAAACTGCTTTCCTCTGACAAGCCCTAATATCCAGTCAGGCCAAAGACAAAAGTCCTCCTTGTGGCTAGACAGACTTAGTTGTTTATCCTCTCCTGTACTTTGAAAACCCTACTTGTCACCTACATGCCTGTCCCTGAATATTTTTAAAACTTGACCTAGTAAGGTGTTGTGATTTAACCCCAGTCAGCAACTGAGTACCACACAGCCACTCACTCCCCCACCACCCCAGCTGGATGAGGAGGAGAATCAGAAAAAGGTAAAACCCACGGGTTCAGATAAGAACACTTTAATAACTCAAGTAAAGTATAATAATAGTAATAATCATAATGATGAAAAGGAGACTGAGAGATAGGAATAAAACCCCAAACCCACAAATGATGCACAATGCCACTGCTCACCTCCTGCTGAGCGATGCCCAGAGATTGGCAGCCTCTGGGCAACTCCCCCCAGTTTCTGTACTGGGCAGGATGTTCCATGGTGTGGGATATCTTTTGGGCACAGTTCTGGTCAGCTCTCCTGGCCACGATCCCTCCCAGCTGTTTGTGCATCTGCTACGCTGGTAGAGCACGAGACACTGAGAAGTCCTTGACTTAGAGTGAGCACTACTTAGCAACAGCTAAACCATCAGTGTGTTATTGACATTGTTCTTGTATTAAATTCAATACACAGCACAGTACCAGCTACTAAAAACAAAATTAACTCAATCCCAGCTGAAACCAGGGTTTAAGGCTAAGGCAGAACACTAAAACCAGTGTGAAAGTAGCTTGTAGTATTAGCCATTAACATTCAGGTGGAGAGAAAGTTACATTTCTATAATTTCTTAAATTATCTTCTCAAACTTTTACACTCCTATTGAGCATTTTCAAGTTGAGATCAACTCATACAGGCACTTCTCTAATTTCCTTGTCTTTGAGCTGAACCTTTGATTGAGGATGACAAGTCTTGCAAGGACAATTTAAAACTGACACTTGGGCCAGCAATTGCCAATCACCCCTTCATGTGCGCTAGTCATGCATTCTGCAGAGCTAAGGGGTTTTGACTTAACCTCATTTCACTTCTGACAATCTTTACAAAGGAATTATTTGCAGTTGCTACAATGTGTGATGGGTTTGAACTTAGGTCAGGGAGATTGAATTAAAGCAGAGGGCATCCTTGTGATGAAATCATACCAACTTTTCCAAATAAAATTACTTATCCACACACAACGAAGGATTGAATAATGTAAGAAGGTGTCCTTTCATGATGGGGATTTTCTTCTCATGAGAACAGGTTATGCTTTACTGTCAAAAATATTTAAAGGTCATGGGCATCATAACCTACAGCAATCCATTTCAATCTGTGAAAAATGCTTTACATCTCCCCCTACTAAACTGATTTGGTAGCTTGAATTCAGTGGCTATATTTCCAGCTCAGCTGCTCACCTCACAGACTATCTGTGTTTTGTGGTGCATCCCACATTGTTGCATCACAGGACCCCAGGTTCATTTCTACACTGTTGGGCTGTGAATACAAAGTTTAGGTGGCCAAAAAGACATGTTTTCTGAAGGTTTGCATTTAACATACTGCCCCACTGGTACCCTGTAGACACAGGGATGCATCATTAGCACCAGAGTAATGCTGTCTCTTTGGGAAGTGACTGTCATAAAAAGAAGCATCAAAACAAACTACCTGTCATCACATAAATTAAGTGTGATAAGGTTAGATCAGTTCAATCTCAGGAGGAATGAAGGATGTCATGAGACTCAACCCACAACAAGGTATTGTCATCAACACACCCCTGACACCAAAAGTAAGGCACACTGGAAACCTCGTTTCAGCATCGCTGCCTCCAGCCCTGGTTACTGCTTCGAGATGAGGACAGTATCTCCAAGAGCAGCCCTGAACAGTGAAACTCCTGCTAGGCAGCTGCATCTGAGATGGCTTCCAGTGCCCCTCTGACCTGCAGGGGACTGTCCCTGCACATAACCACACTAACAGAGCCAGTTCCCTCTAAAGGTGCTGGGTGTGGCTGCCTGTCTGTCTCAGCACAGCCTGTGCTGGCCTCCTCTGCTACCTGTCCTTGACAGAAGGACTGGACAGAGTTCAGAGCCCTGGGCAGCTGGTGTCACTGGCTGGCACTGTGAGGACACCCAGCTCTGCTTTCCCCTGCCACCAACACAGAGGCCTCAGAAACACTTGATCCTACAGTACTTTAAACACACTGTTTTTCCCCATTACACTTTTCTATCTTGTAAGGGCACATCAGGCGTGTTTAACACAGACGTGCCACACGAAGCCAAGGTTACAAAAATAATCCAAGCTTTTTATTAAAAACAAACAACCCCTTCACCCCAGCCACAAGTACCACATTTTTACAACAAGCTGTAAGGACAGCAAGATACTGAACTTCAATAACTTCACCTGGTTAACAACTACTGGAATGTGCAGGGCAGCATCTAAACAAACAAAACAACCATTATTGGATTTCTTCCTTAAAGTCACTATGTGGATCATTTCTTTAAAACTCTAACACATATTCCAAGAGCAGCAGAAAAAAAAACCAATGCTGAAATCTCAAGTGGAGTAGGTGACTTTAAAAGATAATAATGTGCCTTAGTGATAGAAGCTGTTCAGCGTTACACCAAAATGACTCATTCCTTAGCACTGCCACGCACAAAGCAGTGCACATTTGAGCTTCCTGTCCCATACAAAACGGAGACTCTGAGTAGAAATATTTTTCCTTTAATTCCCAGACTGCAAGGAAGAATGTCATTATCAATGTGACTTTGAAAAAAACCGCTCCACATGCACTGCATTACTCAGATTTGTTCTCTTCATGTGTTCAAAGTTAAACAAACATTTCTGCATTTCACTCCCGTTATCTCAAAGTCACAGGAGGGAAATGTGGATTCTTCTCTGGCTCCTCCATCAGCAATAGGATGCTCAGCTCTTTATTGCACTCACCTAACAATGAGAAACTTTATTATTTCCAATAATACACAAACAAGAAAGGCCCCAGCACTGAGTTTACCTTTCTATCAGTCTTTTTATTTTCCAAAATTAATATATATTTATTTTTAACCAAGTTTTTTTATAAGACAACTACCCAAAGCAAATATAGAAATATTAATTAATATGCAGTTTTCACCTCATGCATATTACAAATCAGTATTCCAAATTGTAAAGACTCCACTTAATCTAATTACGTGTTAAAAGGGATTGTTCCACTTTAACTTGCAGAAATTACTAATTCACATTTTCTGTTTAGTCTGCTTTCTTGTGAATACCGGAAATACTGTCTTACAAAGAACTGTACAAGCTCCTCATCTGTAAAAGGCACAGTTTCTTCCTGGAGTAAAAATAAAACTGACAAAGGAATCCATTTTTAAAAAAACATGTCACTAAAGGATTTATGACTTTCCTTCATTTTTTTTCCCCACAACTAGCACAGATTTCTCTTTTTCAGGGTTCTTTTCTAGCATTCTGTGTAATTAAAGTCTGGGGATTGGGTTGTGGGTCGGTTTGTTGTTTTTTTTTCAAACACTAAAGCAGCTTCTTGTAGTAGGTAATGTCAGCCTTGGGTGTAGACAAGAATGAATTAAACCTCAAATACTGCATTTTAATGGGAATCAGATTAGATTGGTCTCATCTTAGGTGGCACTTGTCAACACTACACACCAAATCCCCACTGGCTGTGTTGTCAATTTATCTAAGGTTTTTTCTTTCCTCTGTCCACAAGGAAAGGTCTTTCTTGATCCCCTGGCAAAGCAGGGAAGCTCTGCCTGCCCAGGAAAGCATTTGTGGACAAGCTCTCAGACTCCTCTCATCGACAGCTGAAACATTGACAAGTGTTTTACCTGTCGTTATGTAAAACTGTTAACACATGTTTCCATGCTACTTATAAATGCAGATCTACATATACAGACTAAATTAACAGAGTCTATAATAAGCCTCACTAATCCTCCAACTAAGAACAGATTGATATTTAAAACTGTCAGGAAAATTCAATGCCTGAAAAGGATTTATCTGCACAAGCCCAAACCTTTTCAGTTGCTCAGGATCATAATAAAAGGCTATAAAAGGGAAACAAAGACTTGGGAAACCTTGTCCCAGCTGATGTCAATAACAGAACTACAAAACCCTCAGAGGAGCCAGGAGTTCATTCGTGGTACTTGGGGCTGTGCCCTGAGCCAGTGTACACAAGAAGTTCACAATCCTCTGCTCTCTCCCCCTCCCTTCTCTGATTACTTTCCTGTTTCACAGCAGTGCAAGCCACATGTTTAGCTTCACTTATATACATAGTCTTAGGGACTTCCAGGACCCTTCACCTGTTTATCTACAGCAGGTACATTTGGATTTTACTCTCTTGAGGACTGCTGTCCCTTCAAGGCACCCATCTTACCACACATCCCTACAGTGTCCCACCCAGGGCACGAAAACTCCCACAGGGCTGATAACAAATCACACATATAAGAAATACTGATCTAGTTTCCTTCCCTGAAAAGTTCTTCAGTGCAAGGACTGCCTTTGAACTGTGTGTGCATAGTAACCTGAGTCAGGCCTCTACATGATGCTTTAATATAAATAATTTTAAAAACCCAGGCTAAGGTAATTAGTACAATGCTGTAACTCACAGCAGGTAGAGCTAATCTTGTGTGATCCAAGAACACCCCAAGAAGCTTCTCACACTTCTTTCACATCAGGGGTTTCTCCACTCTCCTCCCCCCCATCCCTTACCACTTACACCAGATTTATTCCTGGAAAGCAGTTTTCTCCATACACACAGATCACACATTAGAACTGAATTAGAGAAATTTATCTCCCAGTTAATCCCACACCACTGAAAGAAAATTCCTCTATTGTTTTCTGAAGTAAAATTGAGCTCCTATGCTGCACATGCCCTTAGATTAATGTCTTTTCTACTTTTTCACTGATGAAGGAGTTGTCAAATAAACGTGCCCTTTAGCTAGCTGTCAGGGAAAAATAAAGCCTCCTGTGACATTCAGGAAAAATAGCACAGAGCAGAAAGCAGGATTTTGTATCCCAAAGTGGATAAATCTATATTAGCTGAAAGCTGACTTCCACTTGAAACAAAAAAAAAAAACAAAAAAAAAAAAAAAAAAAGCAGTTCCCCACTGAAAAACTCAAATCTTTTGCAAACACATTGCTATTCACAGAAGGTCCCACTTTCCACCAGTACAAACCTTCACTTTCCAGGTCCCTCCAGATGCTTTCCCGTTCCTGTACCCTCTGCAAAACACGGCACAGCCTCTAACAAAAGGCAGGAGATATTTTGATCCTGAAGAGGGGCACTGAAGCTACCTCAGAAGCCATGGGCTCTGTGCTCCCCTCACACTGAGCACGAGGCAAAAATGGCAGTGTGAGCAGAGGCTCCTCTGCAGCTGCACCAGATTGGCTCCTCAGCAGGTACAACGAGCCCCAGGTGGGCACCCAGAGACACCCAAAGGCACAAGTGCGAGCAAAGACCCAATCAGGTGTGAGTTGCTCTGAATTTATATTTCATAGCAAAGAGAAGCAGGATAACTTGTCTTGTGCTGTTTAGTGAGGTTTAGGGGAAGCCACAGAGCAGAGCCTGTAAGCTCTGCAGGAGCTACCCAAGGAAGAATGATAAATTTTCAGAAAGGGAGATAAGAGCACAGGGGAATATTCCCCCATGGGCACCCTGGTTCTTGATGCTTCAAGCCAGGGCTCCAAACACTGCCCAGCCATTTCTTTGGAAAATTCCCATATCCTGTACTGCCCTTGTATTGCTAAAATCTTCTCCCTCATCTTCCTTTGGAGATGAGAACAGCAGGAATCACTCCTGCTAATGCAGCCTGACCCAGCCACACCAGAGATCCCTGAGGCTACAGAAACGGGCTGTTCCCCCAGCAAAGCAGAACTGCACGAGGAAGGGGAGAACGAGTTACAAACCCCTGTGTGCTGCCATCAGGAAGTTCAGTCAGACATTCCACACTGGTTCTCATAGTAAACAAAATTAGCTGAATATTTTTTACAACTGTGTCAATTGGAAACAATTTTGCTATTACCCAACTTGCACCACCTAGTCCTAATTACAAAGTAATCCAGGTAACTGCAAATGAAGGAGCAACATTTTTTTGTCATGTGAATTCCCCAGTGAACATGAAATTAGCAGATGTTTTTGCAATACTAGGTATTGCTTTATCTATAGCACTATTTCATTGCTGGGGGACATTCAGAAACAATCTGGGCTTTTACCAGATGTCTGCAAAGTAGTAGCTACTCCTTGATCCACTTGACTTCTTTAACGCCTGAGGGTATGTTCAGCATACATTTGGTAAGAGGAATTTTTATTGGTTCTACGGTTTTATGCTGATCATCATCATGCTTGTTGTCATAAATAATAGGGTACTCTACAAGAGATGTGATTCTGGGTAACAGGACCAAGCAACTGGAAAAAATTCTCCCTAGAATAGGTTTTCAGATTTAAACAGAGGTATCGGTTAGACTGTATGTATTTGCAAACCTATTTCTTTAGGCAAAGATTAGAAAGGCAAGGAGAATCACAAAGTCAATATTTACTGTGAATATGCACCTAAAAAGCACGTTAAATTGTATCTTTGTCTGGGGCTCATGCATTTCTCCAGTGCCCTAGAACAAGCTCAACAACACTGAAATCTGGATGAATTATTTTAGAACTTGAAAGAAGATTTTAACTTTTGGCAGTTTTCAGTGAAGTTCTCATCTGCACTTGCACCACATGTGAATGGGAGGGAGGGAGATGGACTGAAAGAACTCTACCTTTAGCTTTGTATCTTGAGCTCTGAACAAAAACATATTCTAAACAGACAGCACAAATGTGACACTAAAGGTTTCTCCTCTGAACTCTGCTCATTTCAGATGCAAAAAAATCCTTGAGAGCTTCAGTTGAAAGCATTGCTATGATAAAATGTGAGAGAAAAAAATGCAAATGGATTGAAATCTCCCAAGTTAACTAAACAATTGTCTGAGACAGAGACCAGTTAAGGTGGTTTTCACTAGTCTGGGGAAAAAAATGCAGCTTTTGAATAACACTGGAAAAGTCTGACCACTTCACTTGTTTCCAGACTCAAAAACTGAACACAACTGTCTGATGGCAGCTGTGCAGCTCTGCCCATGCCAGCATCTGGCCTTGAGGTCAGAGCAGTGTGCCCAAGCCAGAAACCCTTGGGTACTGTGCACCAAGGAGCTGGGGCACAGGCAGCAAAGCACTCAGGGTTCAAAGGGGATAGAGCAGATATGGTTTCATCAAAAGCTTCATTTCATTGAACGCCCTGGGAGGCACTTGTCACTTGTTTACCTCCCTCAGAGAAAGGAGAGGGTAAAATATCATCATGAAACCCAGAGGAAAGAACTAAAATAGCTGCTTGTGTGGGTAACTCATCCATCAGCTTTTATTTTTATTTTGCAGACTGGTGAGGAGGTCGGGGACAGAGGTGAGTATATTGAGAGGCCGTCCCTTTGTGCAGCTGTGTGTTTGAATTGATGGGACAGGCCTCAGAATGACAGATGGATGCCTGTAGCTATTTGATACATTCACTGAATGAATAATAAATAAAAAGGCAATGCAGTGGCATTTAAAGGGCCTCAGTCTCTACCACCTCCCAGACAAACAGGCTGCCCAACCTCAGACTTTGCACAACAGGAAGCTTTACAATTCTCAAGGACTTGTTTTACTGTTAAGACTGGGCAGAAACTGATGAAGCAGAATTTCAGTTTCTACTGTTGAGAAACAGTCCTTTTTCCCCAGGATTATCCTCACCAGAGCTCTCACTACCAGGAAATGGTACCACTGTGGCTGTAATTAACCCACAATACATGTAAATGGCTTAGACTTGTGTGGTAACAAAAGGCAGCAAAGACAAGGCACAGCAGCTTCACCCAAAGCCTATTCCACTGCAAGCAGTGGAAGAATTTAAATTAGATCCCTAATACATACATGTATTATCAGAGCTGCTTTTCTTCCACATGGTGTAGGAGGATGGAGCAACAACCATAAATACAGGCATTAAGTGGGCTCCTTTCTATTACTAGAGGGACAAACTTATATCAGCAAGTTGGATCTATTTAATACACATCATACTGCCTGTAATAGAGCCTGGTAAATCCTAGCCAAATATAAGCTCATTGTTCTCCTCCACTTGCCATTCCCTTAATATCACAGCAAATATCCTCCCAAAGAAGCTGCAGCTGCTACTCCTGAGATGGTTCATAAAAACTCATAGCAGCCTTCAACTGTAAACACAAATATGGCACTTAGTTTTGCTACAGATTTAGTCCACTCCCCTTCCCAAGACATTTGCTGTGATGACAAATGCTGCTGTCTGATAGCAAAGTCATGGCATTCAACAAAATACAGATGTGACTTGCCAATTTAATTTTAAAAAACCCCAAAACAACAAACCATATTGATGCTTGATTTCTTTTTAAGATATTTAAATGAAATTTTATTAATGAGATTTTGTTTAATCTACCTTACTTTCATCACTGAATTGCTGCTAGCTAAGCTTGAGGTAATAGCTGTGATACACCACCATGTTCGTGTTGTTTCAGTTAAATGCAGATATTTTTATTAGAATTGAGTGGTACCTTGCAAAGCAGGCTAATTTAAAGGCAGAACATCAGCATTTGCCTTTGCAGGAGCTGGACACTGCCTGGTCTTCATTCCATGACAGAGAACAGGACACACCAGCTGCTCCTCTGGGTTACTCTGCCTTCCCTACGTTTTGCATATCAGAAGAAAGCTACTCTGAAGCACATCCCACTGCTCTCTGCAGGGAAGGCCCTCACCAAGCACTGCCCCAGGAGACAGCAGGACCCCCAGGTGACAACTGTCTGCACAGCCAGCAGGTACCTGGACCTCAGGGACGAGGCCGAGTTCAGGAACAAATCACAGGATGTCCATCACAGGAGACTGGCAGCCCAAGCAGTGATTTGCAGAACCCAAGTCTGATTTTATTCTCAGAAAAGTAAATTAAACAATTATTCTTGCTTTCCAAGGGAAGAGTGGGTACAGCAGTCTACTCTGACTGCACTGTCACAGTGAATAGATGGTATGTTTGCAGTACAGGGAAACATGTCATGTTTCCTTTGCCAAAGCTGCTCCCAACAGGCACTTTCACCACCACCAAATAAAATCCTACTGGATATAGTATCTCTTCCAGACTTTAAAGTTCCCCTTATTTTTTGCCAGAAATAGCTCACTTGCCTACCTGAAAAGTAAAAGGTTATTGAGGCTGTAGAGCATTGTACCTCTGACAGGCTTCCTCCAAACACAAAGTAAACACAAGTCCATCCAGTTTATGGTCCCTGTACAGACAGATAGCCAGGCAGCTGCAGCCCAGAGCAGATCTGTGGGGAGGTTTCACTCACTGCACACAACCACATACCTCATCCTACCCTGCCTGCACCACTTTTCCCACCAAATCTTCAAGACATGCAGTCCTTAGCATGCATGGTGACATGGATGTTTGCATTACACTTGTGTCCCTGGGAGACCTCCGTCCTGGAGGGCAACAGGTGTGTAAGGTGTAAGGTCAGGTATTACAAAACCATGTTTGAAAGAGCCATCTTCTTAGAGACTTCTATTTATAACCCCATGACTCCATTTTTTGACAGGGAGAGGGGTTTGCCATGGATTTCTCCCTTTAGGAAATACCACATACAAATCACTTTGCTTTTGGCATATCTGCAAATTCATTTCTTGTTTCTTGAGAAAGTCCCAAAGGGACAGACTGGCTGTAGTAACTTATGAAAACCTGCAGCATAGCAGAACCACTTCCTTCCTTCTTTTCTTCCTTCCTCCATCCCTCCCTGAGACTGTAATCCTGAAAGCCTGGTTCAGCATCTCCTCAAACCCTTCCATGAATCCCCTTTATATAAAACAAATAAAACTCCCTGTCTTGTCAATATTTAGCAAAAATTTTCCTAGCTATTGTATCTTGAATGAGATGAAACTACAAAAGTGTTCAGAGCTCCACTGGGTTCTGCCAACCCCTTCAAATTCATATCCAGAGAGGACATAAATAATCATACTTGCATACAGACATACCTAAAACTGGACTGTACCTATGATTCAGTTTTGGACCCTAATTCAATAATGTGTTACAAGTTTTCTATGGTTTCTGTGGTTTGCTTCCTTTAATACAAAATTTGCCCCTAAGGACTTAAAGCCCCTGTGACCAAAACTGTGCAGCAGCATCTTAGGAAGTATGGCAAAAATTGTACTGACAGCTTTTTTAAAGGTGACTCTATATGACACCAAAAAGTCTGCTTTGCTGGAGTGTTTGGTGCTTGTTTCACTGCTAAATTAATAATCATCTTCTACCTTGCTTTAGGGGTACAAGGTCACAGAACCCTCACAGGCTTTTCACTACTGGAAAGATATTATGGAGATCATGAATAGCCCAGTGCACACTGGGACTTACCCATCCGAGCCCTATCTCCAGGACTGACTGCAGCAGATCCCTGCCTGGGAATATGGATTGGTGACAAGCAATCTCAGTGGAGAGTCCTTAAATCAAGTCACTTTGCACCACGGTCTGAGACACTTCCCAAAGCTGGTTCACCTTCAGGGCAAAGCACAAAGCTCATCCATCTGCTCAGGCTGCTGCTGAGGGAAGGGGAGAGGATGTGTGTATCTGTTTACACCAGAATGTCAGTTTGGCTGTACTTAAGTTACTCCAAAAGGCATTGAACTGAACGTAGTATTTTTTTTTTGTATCTAACAGTTGTCTTGAAAATTTTTAAAAAGGACTGTCACCTTGAATCCTTTAATATGAACTCTAGAGTTCAGCAAATTTGAGCTTATCGACAGCAGATTCAATTTTGTGTGCACTATGAAATAAGGAGTAGACTTCAAGTTCTCAGTCCTGTTTATTTCAGTGATGCACCTATTCCTATGGATCTAAATGCCTGAGAAGTTTCACAAATCTGGTCCTTTCACTCAAATTATATAGTTGAAGATTTTTGATTCAAATATCAGATAGCAGAATTTTTACAATCAAACACAGAAATTTTCTGAAGTATACCAGTTTTAATTTAAATATTGAAAGAAATTTCCTATAATTTATGTTTAAGTATTCTACAATGTAATTTTTTAAATACAGAACTAAGGAGAGTCATCTGGCATTTCAAGTGGCCCTAGGATTTCAGCAGATTGTACTGAGTGGCTGCTGCTCTGTTTTCCACAGAAAAGTAATGTTTGTGACATTTAACCTCCAGATATTTAGCCTTTATCCCTTTGGAATGCAGTCATCATCACTTACTGTATTATCCATGCCAGGGAGTTTTATTATTATACAAATAAGATCGTCACTACTGTTACTAAAATTCACCAGAAGCACTTCACCATTTTTTCCCAGCAGCCCTGCAAAGCAGTCAGGATTAATGGTGTTTTCATGCCATGACCCATTGCCCAAATAGCCCATTGGCCCCAGAACAAACGAGTCAGAACTTCTACCTCAGTCCACTAAAGCCTTCAGGAAAGGATTACAGTCTTTCAGCAACAAAGAAAATGTGCATTTAGGATTGCTGGGTTTAACCCTCTGCTGCAGTCAAAGCTTTGCAGGTCACAGTGACCAAAACACTGAAAATAATGCATTTCATTTCATCTGCCTTAAAACAACAGCAATGTCTTTCTATGCTGCAGACTTTCTACTATAAGCTCATTAGCTCTCTAACTTGCTTGAATTAGAGTTTTCAAGATTCAGAGGAGTTTTAAGTGGGGTATTAGGGAAAGTTTCTTCACCCAGAGGGTGGTTGGGCACTGAATCCAGGGAAGGGTCACAGCACAAAGCCTGCCAGAGCTCAAGGAGTGTTTGGGCAACACTCTCAGGCACCTGCTGGGATTCTTGGGGCTGTCCCATGCAGAGCCAGGAGCTGGACTTTGATGATCCTTCTGCATCCCTTCCAACTCAGGATATTCCATGATTCTATGATTCTAAGATTTTGAAGTCCCACTACACCAAAACTCAACAACACTGAAGAAATTCAAGCTCCTATTCAAATTGAAAAGATGAAAATTCACTGTAGAACAAAAATAGAAAAATAATTGTTGTTTGGGGTTTTTCAAATAAGCATAATAATATAACGTAAAAATTAAGCATTTGTAATTTTCTCATGGGAACTGATTGTTGAAATTTGCACAGCTCCATGGAATGCAGGGTTAAGTGGAGAAACAGAAAAAATTCCAGCCACATCTGTGCACAAGAAAAGAGTTAACTGAATATCAGTTACATTCAGATGTACCAACATTCAGATGCCACTTCAGCTGAAGCTGCTCTTAAGGAAACGTAGTTGGATGGTTTGTTTTGAAGCTATTCAATAGTAGAGTTGAAAAGAGAACAGTTTCAGATCAAAACCAAAGCAAAATTAAAAATTGAAAATCTTGTCAGAAAAGCTGCAACATTTTGCACAATTTAAGCTTTTGATGGAGGGAAAAAATGCTTACTATTGCAGAACTGATCTTTTTAGTAGAAGCAGCGTTCTCTTTCAGCAGGATTTCTCCAAGGAAAGGGTCCCAGCCATCACTGCCTTCCTGCCATCCAGCTGATGATGCTTCTACAGCTGCAATAAGTATTAAAACTGTGACTCCCAGGGACTAGCAAAGGTACTGCAACTTCTTGCTCTCATTACAAACTCAAAATAAAGAATAAGAAAGGTGGTTTTAAATTCATAGCCACTTTAAAGGTCACAGAAAGTATTATACTATTACAAGATTAGCTAATTATATTATTTATGGAAAGCATTTGTTCTAGGAGCAGAGATTAGACATAACTACAATTGGATGTGTCTGTGACAAATCTAGAAATTAAACAAAGCTCCCCTAAAGTAAAAGGCAAGGGATTTTTTTTTCTACCATAAAACCACTCTGGACATGCTGTCCTGGCAGGAAAACCTCCTTTCCATTATTTATTATCCTGTGAACTGCTCCTGGTAATGCTAATAGCTCTCAGCATCCTTCCTAGAGCTGAACTACTGGTGGATGCTGAGATTTCAGCTGAGTTGGGGCCCAGTGATAAATTCAGGCTCAGTGTATGCAGACAAACTGCAACAAATACATAAAAATATTCCATTTGAGCTAGTTTGAGGAATGAAATCTCTCCAAATGACCAAGTTAGGAGCAACAGAGAGAAAAAGATCAGCTTAGTTTAGGATTAGTAAGGAACCTGCAGCTGTTGTGTCCTGGCAAAGCTTCTTATGTCCATAGTTTCGGAGTGGATTACAAGGGTCTCTTTGAGCTGACTGGTCCCCAAAGCTTTCAGGATCTTTGGCAGTGGGTGCAGAAGTTTAAATAATAATGTCATGGCTTGTGTCAGAAAAGCATCTTCTGCTAGATTTCTTCTCTTTACATAATTTAACTTCAAAGCATTTTAAGGCCAAGCTTGGCAGAGGAGGTTGATTTTAAAGGTTGAGAGGGCAGAGGTTGATTTTGCAAGAAAAAAAAATTTTATAGTTACTCAATACACTTAAGCCCATTCTTGCTCACACTGACTGATAAAAAGTCATTACTGATTGTTGGAGGACTGAGTACTCCAAAGGGACCTAATGAAGGATCAGCTCTGTGCAAGGGGGGAGATAAGACTATATTAAACAGTCCAGAAAATTAGGGACAACCTAGAACAAATCTTGAACAGAAGGTCAAGTCTAAGAATAACATGATGCATTTAAACCTAGTTAGTCCCTGGGCATTTCCTTCACTTCCTTGCAGCACATGCAGTGATTTACACTGGGCAGCAGGGATATGCTGTGGCAACTGCTGTATATATGTTTTATAGTCTTTTTCACAGGATTATCAAAAAAGTAGAAAATAATGCAGAACCAAATCTAAACTTAAATCTTCAGGACTTGACAGCTTAGAAAGAAAATACTAAAAATAAACTTGTAAAAAAAATATCAAAAGAGGTATTTTTCATCTTAAATAGCAACTGAGGAAGTTAAGCAGCTCTCGAGGCTCTGCCCCACAGTGCTCTCAGCTCAGCCTGCAACACTGCCCTGAAGGGAGAACAGTGGCTAGGTTGGCTTCCAGATCACATTCTGCAAGAGGAGGAAAGACAGAACAGCTGCCACTCCCCTCCACATGCAGTAAGGTTGGTGTCACCCTTTAACCAGCCTTCAGCTCACTCAAGTAAAATTCAAGTGTAAAAATGACCCTGGCAAAAGCTGGTCACCTTAAAAAATTCATAGGTAACCTGGAAAAAAACCCAGTCTTTTCAGTGAGTTAATCACTCTGTCACAAGCTCTGCCATGTCCTACTCCCTTGTGACGGTAGTAGTACTCTCTTTTGTGATCCATCACCCAGAGGAGAAACTTTTTCGGGCTGGGAGGCAGATGGATGCTGGCTGTCCTGCTGGTGAGAGAAGGTGCTGGAACTGAGACAGTGCTTACCTGGACTTGAATGCAGAGCCAGGCACAAGGAATCCAGGATTCTAACATCTCTATATCTCCCCAGACTCCATTTCAACACATAATTGTATAGCAGAAAATCTGGCATTTGGGGCCTGCTTGTAACACACTTTGTTCACATTAACAAGACCTGTGTCACCTGCCTCCTCCTCCCCTACAACTCACACATTTCCTTCATTGTTTCCATTCTGAGCCACAACAGTTGAAGCCTGAGCATGTTGCTTAGCAATACTGGAGTGGAATAAGCTATGCTTAAAGTCTTCCTCCTCTGCAAGATGCCCTGTAGCAACCATTACTAGAGGAAAAATTGACTTTTTCATTATCTTCTTATTGTTTCCAGGGCAGTTTCTCCCCTGTTCCCATTGCATCTGCTTTAGATTCCCCCTCCTCCCAATATTCTTGCATTAACCTTTTCTTAGACACAGCATCTACTCTCACCCCTCTCATGAATCTAATATGTTTCTCAGCTGTAGGTTTTTTGATGGGAATTTTCTACCTCATTCTCAGATAACTGAATTCATTACAGATTTAAGCAAACAAATCTGGAGTGTTACAGGACAATACCTGCAGGAAAAATAACCCCTGAGTAAGTAAAATACTTCCTTTATTTTTTTAGCCAATGTTCAGTTGACTTTGACTGCCAAACAGAAAGAAAAATAAAAGGTGTCTGAATCCCATTTTTGCAGTTCAGAACCCAAAAAACTCGTTCTGAGCAAAATCCCTGGCTGCCAATTTCAAAGACGTTTGAAAATGAAAACTGTATTTTACTCTCTCTCCGTTCTCGTGCCTGATATTCAAATAAGGCTCACCACAAAATTAACAGTATATAAGAGTCCCTCAGACTAATGTTTCCCATACATCATTAGCTTCCCCAGAGACTCTCTGAGGAATGGGGTCAACCTTTCAGGCCCATTTCTTGAGGAAAGCCACGCTGTACCATGTCTGTCAAGACCTCGTCTTGTTCTCTCTGAGAGAGGTTATGAAGATTTGTACGACTGGTGCTGGGGTTTGTTACCAGTACAGGAACAAAGCCATACCTTAGCTGCAGGTAAATCACATCATGTATTTGTGCACTAGTACCACTCCCTCATCATAAAACAGGCCACAGAGCTTTGTTCATGCACTCAGCTGCAAGCCCTCCTTAAGTTCCTGTTGTGGTGCTTCTTAGATTTGTGGTGTCAATAATCATGTTAGCACAAAGAGGCAAGGGACAGTCTCCTCAAGAAAGATGGCTGCTCAGAAGGGAATTATCCATATCTAATTACACTTCATGCTGCTGCTGGACATTCCACCTGCTCTTGCTGTCCACCTGCTGCCGTGTTGGTTGAAAGCACAGGGATTCTGCTTTGGACATTGGATTGGCTGTTTGGAAATCAAGGCCCCGTTGCTGAGTGTGACAGCCCATGGTCAGTGAAACCTGTGCTGCAGACCAGCCGTGGAGACAGAGGGCAGTGACCACATCAGATCCTTTCCAGGAAAGCTGGGATCCAAAATTGTCACCGGAGGGCTCTGTAACAGCACTCCTCTATCCTCCCTGTTGGAATGGAGCTCATCCCTGCATTTCCTCCTCTGGTACCTTTCTCTGTCCTGGCTCTTTGCCCTGTCTTGTCCTGCAGTGAGCTGCAGCCTGCTGGAAAGCACAGCCTTCAGGGAGCCTCCTCCCAAACCGGACGGTGCTGCAGAGACAGAGCGTGGGGCAGGTCTGGGCCGGGCCCTGTGCACACAGGGTGCTCTGCACAGCGGGGTGCCCATGGATAATGGCAGGTAATGAGGATGTGGAGCAGCCCATGGATGCAGCAGAACCTGCCTCAGCAGCACAGGGGAGAGTATCAGAGGGACCAGTAAAGAAACACAGCTCTCAGTGGCACAGTCAATGTGAATAACAATGTGCTACAGCAGGATCCTCCTGTGCAGATTCCTGCGCCAGCCTGAACTGCAATTACTTCAAATTTGTGAAAAACATGGAGACTTGAGGTCCCACTCATTAACATTTTGGCAAAATCTCCCAGTCCTGGGCTACTTCCAAAACACTCACATCTCAGACAGACTCAGTTTTTTTGCCTGTATCCACCCTGACTTTAACCAAGAAAATAAATATATAAGACTTTTTTTATATATACTGCAGGCATGACACATCTGAACGTTTTGTGGGTTGTGATACATTTTCATAAATTCATCAATCATCCAAAGATTTTCGTCCAAGAAGTTTTCAGGAAATTACAATGAGCATTAAAGATCATACTGTTCAACAGATATAATTTTAATATTAAAGTCTCATAAATTCTTCAGTGAGTAGTGCTGCTTAGATTAAAATCAGAACCCAGATGAAAAAAAAAAAAATCTGTTTACTTATTTATTTCCAAAGACTGAACTGTGGACAGCTGCCTCCTTTTGAAAGCATCTGAGAACAAACCTGTCTGGGCTTCGAGATCCTGCATCACACAAAGCTGTCACACCTCCGAGTACTTGGGCTCAGCACACCTGAGCCATCTACTTAATGAAACACAACTAGTAGGTCAGGATCTCCTGGCTGCTCCACCTGTAATCCCACCAGTTACACTGCCTGAGGGGCACACTTAGGAGGTGACCGTCAGATCCACATCTTTTCTTTTACTTACTTTAAAAACCTCTCTTTTTTCTTATTCCTTCTCCCTAAAGCTCTTCTAATCATCACCATTGCAAATGTTACTTGTCAGCTCTTGATTTGTGTATTTCCTCTGCCCAATAAAATAGCTTCTGTATCTCCAACTCAACATGAAAATTGTATGGTCAGTGTTTCTGAGCAGAAGAGATTAGTCAACAGGGGAGATGGCCTCACTACCCATAATACACACTCTGGCACCAATGTCACTCATGCATCTGCTTAACCAAACAAGACAGGATTCAGCACAGAAGATGGGGAAGGATATGATATAACAGAAAGGTATTTTAATTAAGCTACAAAAAGCCTGCTGTCTGATCACTCTCTGTGAGGCCAGCCAGATGTGGCAGAGGGACAGCACTGCTGCCTCTGTAATTCCAACTGCAAGCACTGGGAATTATCCAGAGCAGGTAAAAATTGCCCCAAGGCGACTAATGCTGATTTTTGCCTCATTATGGAAGGACTCTTCTGTTGGTTTTTTTGTGTGTTTTTTTTTTTTTTTTTTTTGCAGCTACACTGAAGCATCACCATAATACAAATGCAAGGTCAGCAAGTCAGGCTGCTGCTACCTGGAATTTTCCTTAGATATAGGTTTCTCCCTTTTCTCAAAATTTTGTTGGGTTTTATTTGTTTGCTTGTCTGGTTTCTTAAGGACAACAGAGGCCTTTTGAAGGTGAAATGAGAAGTTGGTGCAGAATTTTATCGAGTTGCAGGAAAAACTGAAGTTTCAGATGATTTCCTTGTATGTAAAAAGGAAATTCCTACTGAAACATTGTTAATATCACAAGATCCAGAATAAAATGTTAAGTGTCCCTATGGTATTTCAGAGGAATAAAGGGATAAAATGAGCAGTTTGCAAGCTAATTCTCCATATGGAACAGAGTATTTGTCCAGATTTAGACTATGATCTTCAGGGAGGATAGGGAGAGGTAAGTTCCCAAATCCCATTGAAAAGCAATGAAAATTCACCTTTTAAGGGAATTCAGATTCAATTTTTTTCTTTCTACATTTCATTCTTTTAGCCCCTAACATTCACAAAATTAGTGAAAATATATGAAAAGATGTTTCAGTCAAACAGCCGGAATTTCAGTGGTGTCATTCCAAAGAATGATGTTATCACAAGTTACCATCCAGGTTAAAGGGAAGCATGAAAATAACCACACAATCTGAACTTTCCATGTGTAAAATGAAAGGAAATTAAACCAGCTATTAACATGTTACTAATTGTGAAACAACAGTGATAGATACTGGAAGTTAAAGGAATGAACTAAGAGTGGGCAATAGGTTAAATAGAGTACAACAGAACTTGAAAATGAAAGAGGAAAAGAGAATTCTAGATGAGGAAAAAATCCATTACTTGGATTAGATTTTTTTTTTTCTTCAATCAGTGTAGAAAAGTTGAGCAAATGTTTCCGGTTTGTGTTTGATGGATAACACTGTGAATGAAAAAAACAAACAAACAAAACCAAACAAAAACACAAAACAAAACAAAAAAAACCACACACCAAAAAAAAAGGAAAACAAAAGGAATTTTCCTGTAGACACCAAAGAGCCAGCTTAAGCTACTGTTGTTTCTAAATTAACCAGCCCAAATATTGAGCAGAGAGCAAGAGATCCCTCTGAACCACTGAGGTTTACTTTTAGCATGTCTCAGTAAGGAGGAAAGTTTTAAAGGGAGGCAGGACTGCCAGCTTAGTTTGTGTATTTAAAAGGGCAAAGGCAATGCAGAAAGGGCAGCAGTGACTGGGCATCTTGCAGTTTAACATGTGGTATAAACCTGACACATACTGCCACTTAACTGCTGTTAAGAAAAATACACTTAATACAGCCCTTTGTCATGTAATACATTTGGAGACGAGTCATGGTATTAATTCAAAAACAGAAGTACAGGGAAAAGCTGAGGCACCATCACTGCTGATTGCTCAAAATGATTTCCCAACAGTGTGCAGTGGCAGGAAAAGGCTAATATCATCCCTGAGTGATTAAAAAGAAGACAACTGAAGAAGAACAAAGTCATTATCACCTCTAAACCCAACTTGGTTTTGTTGGGCTGTTGCTCCCAGTCTAATTCAAGGCAGATGTGAAAAAAGTGATGAGCAATTTAAAGCAGAGCCACGACTGTGATTCACCAGCTGGGAAACATGTCTTACAACGTGGGGCTTAAGGCATTAAATATATTTAGCTTTCAAGAAAAGCTTCAGCTATCTCTTGATCACTGTACATACAGGTGAAAGAGAGAGCTGTGGTGGCAGCTTTTCAAAGTTGTTGACAAAGAAAAAGCAAGACCCTGAGCTGAAGTCGTACAAATTCAATCTGGAATAAGAAATAACTTCCCATCACAAAGGCTAATTAAACACTGGAACAGTTTCTCATTGAAGGTGATAGACTTCTCTCAATGTAAGCCTTTAAAATGGGATGAAACACTTTTTAAGAGGTGTTCTTTAAAGCATACATCATTTGAAGTGCTGCACAGGACTCATGGTCAATAAGCCTGGAGGAATTACATTGCCCCTGCACTCACTTCAGGTTCTGCAGCTTTGCATAAGGATATCTCACCTATTTAAATATTGTAAGGCCCATGCAGATCCTCTGTAAGGTTCAGAAATTATTTCTCTTCTTCCTCCTAATGTTCCTACATGACATGAGTCAGATTCTGATTTTATTTTTTTTTAATTCCAAGTTCCGAAATTTCAAACATTGTCTACAGGCAGAGCAAAGACTTCATGTGGAGTTACTCCAGGCTCTAACATGGTGCTGTGAAGCATCAGCCTTTCTGTTTCAAGATAAAAATTCCCAGCAATGATGAAAATGATGAAGTCAGACATTTAACCTCAGCAGATACAAAATTTTCCTCATTATTTTACCTTGGCAGCTTTGGGTTTTTCTTTTGCCTACTCTGCAGCTTTGGCTTCTAGAATTATTTAGACAAATTTCCCCTAATCAAGTCCTTACCAGAGAACAGTTTTGTGTTCTGGGGACAACTCTGCCTCTAATTTCTTCTTCCAGTACACAAGCTGAGGAATAAGATGCTCAAATTAACCAAGACACCAAGGTCAATCCAAGAATACTTTGGTGAAATGGAAGGAAAACCTCACATTTAAAAGAGAGGGGGAAAAAAAAAAAAAGGAAAAAGAAAAAAAGGGCTAAAAAGATACACAGGTCCCTTCTGCTCTGAAATTGCACAGTAAAGTTGCCCATACAGAGCACAGGAGGTTTGTACACACATAAAAATGCATCTTAACCAGTGACAGGAAAAAAGTGTAAATCTTTTGCCCCAGCACCGCTGTGAGCCTTACTGGAAATGCCATGAGGATGAGCATTCCATCAGCACACCACTGAAATGCTCTAATTATGCACTTTCAGCATGTTACTGTGTTTTGACAAAATTTAAGTTGATGGCACCAAGGACATTTCTACCCCTTAAAACAGTTACTAAAATAATCTTGTGTAACACAAATCACTGGGTAATACGTTCTGTAAACTGACTCCTGAAACAAGCTTAGAATGATCTTTTACCCTCTCCTTTCACCAGATTAAAAAACAAAGAAAAGACACAGTGCAGTGGAGACGTGCCCAGCATTTGACAGCCTGGGAAAAAAAGCTAATTTCATTTGCATGGCTAAGTAAGTGCAGAAGTCCTTACCCCAAATCTCAGATGATTCCCCTAAAGCCACTGCAATCTTAAAAATTAACAACTGAAGATGTATTTTCCTGACTCAAGCAGAAAAAAAAGAAGGGAAATAGGGAATATCAGAGAGGGAAACCACATACATTTTATAAATACTCAGTGAATCCTATTTACAAAACTCACTTCATCTGCTACTTTCTATGTTTAAATATTCTGTGACTGGATAAAACCAATATCTTTCTGCTTATCTCATTCTTATTTATAACAGCTTATTACATTTTCATTCATCAAACTGTTCTATTGGATTTCCAGCAAGACTTGCTAAAAGTCTATGTAAGAAATATATATTTTATTAATGAAATGGGAGCCACCATCATGGAAGAGAACATTTGATTTCTCCATTTTTGCCACCCTGATAACCATACTACCCTTGGATCCTAAATGGGAGCTTTTTTCCCAGATTTTCTGTGCTCAGTCAGCTTTCTTGTTTGTTAATAATAATTATCCTAAACTACCTGCAGTCACCATTAGAAACTGTGATTTTCCCCAACAACCACTGCCCCCCATGATAGCCAATACACATACAGGTGAAAATCATGAAAAGCATAGAGGGAAAGTGGAACAAGCACGAACAAGTCAGAGGCATCAACATCTCCAATTAACAGGAATGAAAGAAAATCACGTGCAAAAACTGTTCTGGAATGGAAGCTGAAGTACATTGAAAGCAATAGTTCTCTTTCAACCTACTTCAAGGTCAAATGCTGTCACAGCAGCTCCAATCTGAGTCCAGGGCTCAGCAACATTCCCCCTTCACACACACCTGTATTATATATAATGACAGCCTGTGGTTCCAGCTGTCAGCATCACACACACCTCCCATCTCTGAAGGTTGTGCTTCTGCATGGTTGGTATTTCCAATATGAAAATAACCAAGGGCTGGAAACCAAATCATATCCCATAGGGCAGGAATCTTAACTCCCTAAGTTTTCACAGGAAAAGGGAACGAGATACACGTTTCTAGTACGAAGATAAATATCAGGCTACATCAAACTGTAGGGAAAATCCCCCGAGTAATGCTTTGGTGGCTCCCAAGTACCTCCCTAGATCACTGGGCTGTAATCCTGGGATGAGTGTCTGAAATAACCTACGGAAGAACTCACAAACATACAGTACAATGAGTTCAGCCCTGTCTCTGCTGTGGTGTTGTGATGCAGCTAAAAACTATGACTGGATAATCTGTTTTTTCAGGATGTGCTCTATTAGCATCACCTTCCTTTTTAAAATTCAGTGCTCTTCTATCCCACTGCTGAAATTCCAAACATCCAGGATTGTATCTGTGTTTAGTGACCTACACCACGAATGTGTTACTAAGCTTAAATAGTTAATAGTTTTGTTCAGTGCTATATAAATTCCAGACAGTAGTTTTAAGACTGGTGTGAAAGTTGGAATTTGCTGGCTAACACCAAATTTCTGCAAGAGTTGTTACATATGCAAAAGACATTCTGCTCTCCAGTCCCAGATCTGTGGTTGTCACAGTGATTAAAACTCCATGTTTCCTAAACAATTAACTAACATAGTCTATTAAATCTCATTTTATTACTTTGAATGGATTGAGATGGTACAATAATCCAACTCAGGAGCAAGACAGAATTTGCATATCTCTTTCAGAAAATGGATGAGACAGAAAATGAACGACATGGTGGATAAAACCAAATCCTACCGTGTTCTCAGTCTGCTTTGCATTTGATTTTCTCTGCTCGACTATAAACAAGTTTTAGCAGTGATAGACTCACATTATGTAGAAACCAGAGAGAGAGAAAGCTCTCTAGGCTACCAAAACAATTCACTTTAAACAGAACGCACATTACTTAGTATATTTTGACAAATCTGAATGTGCCATCAGCCAAAAATGTTTGTTTTCTTTGACTAGTACTGCTGGAGACAGTGATGCATCTTGTATGTCCCATGCTGCAATTTAAATTCAATTTTGTGATTTGGAAAGTTTTTCTGTTAGTGCTTCAAATGGAATATATGACCTGCAATTCATTTATATTTCCTATGTAATTAGTAGCTGGCAAGTAAAACAAATTAGGTGCTTGATAAACACAGACAATTATATTTTCAAAGCAGTTGTATTTATGCTTGGAAGGAAGGACAGTTTTATGAATATGTAATCAAGGATGTAAAATTGGAAAGAAAACAAAATAGAGCATAGTTAATTTGGTGGTAGCGACAAATTAACACTGAGCCAAGCCCCCTGCACATGCACTGCCCTGATAAACTTGTTATTAGCAAAGGTTCACTCTAAGAGGAGCTCAGTAATCCTTCTTCTCTGTTTGCTCTTCTTTATTAGTCCTTTGAGAAAATATTGTTTGTAAAATAAAGATCTGCACAAGCAAAGATAAGAGCCCCCATTCCCTGCCTAACCTGTTTAATGGCTAACAAGCTGGGGATATATAGCTCTTTTTTTCTATTTCCTTTATACATTTGGCTACAGGTGTGTGCTGCACACCAGTGATTACCAAGCATTTAGGAGCAGCTGTGCCTCCAAATGAAAGATGAAACTGAACTGAAAGTTTGTTTGAAATGGAAGAAAAACCTGGCAGATGGCAGCATCCAGAAATAGCACCACTGAAACGGAATTTTTTGTGCAGCTCCTGCTCCAGAGCGCTAGTGAGAACAGGGGGGAGGACGTCTCAGCAACCATCTACAAGGGTAAAAGGGGAAAAATAAAAAGTAAAGGCGGTTTTAGGGGGAATGAGAACCACAGAGGGGATGAGAAGAAAAGAAGAAAATTAGCTTCAGATGTCAACACCCTAAAAAAGAACAGAAACTTAAAGAGGAATCTATTAGCAAAAGGAAAGGATTACAAGTATCTATAAGCTGGGTTTATGCCTTGAGCAAAAGAAAAACTAGTGGAAGTACATGGAAAAAAGAATCATTTAGAGAAAGAAGATGAAAACTGACCAGCAGTCAGGATCAAACAAAGAAGAATTTAAATCTTAATAAGCTTTTGATGTATTGTGGAAAGTCACTTTCTTTGAAAGATGGTGGAAAGTCATTATGCTGAAACAGTTGTACTTCTAAGCTTTCAAAGAGATATGGGGTTAAAGGCATATGCCAAAAGGAACATTCAATGGAGTAATTTTTGTTATTTTGCAAGAGAAAACTGTGACTTGAGGTTTTTTTACGCAGCAGACACAGTGCAGATGCTCCTGGCCAGCAGCTCCACAGTGCTCTCCGTGTAGCTGTCTCAAGGTGGAGCTTTGGGGGCTGCAGTGCCACAGCACGTGCCCTGTTTCCCTTAATCCTGTTGATGGCTGACTCCAACTTTGTGTAATTATTTGAGCTAAAATTTCTCAGAAATGGCCTAAATCTGAATTTAAGAGGAAATTCAGCCTAAAGTGATACAGCCTTTGGCCATTCTCCACTGGACCAACACTACATTCCCCCTCCAGTGATGGCAATACCTCTGAACATCAGAGTGGTCTTATAAGAGCAATTCATCTTTATCAGGGATAGAGGTTTTTGACTTTGACATATTTATGCATAGCTCCACTCTGTAATTCTCAATAAGAAGGTTTAAAAGTGTCTAAATCACTTTTCAAAATGGAATTTTATACAGGAAGGTCACAGAAATTTGCAGAAAACAAATCCCACATAACCAATTCCAATTTGATTGATTGGCATCAAATGAACCCTATCACCGCTTTCTAAATGAGGAGGCCAGGAGAAATGTGTTGCTCTCCATTCACTGTGCACACACAAGGTGGGATAATATAAGGTGACAGAGTAATTAGAAACTGTAAATTAATATCACATCTGGATGTAGGAATAACCTAAAACTTGAACATCCCACTTCAGAAACGTCTTTTTCATTTAATGTTGTCTTTTGGCCGCAACAATATCAGAGCATTCGGTGGCCTGAAATCAGCAAAATCATAGGGCAGAGCACCCTGATGACTTAAAGAGATCTCTAATTGCACTGCTCTTCTACATCTCGTAGTTTAGGGAAAGCTGACAACCCTGCCTTCCTGACAAAAACTGTTCCAGATGATTCAGACGAGTTACTTGTGACAACTACTTTGCAAAAGTCTTCTAATATGAGTCATTTTCTGGTGATTCATTTACTTTTTCATCATTTTAAAACAAACATTCCTGTGCGAAAAAGTTTAAAGACCTCTTTGAAAAGGCAATTTGCAATTGCAAAGCTCTATTTTTCACTAGAGACAGAATTGCTGCTTTGCCAAAACAAAGCTCTTCTGAGCAATTTTCATCTATTTCTGGCCTTGTAAACCAAGCCCAGTCTGAGTGCAATGTTGAAAACAGTGACATCAGATATTCTGTAGCATGGGTGGGTTACCAGGAGACGCTGCAAAGTTCTGCAGTGTTATCCAAAATCCCAAGCTTTCCCTCTGGAAACTACAGTCATTATATTATATTCACTCATTAAATAAATGGCTGGAGCAACAAAGTGCAAAACTTGTGAAACATTTCTTATTTGCATCAAAAGTTAATTTTGCTCATCTTACATAGCAAGTGACATTTTCCTGCACAATGAGCAGTTGTTTTGCTAAGGAAGTACAGGGTAACCACTGTACCAACTGGGAGACAGTGAGATCTCCTGATTAGGGATTTCTGTATTGGACCCGAGGTTCTAAGATTTCCTCTAAACTGTCCCCAGAAGACCAGAATTCTGACCAATCCTTAACAGAAAGCTACACTGGAAGAGACACATCCGTACATTTATAAAAAAAATGTTTTAATATAGTTCACCAGTTGCAGTGGTCATGTGGAAAAGTTGGCAAACTTATAACCATGGGAAATGCCCCAATACTGGGGAATGTCACTCACATTTCAACTCCCTGAGAGCCAAGATAAATGATTCCCACATCAATAGCCAGCCACAAATTAGCAGAATTTAGTAGAGACCAAAAGCAAAGAAAGTTGACTCTATTGCTGCTATAATGATGGACTTCTGAGTCAATAGCATGGATTAATGGGCCTCTCCTAAATACAGACAGCCCTGGGTTGAAGGGGGAAACTACTCTCCAGTCATTCAATAATAGGAATGTGACAGGAACACCAAAACCAAAGTCAAATTTGAAACTAAATCCTCATCAAATGCTGCTTTCCCAAAGAATATGTGATTGTAAAACAGCAGAAGCTTTTACAGACTGGGCATGGTTTGCTCTGCAGTTGTTGAGTCTCTGGAGGGAGCTGAGGATACTCTTTCAGCAGCTCACATTTCATACATCCCATTTGTAGATTAGAACCACAATGCCCAGGTAGAAGAGCCTGAGGCTTTTGAAGAGGCTGAAAGAAACTTCAGTTATGCAAACATAATTCAGGAATACAATTTTTCTTCCCTTTTGCCTTTTATATGCTGTTATTATAACAATAATAAAAAACCCAATGATGTGCAATGCACAGATCTGTACAAGCAGTCATTCCAAATGAATGATCACATGTACTAGAAAGGGCAAAATCTCTGTCTTCCGTTATACATAAATTAGTGTTTTGCATTTATGCAGTAAAGCAAGACTGAATAATGTATTACAATAATGAACTTGTTGGGAAGACAACAAGCTCTGGAGTGAACTCTCTCCCCTGATATATTTGTGCCATTCTAATGGTTTCACAGTGTTTTGAGTGTGTCCTCATTTCCTCAGAAATTTGGGTTTCAACTGTTTTGCGACATTTTATTAGGAAAGCACAGTTTTCTCCACATTCCCATTGGGGCTTAAATCTGAGCTTAACCAAAACTTTCCAAGTCTCTTTCTGCTAAGAACAACGTTATTCTTCCACATTGTACCTTATTTAGGAAAGAAATGTACAAAAAAACCTGGTGCTTATGAATGGATGTGAAAAAAAAAGAAAGAACATTAGCCCATGGTTCTGGAGATCTTTCTGGCCAAACTATTCAGCTATTTCATAATAGCTATGAAAGACAAGTACACTTCTTTCTTATTTAAGAAATATCCTCAAGTAGAACTTGTTTTCTGCCTCCAAACCTATTGATACAGAATGCTGTCTATGAATATGCTATTATTCTTGGTATCTGCAATACCACGTTAAGGGCCTGAAACAAAAGGAGGCAAAAATGATGATGGTGTTTCAAACATTCTCTCTATTTCAAATATTTTCCCTGATGGTCAGAAAAACTGAGCAATGGAGGGATATGGCCCTGCCTAATAAATGGGACAAGGTAAACACCCAGGAATACAATGAGACACGTGGTTGACCTTAGCTGGCACACAGACAGATGCTTCTATGATATGCCAGCATTAATCAAAAGCAGAATTATATACCTCTTTATGGCCATTTCTGATTTCACCTGCACCAAAAATAGAGGAATTCTTGTTGTTCATGCAGTACCTCTCCAAATCTTTAACAAGCTCAGTCACAATCAGCTTCCTGTCAAAATCAAATTTTTTTACCTCAAGTTTTGTATATCTCTCCTTTTTCCCTCTCTAACCCATCAGTCTCTACCTCCCAGATGTAGATGGTGCTACATATCTATAAGCTGTATGTATACAGTGTGTAGCTGCTGGTTATATATCTATAAGCTCCAGTCCTGGGTTGTAGGGTAGCCCTAAGTTTAGACATTGTTCAAGAGTAGTAATGCTCTTATAAATTGACCTTACTGAACCCCTTTGCAAACATTCTCCTCTGTGCTGTGCATCTATTTATCAGTAATGAGATACCTGAAAAAAACCAACATAGATAAGTCAACCACATTTCAACTTTCTTAGTGCTCAGACATACCTTATTGGCTGGTTACCTAAAGTTCCAGGCAGAGACCAAAAACTGCAGTGGGAATTAACTCAGTGTGCATTGGTTGTTAACCTAAAAATACATGTCTGTTTTCACTCTGTATAATAATTCTAAAAGACAATTTCAAAATATGGGATTTTGTTGCTTTGATTTTATTGGATTTTATTACCTCCCTCCCGATTTTATTCTATGAGCATCTCCAGAGTCACATCTGGGTTGTTGAACCACCAATCCACATTTGTTAAGATTTTTTTGTCAACAGCCAAGGCTCCCCCAGTGCAGGGCACTCGCTGAAATCAGCACATACAGCAGAAGTGCACTGCTCGTGCATGACAGATATCCAGTGCACAAGCTGTGGCAAGGCAGGGCATCCTTACACTTCCTAAACTCCCCAATTTAACAGAATCTTTACTTTAGTCTTCTGAGTATCGGTAAATCAGTATCTGTTACAGCATCTGCTGACCTGCTGCACTATCCCAATTACCCACAGCTACTCCACACCTGGTGGTAACGTTCTTATCTCCTGCCAACACAACATTAATTGCACCTCTAGACAATTAACCCCCTGTCAGAATCGTATTTGCCAGATTGAAATTTCTCAGGACTCAAAATATTTTATTAAAGGCTTCACAGTTTATTTGCTAACAGCACTAATTCTCTTCTTTGTTGAGTTCCCCCGGGGGGGGATAAAAGAGTCAATTTAGCTGACTAGCCTTTGTTTTCAGAAGCTGACGATATCAAAAAGGGCTATAGATAGAGGATATAATCCTACAATATTAGATTTTTTGATGTTCAGCTCTAAGTGAAGTGGATGCCTAAGTTATTAGTATACATAATAGTTGCCCCTTGAATTGAACTATGTAATTAATACAGAAATATGAACACATTAAGTTAAAAGTAAAATAGCATAAAGCTTGATGTTAATGTTGCTTTCATTAAACATCAAGGGGAACAGAAAACATATAGAGGCCCTTTGATTCTCTTCTGCTGCTATTGTTCTCTCAGTGTCTTGCAGTAGGGTATTACTGACATATATGATCTGCTACACACTGGATTTGCTATGCTTGTGTTATACACTTTAATATATTTCTATTAATGTGATAAGCATCTGATTTATTTCACAGTAGCTTTATAAATAGCAATATTGTTTGATAAATCCAAAGAATATCTAGTAGAAATTATCTCAAGCTGCACGAATTATCTTGCAGTATACAGGCAAAGTCATACCATATATGCAAATGTCTTGCAAATCCCATCTGAAAACACTCTGAAAATAGAAAATTATGTTTTATTACAAGACTTTCGTAGTGTAATAAGTTCACTTTCCTAATTCATTAAGAAATGTCTTATCCAACATCTTGAAATCAGCGCCTTGGAGAATTTGAACAAGGCACTGAGAGCCTCAATAGAAATCTACTTGGACACCAAACTTTGCATATTCAGTATTGAGAAGAGAAATAGATTCATGGGTGAAAGATCATTTCTCATTAAAAATGCCTGAAAGAAAAATGAAACATCATTCATTATTCTCTAAATTTGGGGTTGGCAGCACCAACAGCCCAACTAGATTCACATCAGAACCTGAATTCATGGCATCTCTTCACAGAAAAGCAGGGAGATGTCAGTGGGAGAGCAATCAGGACTGGATTGTATGTATTAAATTTCAGGACACAGTACCTAAAAATACATGAAAATAAAAGACAACTGAGATGGCAATTTGCCTTCCTCTAATCACCTGCTCAGTGCAGTGCAACGGGAGCATCTGCAAAACACAACAGACTCATCTGGGCATCTTAAAGGTGCAGCTGCCCCAAGGGCAAGGGCTGGCAGGGTCCAAGATATTTCTTATTCCACTGGTACTCTCAAGGTTTTGAGTTTGGTTTCAACAGAATCCTTGAGAACTCAGACAATAAAGGGAACAAATCTAAAAATCTAGCAGCTATATAAAATATCAGACAACACCTATGTGTAAATCTAAAAACAATGTCTAAAATATAACACGTAAGCAGCCACCCACTACAGCGTTGTGGGGGTGAAAGCTCCAGTCAGACAGCTCTTGGAGGTGGGCAGGAGGACTGGAAGGGAACAGGCAGACAGAGTGACTTGCAAGAAGAATAGAGGAGGAAGAATCTGCCTCTAATAAATTAGTTTGATGAAATCAGCACAGTAGAGTTATTGTGCCAGCAGACTCTGCTCTGACAGCAGAGTAGCTCTAACTGTAACCCAAAGACTTATGAGGAAGCCTGGGTAAGAAGAGTGATTACATCTTCCAGGGCTCTAGAGATGCTCATTTATTAAATTTCTTCCAACTATCTTGTACTAAAGCAACTTCAGAAAATTTAACATGGTAAATAAAAAAGTTGCAGCTTTTAAATTTATTGTACTAAATGTCAAATGCAATGACTGAGTTTAAATGCACAGATGCCTCATCAGACCAACCTTACATCTTTTAAGGTATTATCTTCTTGCCTCCATTGACAGACTGTGCCAGAGGACAAAATTTTGTCTGCTTGAGGGAACTCAGCAAAACCCATTTGCTTACTTTTGCATTAATATCTTGTGACAAAGCAATGTTACTCTGTGTGAGTGCAAACACTGGGCATGTATACACCTTACCATGAATTCCCTTCTCTTGTAATTAGCCCTTTATTAACAATTAGCAACTGTCTTCCTTGGCTATGGAGCACTTGTAGGAAACTATAGGGCTAGAACTTCACATCATATACTTTTATAGTATGGAATAAGTAAAATGTCAGATAAAGTTTTCCTTTTGCTTAATCTATTTACTAATACTGTGAATGACCGAGAATGGAGACAGCTCTTGCTTATTTCTGCTGTGGGCAGGATGTTGCCCTCCTGAAGTGCTGTTCTTTCCTAACACATTATCTCATGGGATGAAACAGTTTCCTAAGATTAAAAAGGAAGAGGTGATTGTTTTAATTAACCTGCTGCTACTGAAAATCTGAGGAGATTATTTCCACATCTCTAAATACCTGCAAGATAACAACATTTTTCTTGTTGGCAGAATAATTGTTCTCGATTTCCATTTTTAATATGCATTCTTTGCCCACAGAAGGACAATTACAATCCTGCCATATAAGCAGACAGCTTTTCACAAAAAATCAGTCCCATAAATAAAACCAATGCAGCAAAACAAACAGAAACATTTAGGCTGTTGCTTTTCTTCAAGTAAAAATATGACAACAGTTGTAGCAACTGTGCAACAGAGAAGAGCACAGGGAGAGAAAACACTTTGTCCATCTTGATATGACCAGTTTATTGAGGGAAGTGGAAGAGTGAAAAACTTGTGACACTCTCTGGTCATGTGCTGACTTCACATAGTTGGCATGGAACTGATGTCAAAGTGAAAAACAGCTCTCTGCAATTATTTAATCTATTTATCCACATCTCTAAAACACCCAGAAGTTATTCTGCACGTTCTCAGTTACAGAAAACTCCCACTAATTTCAAATATTTAGCACAGCAAAGTCATTCCTTGAGAATGGGTAGGAAATTCTTTTTAGAATGGTCTAGGAACTTCCACTAAGCAGGTTTGTAAAAGTCAAATCCAGAAGGAGCTTGCACATTGGCACCTGGAAGCCGGCAAAGCACCAGCCAGTATTACACAGCGGCAACCAACACTTTTGATCCTTCATTTTCAACAACACCCACTTGACAGAAAACTGCTTAGTAAAAGGGAATTTAAACAATACACAACCTACCTCCCTTTTTAGCTCTCGACAAGGAGACCTTTAACTCACTATCTATAGGTTAAACCTGTAGATATATACTGTAACACTATATACTATAAGTTACTTACAGCTACATACCATGAGTAACTTCTGAGTTCACCCCTTCCCCAGTGGCAGCTACTGGTGATGATCCCAACGT
>JAWWLV010000158.1:9816618-9851296 GCA_035041135.1 Platyrinchus mystaceus | reverse complement strand
AAAAAATCCATTGCGCAGGCTTGAAAGGTAAAAACACCTTTCCCAGATCTTCGTTCGCGAAGACTGGCCACTTACAGCTACATACCATGAGTAACTTCTGAGTTCACCCCTTCCCCAGTGGCAGCTACTGGTGATGATCCCAACGTGGTATGTTCTGTCAGAATAAGACAAAGATTCGACATGTCAGAGCTAAGGGATGGGATCAGCCAATTCAGTGAGAATGTGCAGCTCCAAAAGACATGGAAAAATAGGAGCCATTTCCTGCTAAGTTGAAGGACCATGGGGGGCAGAGGTGTACATCAAACAGTCAATTCTTGACTTTCTAACCTATTGTTTTCCTGTCATTCTTTGCCTTCCTTCTTGAAGTCTATTATAATGATGTATTTTTAACCTGTTTCTTCAAGAAATGAGGCATATGTGGTTGTGTTGCCTGGCCATCTGTCAGCTTGCTATTTTCCCTCAAGCACATTTTGAACCTGTTGAACAATTTCAGCCAATTTGACAGAAGACTAGAGGTCTCAAACATAGAAATTTCTGCATATATCATCAAAAATTAAAGCTAAAGGAAGAGGAAGACCCACTGTTACAGGAAACAATAAGTATTTGTTATCTACCTGCCAGCTTCACATTATTTATTTTATAGATACACATCATATTTTCCCTCGATTTTTCTAGATGAATGAATCTCAGTGCATTTGGCATCTCCTCTCTGAGAAATCTTTTAGTGCTATTACCATACTTGACAATCTGTGTTACCCTTCTCCCTGCATCTCCAGTGCTGTGTGTATCCTCCCTGAGAGGGCAGGGCCAGAACTGTGTACTCAACATGTGGACAAATGGGCAATAAGTGATGGTGTAACAGTGTTCACAGTGTTCTCATTTCCTTTACTAATAATGCTTCAGGTTCTATTTTATTGCTAAGAAATGGTCTAATTCTTTAGAGATGTCCATAATGACTCCAAGATCTCTTCCCTGAGCAATAATAGAGGATTTGGAGTCCATTGTTGTGTATCTGTTTATTTTTCCCACGTGCATTCATTTTTGGTAATTTTTCTTTTAGTCAATATTGGATTTCTGTTATTATTTCCATCTTTCTTCTACTCTTCTATTTTTGTTAGCATCTCCATCTTCTAAATCTTTTCTGTATTTTAAATTCAAAAGTATATAACCTTATCTATCTTCATGTCCTTGTGACTTGCACCAAGTTTTACCAGCAGCACTGAAGTAGGTTGTTACAGTGAAACTAGTTTGACACTACCAAGGAAAATGTTAAATCAGTTATAATAAGATATATTGAAAGTCAAATTAATTGTGTAAACTTTACTATTTAACAATTCAGTAACACTTTCAGTGCTTTCATCTACACCCTTCTGCAGCTTCTGGTGAGGGATTTTGTCTATCTCATATATATATATATATATATACGTGTATATATTATGTCTGCCTTTTTACATAAGGGATATTCTGAACAGATTTCCTGAAGTCTTCTGCTCACTCTCAGCACCACGTAGAATTATCAACACTATTTGCAGTGTGATTAGGGAGTCTTAAATACTGCTCTGTGCAATGGAGATACACTATGACAATATTTGAGTGGATGGATGAGTCATGCCGAGTTTGATTTCAGGAGATCAGGGCTGCATAGCAAAGTGTGAGGCGGCAGCTCATCGCCAGTGCAGTCACACACTGCCTCCCTCATTGCAAACACAGTCACATGCCATTATGCTACTTTTTATACAATATGATATCCAACTATTCTTAGCAAGCATTGTGTTGAATGCAAGTGGAATAAAGTGCAGCACCACTGCCCCTCGTGCTATTTTAGACAAATAGTGAAAGCCAAAGTGTTTTCACAGACACTGTGCTGAGGCAGAAGGGCGATACATTAGGAGTCATAAGTACTCTACTTAACCCAGGCTGCACAGGTACTGAACAACTGCAACAACCAGAGGTGTGCTGTTCAGTGATGAACAAATTACCAACAAAAAGATAGGGAAAAAAGATCTATTTCTCAGCTCTTCATTGCAGTTTTTTTAGTGTGTAAGTTTTTGCTTCTGTGTTTTGCAAAGAGTTGACCGTATTAGTATGGTTGAAAGAGTTCTGCAAAGTTGCATCACATCATAGGAACAAATTTAACTGAAGACAGGATATTTTAAAGGACTGGAAACATACTGTCATCATCAATTAAAAAAAAATCAAACCAACACTGTATTTCTTAAAAGCAGATACTGATTGCCTACTCTGCTGCAGTTATGGCTGAAAATATTACAAGGAATTTTGGGGAGAACAAAAGACGCTACTTTACTTCAATCCTAACAGTAATAAAAATGTAGCATATATCAGAATCCTTGTCTCTCCAGAGATTCAATAGAATATCCACTACCTTTATCTCTGAGGAGCTTCAATCTCCAGCTGCAGTGAAAAAAAATATATGGATCTGGTACTCTTTGAAGATTACAGGAGTTGCAGCTGTTTAGCCAGTTATCAATTTAAAGGCTCCTTGCCTCAAAGCGGGTTCAAATGCCTTTATATCACTCCTGACAGATGCTTGTCTATGTCCAGAGATGAATATGGCATTAATTCTTAAGGAAATTTATTGCAGTGCTAACATTTAAAATGGTTCTACAGGAATGTTTCTAAGTCAAAAAAAAAAAAAAAAAGGCAGAGAAAACTGGCAGGAGTAGAACATACAGTTTAGGATAACAGTTCTCCCTGGAGGAGAGTTAGAACAGCTCTGCATCCTCCAACAAAGCAGAGGACAAAAATCAATAAAATGCAAGTAGGAAGCATCAAATAAAAGTTGAACAAAGTCCTGAATTTGAGCCTAAAAATAAGCAATAAGAACAAATATATATACAGGCTGTTTACTAAAGGAAGTTTAGAATAAAACTTGATACATAAATAAAATATACCAAGAAGGAACAGAATCACTACAGAATGAAATTTCAGTACAGGCGACAAAATAGCAGAATGAAGTTCATATTATTGTCTTACCAGAAAGGTGACAATGGCTGTGACAATCACGTATACTGAGCAGGTGTCAATGGAGGTGAGACTGAGACAAAATCCTTAGATATCATAAACATTTGCTCTTTGGAGAAATTTGTTTAGGTACCAAAAGAAAACACCTAACACTTGACTTCACCCTGAAGGGTGCCTGTGACCTAATTCAGAATATTGCTTTCAAGGCAAGTGTATCTGCACACAACCAAATCAGAGAATAATGAGCAAAGGAAACCACAGATGAAGGAACAAACCTGTTGCAACAAAAACAAGTGAACACAGTTCTCATACAGGTAAGTCACGGAAGTGCAACTTGTTAAGAGTTCTCTGTAGGTCAAGAACAAGGCAGTTTATCTGCTGGGCTTGAATTTTCTAAAGGCTTTCAGCAAGATTTCTTAACCAAAGTTTATAAAATGCCATGAGAATGTCTTCTTATGGATTAATAACAGATTAAAAGGACAAGAAAGTAAAGTAGGAATAAATAGCAGGACTTCAAATGAAGCCTTTCGCCTGCTATTTAATATTTTTGTAAATGATCTGGAAAAGGGGTGGTAGAGATAGCAACATTTGCTCCTGGTGAGAAATTATTTAGGGTAGTAAAAAGGCAAGCAAACTGCAAAGGCTTGCATAGGAATTTCATGATTCAGAATAATTAGGCAATAGAAGTACAGAAAAAAATTCAGTGTAAATAAATGTAAAGTAACACACATAGAAAAGTAGCTTTAACTGTACATATTCAGTATCATAGTCTAAATTAGCTATTAACTTTCAGGAAAGCTATCTCAGAGTTATAACAGATAGTACCATGAAAACATCATCTTGGTACTCAGAAGCACTTAAAAAGGCAAATAAAGCATTAGGAATTTTTAGAAAGGAAGAGAGAGCGAAAGAGAAAACATGATTATGCCATTTTATAACTCCACAGTGAGTCTGCTGCTGCATGAAATCCAATTTCCCCATCTTGGAAAGCACCAAAGACCGAAGGAGGTTCAGAGAACTGCAGCAACAGTGTTCAAAACTCTTCAGCACTGAGAGACAACAACAGAGAGGAAATTCTGACATTTCAGGATTCCCATAAAGTGGAATTCTTAGGGTAGAGGAGAAACTCACTTTTGAAATGCCAGCATATGTTGATTCTGAAACACAATCTGCTTCTTGGGACTCTGACAGCTGCGACTGAAATCACAGTGGAACTGCTGAAGTTTCAAAGCCTGTGAGGGCAGCCCTGGCACTCTGGAGCTCAGTCCTGAGGGCACTCACTTCTTCAGTCCTTCAGTGGCAGCCCCAGCCCTGGCTACCCTGGGTGGTTGTCATCTGTTCTGCTGCAGAAGCCTGAGCCTAAAAATTCCCACTGCAGGCTTGAACCAAGGGTCTGGAAAGCTCCAGCTCGTGCTAGGGCTTCCAGAGACCACACACTCAGGGACCTGGACAGAAAAGCTTATTTACAGGCAGTCACACGTGATTTACTGCATGAAGATGTCTCAGATTGAAAAATTTTAAGCAAAATTTTATTCAGTATCAGCTGACAGCTCTCCTCAGTTTTAATGAATCACAGATTGGAACAGGAAACTCAACTGAAAACACCAAGGTCCCCCCATTTTTATCAAAGTCATTATGTATCTTGTGGTTTCTGAGCGAAACCACAAGCCACCTTGGCTTTCTCAAATTGTCTTAAATTCCTTCTTTTACTTCTACCCTGTTTCATTGAAACAAAACAAACCAGCCTCAAATTTCACAGATTTCATGAAATGTTCACAGAGTACAAATATTGGCCAACTGGAAGCCCAGACTAACACAGCACATCTTTGGACTGATCCCTAACCCCCAAAATGGTGTGGCATCAGTTTGAAAGCCTAAGATTTGTAGCTGCTAAACAACTTAGTGCAGTTGAAACTTCAGCCCATTTGAAGGCAGTGGGAATGCTGCCTTGGGCTCAGTTTGGATTAGAATGTCATCGTTTCACTGAAAGTTCTGTATTTGTTACAATAAAAAAGCATTTTTTATTATTTATGGGGTTTTAATCCCTGTGTATATGTATTAAAAACAACCTATTAAACATTTTTGAAATGCAAACTCAAAGGAATAGCTGTATCATGGGTATAGTAAACCATCCTTTTATATGTAATTTGTAGCCACATTACTCTAAGGTTCGGAGCCCATCAATTAGTAATTATTTCGGTATGTTACAGCCATTGGAGGAACAGAGAAGGCCCAAAACCAAGGTTGGGCTTCCTCTCACTTAATTTGATTCAATCAGTGGGTTTCCACTGAATTTGCTGCAGCCAGTGCTGACTCTGCTCATTCAATTATAGGTATATGTACTATATTGGAGAACAATCCATACAGGCACACACAACATGAATAATCTGCTCCTTATTCCTGGCAATGACAGTTCTTCCCTCAGGTGAGCCAGACACATGAAAGAGTCCCACTTGGTTCCCTTATTATCTTTCTATTTACAGAAATAATCTGAAGAGTCACGGACTAGTTATTACAGATCCATCACTGACAAACTGTGATTAGCTACCTCGTTAACATTAATGCACCACCTACCTGGAACGCTGTAGAGAGAAACAGTCAAAAACTCATTTTTACTAAGGGGCTTTTTACTCTCTTGAGTAAGTGTATTGACTCCATTGTTTTTGTTGCTGTTGATGGGCAACATTTCAGAGCCCTCAGGTCAGCTTTTTGTATGGGCACAAATTTAGACAAGCAGGTAGTCTTTTCTATTTCTTTAAAGAAAAGATGGAGAGAATTGTAGAAGGTTCTAGACAAACATGCAAAACAAACAAGCCAGGATTATAGGAGATATGACTAGAGATATGTCATGTATGTAATTAAAAGCCTTACAACCACGATGAGTAATTTAAAGATGCATCATCAACTGTGATTTCTTAAGCAATCAACAGACAGGTGTAGATGGGTGGCCATGGGGGCTGGCAGATCTCACTGAGCCCATGGCATGTCCCTTACCTATCTGCAATTGCTGTATTTGAGTGAACTCTCTGCTGTGCCAGCAGTAACCCAGGCATATAATTACAACATCTTTGAAAAAGCTCAGGAACAAATAAGCTTGCTTTAAAAAAAAAATTCTTCATATTGCCCTGACTCATAAATCTATGATGCACTTAATTAAATTCAATAAGCAATTTTAGGGAGAGATAAACAAATTAAAGAACCTCCACTAAATGACAGAAAATTCCAAATAAACATAATCCATTTTGCATTTTAATTCCAGTGCTGCTTGTCCTTGTCATGGCTGATACTTGCCTTATACATCCTTTTTCTTCTTGAAAACAGTTCTCACGTCATATTAAAGAAACATGTTACAGAATACACGGTATTTCTTTTAAATCATGTAACCCACTCCGTCCTCCATGGACACATAGAAGAAGGCTGGAAAAGACTGTGGCAATTCTTTATTATGCCAAGGAGCTTTTCTTTAATGATTCTTCTCCTCCTAACCCCTCTAGAGAACAGCAATTAGCATGCTGTTTGTCCAGATCCATCAACAATGGCACCTATAAAGCTGTAAATATGCCACGCATGAGTTAGATTTATTATGGTACCTTCCAGTCTGACAGATTTATACATTGTCTTTTTGTTGCAAAGGGGAGAACTGCTGTACAAAATCAAGGAAATCATTTGCAAGCAGCAGTTCTCAGCTATGTCTAAGAATTCATGTGAGTCTATCCAGGTTCTCCTGCTATTCCCATCACCTTGGAATCACCGTTTCCTACACTCAGCCTCTCTCACCACCTCCAGAGAACACCGTTTGTTTCTGTTGTGTCTCACCATGTGTTTGTCAGTTTGCAGAATCCTGTTTAATGTATGATCAGGGAACAGAAAACAGTTAAGGCACAAGTGCTGAATTCTGCTCAGGAGGGATCTTTTCCATCTAGGTGTCATAGAAAGTTTTCTCTGTGCAGACTGAGCCACCCCTCAAGTCTCTCAAGCCTGAGAACCAGCAGACAGTTCCTACCTCCCCTTTCCTCATGCCCACGTTCTTCTTCACAGATTGTTCTCCCGAGCACCAAAAAGCCAAATTCTGTCACTCCTGTCCCTGTTCCCCTGCTGAGCCCCACGCAGAGCAGTCGTGCTCTGGGGGCAGGTGGGGGATTTCTGGCGTGGCAGCGACACCCGGGGCCGTGTCCTTCACTGCAGCTGCTGGGGCAAGGCCAGGGGTGGGCAGGGAGGGGCAGCAACCCACGGCAGAGCACATTTGTTTTCAACAACTGAAAAAGTAAAGGAAAAAAAAAAAATCTGGATAAGCTGACAGGTGGTAAATCATGAAACATTTCATATGGAATTTTTAAGAGATATAGGAAAGCACCATGTGGTGCTCCCACGCACAGTTTTATAATATATGTGTGTCTATCGGTGAGACAGGGAGCAAGGAAGGTGTGCACACTGCAGAAATGTTATAGGAATGCTTTTCAGCTCCTTGTCGTTGGGCTCCTTTCACTCCACCCACCAACTCTGGAATAGCATCCTGGTTTGTCTAAGTCTGGCATCTACTCTGTCCTTCTTCATTTTCTCAGCTCACAGTGAACCATTCGCTTCATTTCTCAGCTCTTTGCTCTCTTCCTCCTCCCTCTGTCTCTGTCTCCTACATAGTTCCAGGGTAGTTTAAGACCCAGTCAAACCCTGCACCAAGTAATTATTTCCTAACATCTTTCACCCTTTTATTCATTATCTTCCTAGTTTGACTAAATTCTGCACAGATTAAAACTATTTTCTTGATGCCTCAGAAATGACAAAGGGAAAAGTTATGATTGTTTATAAATAATAATTGTGTTGAATAAGGACAAGGCCTGCAATGTTTAAGAGGAAAGCCTATTTCTTCTTTAAAACCCTGCATTTTTCAAGGTCTTTAAAACTCTTAAATGTGGGACCACAGTTTCTATTTCTTGGCTTTGTACTCTGAACCTATTAGACAGATGGTTTCAAATTCTCCAAATGTAAAAATGCAGCCTCCTGACATGCATTATGAACAGGGAATTTTTAAGACTATGAGAAAGACTGGGGTATTTTTTTTATGAGATCAAAAGATGAAGTAATTGAGGGGAAACAGTTGTTCAGCCTTAAATATATGAGAAATTTTGGTGATGTTTTGAGTTTTTGAGCCTGACCCCAGATTCAGACAGACAGTTCCAAGTAAATCCCACATGCAATTTTTATTCTTCCTCCTTTTTCTACAAACATGGATTTACAATACAAGGAAACATCAATATTGATTAATACCTTAGGAATATATTAAAGATTTATGTCTTTAGGATACAATATTGAGGATAAACAAATGATTAATGCTTACAGAAAAAAACAAATACTAGCAATTTGGGTGGTGTTGGCTCAGCTAAGTTGCCAGAGGGACTATGTATATCTTGAATTTTATTATTTCTGCATCACAAAGAGCTAATATAGATCTTGGAGTGTTAGTCTGGAACTAGGCTGGGTTATTCAATAGACAAGAGGTTGCACTGCCAACTGGAGCACTTGAGCATGATGAGCTACTGAAATTGCTCCTTGCCAGGATACTGTGGTCATTTTTAAGATACTTCATGGTGAACAGGTATTTCTTACTCTTGGATTTCATCACAGTTGGTTTTTCATGTAATAGGACCTCAGGCTCTGCTATTAGAAGGATCTCGGTGACTGTGAGATGCAAAGCCCAAATGTCAGACATAGAATATTTATTAGAGGCAGCAAAAGAAAAGGTTGCAGCTGCCCTGTGCAAAATGACTTCTGAGCTGAATGGAAAGCACCACAGCTCCCTGTGGCTGAAGAGTTAACAGTTACAGATTGTAAAATTATAAATAAAATCCTTTAAAATATAAGAAAGCCTTCCATTTTCTCCAGCCAGAACCTGAGGCTATGGATGACATTCCAAAGGTGCAGAGAAAATGACTGGCTGCAGGCTGTTGTTTGGGGTTCCAAACAATGCAGAGTGCAATACAGCAAGACATCTGTGAGAGCAGCACTGAGATGCTTCCAAGTGCTTCCTGCTTCCCAAACCAGGAGTATCAGGTCTACAGCCGCTTTCATTGTGTTCTGCACTAAAGGAAAACTGTAAGGGAGGGGAATCATGATTTTAAGTGAAAGTCAAATGGCAACATGGGCTGTTTCAGACTCCTAAACAACTTAATTAACCCTCATGAGAGGCCTGTTGCAGTAGCACAACTGGATTACAGCTGTGCAAGATGACCCAACACTACACAGCTGTCACAAGTTCTCTAGGAGCAGTTTGATATCTTGAATATGCTTGTGGGAAAACATATTTTGTTTGTTCCTAACAAAAGTCTCAATTACTGTTCACAGAAACTTAAAAAAATATTTTAGCACAAGGCATCCAGACCAGGAAAATGGATCCCTCCCCCTCTATTGTTTCCCATTCAGAGTCAAAATCTACATTTGGGACTGCAATATCTGATTCAGATATTCATAAGCCCAAATTTCACCTTGAAATATCAGAGGGTTAAGAAAATTCCAGCTTGATCCACCCCTCTTAGCCCCCAATTCTTATGGTTCAGTGGAAAACTACTTTGAATCCTGCAGCTCTCGGCCTTCTGTTCCTTAGAATAACTTATTTCGTGTGATATTTGCTGCATGTGTGGAAAACAAATTTATCTCCCAAGTGCCTACATTTCCAATGGTCTCAAAGAACAGTGATTCAAACAGATGTAAATTTTCAGCAGCAGTAATACTACAGTGATTGGGGGAAAACCCCTACAGAATTCTGCTAAAAGAAGAAATATGTGGAACAATAACTATACGCAAACAATCCTTCCCATGTGAAGCATGCAGAAAACTATTAGTGGTGGAGAGAAATCTGCAGTGCATTTAGACAGCTTAATTTATGAAGCTTACCAAAATAATTACAAGAAATCCTGCAAACTTTTCAACCCAAGTGGAATACTTTCATTTAATGAGTTAAAGGAATGACAAAGGTCTTGATAAATGTGAATTTTAAGTTCCCAGGCACGATAACCAATTAATAATCTTGCCCACACACAGTATCTCTCATGCAGCAGCACTGCCCAGTCCTTGCTCAAAGCCAGGACCCTCTTCTTGTGAGTGGTATCAAACTCCAAGTATCACACTGCCATCACCATGGTAACTGATGGACCACCAAAATTCCAGAGAGCAAACAAACTACCTACTCCTACTGCCTCATTATGCACTGAGAAAGATAACTTTTTCTTCCTACATGATGATGGTATTGTGAGAAAGCTGATGTGAAACATGGCCATTGCCATGTCCAAATGCCAAATAAATTCAAGATAACCACTGAGATCAGTCATCCCTCGTAGCCAGCGTTGCACTACTTGGCAGTGGAGATAGTATAATGTCTGGGAACGCTGTAGCTGGGAGACAAATAGCTTCTAAGAGTATTTTTAGCTATATTTGGAGGCTTAAATCAAGAATCCAGAACAATCAGGAGACAACCCTGACTGATGATGCCATAGCCCAGGTTACTCACTGGAGCTGTGGCATTTGTGCCCTTCACAGTTCCAGGCAGCACCTTTCCAGAGGCAGGACAGCATCCATGGCAGAACTGCAGCTGAGGAGGTGAAGCCACCCATGTGTGCAATGCAGCAAAAGGGTTTTCCTCTAAAGAGTGAATATTTACACAACATATGGGAAAAGATAACATAATGCTCCCGAATGTCCTCAAGGCAGCTGTCACCTGGGGGGTCTGTGCTGCCTCTCCCTAGGGAGGGATCAGACCTTTCAATCAGTTCAGTGCTCAGGGCTCAGTACCTCACCAGGGCTCACTACATCAACAAGCCTGTGCACGTTTGCCCACTGCCCCCAGCTAAAAGCAGATATTCACCAGGTAAACTGCTCTGCCAAAATAGAGCTGTATCCCAGCCTGAAGAGCAGCAATGATGCCTGAGCGTAGCAAAGAGAGTAAAGCTCTTATCTACAGCTCTAAATCCATTTATATTCTCACTTGCACATGACTTATGTTGGTTTCAGTGGGTGGCAATTCTACTTCTCTGACAGCATTTTATAATAAAAAATCTATCCAAAGTAAAGAGGGAAATACATTCTGATTCCAACAGTGCACTCAAGATGGAAACAGACTTCCAGCTGAAGACATTCTTGCAGATGTATTTTATTGGTTTGATAGAGGATCAGCAGTAAAATATGTGGAGTTTATCAATTAAGTGACATCAGCCTAAGACAAATCTTCAACACTTCATGACATTCTGCAGTGGCTGCCTCACCTGCAGTGCTGTTGATGCTCTCTACTAGCTATACACTAGCTCTTTTCGTGCAATTTTCATTTCTGTGAATGTAAATAGTTTTAGTTTCAATTCCTATGTGCAAAGGCTTTTAAGGGAGCAGAGAAAAAATATGCCAGGATGTGCTTGCATTATATTTCTATTTTTATGACTTTTCCTTGTAATGCCAAAGTACCACACATTTGTTTGCTTTGACCTAATTAAGGAATACATGAAAACCTACTTCACTAAAGTTCAGTGGTGCCAGCCACTGCTGCAAATGACAAACACAGGGACTTACTGGGTCACTGCTGCACACTGAAATGTAATCAAAGGCTGAAATGCAAAAGCATACAATGAAAAATGCAGCTGTCTTCCAAAAAGAACTTACTACTACTACAGATTTACATTACACTCCTCTAAATACAAGCACAACGTACCTTACTGGGAAATTGTAAAAGGTAATGGACTAAGTTACATAGCAAAGATCAGTCCCTATACAATGAGGTTACAGTACTAATGTAGCCTTGGAAAAAGCATCTTGGAATATTGACAGTCTAGCAGAAACTGGCAGAAACAATGAAAGGTATAATACCAGGACCTAAATACAACACACCTACACCACAATTCCAGCCATCAGCATTGATGTCTAAGGGCATCAGTGAGAAAACTTTGCTGCTTTGTAGCTGGGAATTCATTCTTGAAAAACCACTCTCCCTTTCCCCAGTGCTTTTTCACCATTTCTTCCTAGAATACTGGCAAATGGAAAAGACATTAATGGCACTTGACCATCTTTCTGCTTAATTCGCAGGTGCCATAAGACTCATGTCCAACAAACAAATGCACCTGCAGCTGTAAAACTGAAGCATCCATAAGGTAAACTGCTTGCTTTCACAGGAATTTCACCTTCTCTAGGTGTCCTGTCCTGTGTCAACCCATGCCAAGCTCCATACTCCCCTTTAATTTAGTTCTGTCTCTTTACTGTAAGATCCAGGGACTGTGCTGGGGGGAATATACTCGGTGACATGAGACACAGTGACTGTCACCACAGAAAATGCTAAACAGCATTGGGGGAGGGGTAAGGAAATTTAGCTTGAAAAACTACAAAACAACCAGTCCTAACAGCTGCAACATATACTTTAGCCTTAGCTATGCTTGTGCTGGAACAAGCACAAGTATCCCTTCTTAATGGCAACAGAAATCTTGCTGCTGTGAGGGCAGGATGGGATGTCAAGCTGGAGCACTGCCCTTGCACCTTGTCTCTCTGCTTGGTCAGTGTAAAGAACACACTCAAAAGATAAGGAGCAGCCCAGAGCCCAGGATTCCAGAGGCAGGAGCTGTGACAGGCCACAAGGAACTGCACCTACCAATACAACAGCTACAGTTCTGCATGAACTTCCATGTTTAAGCACAAGAGCTACAGACGGGCACCCACAGCAGTGGAAAAGTTATTCCCAAAGGGATGAGATGGACACATTTCACAATTGCAGCAGAAACACGGTATTAAGAAGTGGAGTTTGCCATTCCTTCCCTTTAAAACAGTTAATAGTGAACTGTTTAAGTAAAACTTGGGCTTATATCTTCTGCTTCACTTGAAGTTCTTTGTAGGAGGCATAAATCACACAAGATAAAACAACCACTGTATCTGGAGGAGTAGCTCTTGGCTTTCCAGCTCTCAGCACAGAAAGTAATGATAAGAATATTGGCAAAGGCTACAAACAGGCTTTTGGGACTGTGACTACTGGGATTAGTGACTCTCTGTTCTCATCTCCTTTGTGTATGTGTGGATTCATCACTTCTGAGACCGTTCCCACTACCCAGCTGCTCCTGTTATCGATGGAAGTCAATTGAGAGGAATGTCTCAGAAGCCCCTCACAAATCAGAGGGGCTCTCCCAGGAGATACAACAGAATGATTGTTACAAAGCACCAGGGATCTCCCAGGTGCTTTCCTTTCCCCAAAGGGCTGAGTCATACAGGATTGCTGGTAAGGAGAGCACAGAGCCAGCCTCAGACTGCTGAAGATGCTGTTTTTAACTGAGGATCAATGAAGATGAAATAGATGCTCTCTGCTGGTCAACAGCAATGCTGTGGCCAACACCCAGGAGCAGATATTGTGAATACACCTTGCTTTCCAAAGTCACCTCAGCCATCCATGCTGGCTGCTGCTTCTTTCACTGGTTCTGGTTTTTGCTGCTCTTCAAAGCAGCTGTGGGCATTGCTGATATGAGTCACTGCTCTTGGACAGCAACAAGAGTAAGTAAAAGCCCTAGAGAAGGCTGACTGCCCAGAGAAGCCATATTCCCAGGGTCCTAAGGAAGGATCCTGCCAGGATGCAATCAGGTTGTGTGGTCTATGCTAATGTGCAGCCTTGGAGGGGAGGCATCCAGGTAAAATGATGTGTTGTTGGACATACAGAAGAAAAATCTTGTTAGTTTGGATGGTTTTAGTTATTAAGATATAGGGAATTTTATTTCTGAGCCAAGTGTGGTCAAACTATGTTTTTATAGCTTTTCCTTGTAATGTCGAAGTACCACACATTTCTTTGATTTGATCTAATTAAGAGATTATTAAAGGCTACTGGACTCACTGGTTTTGAGCTCCTAAGGCATTGCAAAGAGAGATTCCTGCATCTCTGAAACATATAAATCTTATTTTAAATGTTGTCACCATAGCAAAATTGGAATCTCTGAAAAATATTATCCATTTTTTCACCTTTATTTCTCTTTGTACTGGCATTCACAGTAGTAAATATGCAATGATATTATACCTGCCTTCAGCTGCTAATGAACAATCCACTACATGGATATACAGCTGTCACCTTGTTCCTGGGACCCATGGCATATATTGAAAGGACATTAAAGGCTTTCAGAATTATGAGTTTGATATATGTAAATGTTTTCAACGTTTAACTGACAAAGGAAACTCATTCTGTGAGCAATACATCACTGGACTGATGTCAGAGAACATGATAGTAACTTTCAGTCATCTTGGCATGCCGTGTCCTCGTGACGCAGCAAAGAACTTGGTGAGCAAATCAAGCAGCTTCTGCTTTAATTTACAACTGGTCCTTTGACACCACAGCAAACTGAGCATATCCCAGTTAAAAATAGTATGTGGAAGTTCATTTCCCAGTTACTTTGGTGACACACAGTACTAAAGAGCAGGTTTCCCAGTTCTGTCTGGAATAGATGTATGGAAAAATTTCAATAGAAACAATTCTGGGGAAGAAATTAGAAATCACATATCCATGATGCATTCTTATTTGTTACAAATGTGAGTCCTCACTTATTAACCTTTATATCACAGCATATCTTGGTATTCTTCTCTGGCATAATCCTGTCAGCTGTGCAAATTTGAATTGCTTTATCTTCAAATGCCAGCTCTATCAAAATTCACTAATTTCATCATCAAAAATAAAAGCCAGTAATTTCAGTCAGTCATTGCATTGTTCAAAATCACACTGACCAATTACTTGACAGGGCTTTGTCTAGTGCTGATTACAACTTCGTGCCTCCATTATGCGAAGTGGATGATACAATAGTCATCAGTCACCGGCTGTCCTGCTGCCCAAACCCTTCCTGAAGGGTGTTAGGCAATTACCCTCCCACACACCTGCACTGTCTGACAGTGAAGCACAACTTCCACCAGGTAAAAATGATAAGAACATCATTGCCTGGACCTGATTTAGCTTCTTGACAAACTCCCATGCAGACCAAATCACTGGCAGGCAGAAGTGGAGTTGTTCTTTCCAGCTCCCCCAGTGCTGCAGGACAACAGCACACACCAGTCCACGGCTCAGGGTGGAGCAGGAAGAATAAGAAACTTTCCTCTGAAGTACCACCAGCCTCATGGGAAGAACTTTAGAGGCTGAGATCACAATGGAAACAGCTCAGCTTTGCACCAACAGTTACACTCACCAAATCCAAACCTAAAATTCAAAGAAGGTTTACTATGTTATATGTACTTAAAAGTCACCATTCAGGAAACCAAGCCCACTGCAAAATACAGTATAAGTTTCAGAGAGATCTTGGGCAAAAAAATCAGTAAATCTGAGCTAGGACCTAAACCCATTAGTGGGCTAGTTTCACATACACTTGGATTTTGGGCTGTAAATGTCATGCAGCTCATGCAGTCATTAGTCATCCCTATGCACAATACATACACACAGAGGCAAAATGAATGTGGTTGCTGACTTATAGCTCTTATGAACACCTATCCTGAACATTAATATTGATAAAAGTATCATTAATAATATGGGGTAGCAGAGTAAATTGGTTTCAGTATATATAGGAACCTCTCAAACTTTTTACTATAGCTGGGGTCCAACCTCTGTGGACATTTAAATAAATTCAACTTTTTTTTATGCATCTTGGTGGTTTCTCTTGCCTTTGTACTTGAAGAGTCCAGACAAACAGGGATAGAATGTTCAAACACTTCCAGAAAAGCAGCTAACATAAGATTTCTAGCCCCAGGTTTAAGAAGGAAAAGGTCTGGAGCACCAAATTAGCACCCAGAGGATAATTCTATGCCTGCATGCATGAATGCAGCTCCACTGGGTGGAGAATTGGCTCCCCAGTCCTGCAACAGCTGATCCAAACTGAATTCATTCTCCTACCCTCTACTGCAGGAAAGGCCTAACAGTACCTTGCTGTTGCTTTTACAAGCTCACAGTCAAAAGTGAGATAAAAGACCACACCAGAAACCCTCCCGTTGCAGTTTATCTCCACAGCCAAAGCTGCACTGTCAGCTACTACCTCTGTCTGCCATGTCATGTCCTCTCCCACAGTTCATATCAGCTGCCCTTTAAATGTCTCATCCACTTCTCCATCTGGAAAGAACATTTCCTTCTTTGTATTCTTTTGAGGAGGGCTAATAAACTGCCTGAGTCATCACCATTTTTCACATGGTCTGGTCTTAATGTTTCAATACTCCAATTTAGACAATATCCACTTGGAGGAGTTCTTTGCTCAGCAGCAGGAAAGAAAATAACTTGACTCCCTAATGAAAACCTCGAAAACATCCCAACTACTAAAGGGTAATGAGACATGGCCCTGATTGATTGCCTAATAACCTTTATCTAGATACTAATGAATGTAATAAATTGTGGGATTTATGGGCAACCCCTGCTCAGAGACCATCTTTGAAAGCACCTACTTGGAGAATGCTAAGTTGTGATGTGACTTCCAGCTCCAGTATCACTGGGGAAAAAAAGGCCAGTGTAATGTGTAGACTTGAACTGACAATGTGTAGACTTGAACTGAGCTAAGATGTTAAAGTGAAACAGTCTAGGAGAATAAATTAGCATTAAATAAATTTGAAGTATTATTGGGGAAAAAAAACCCTGCATTTAAAAGTTCAGACATACTTCAGAGGTCACAAGGACCAATCTGAATAGTAACATGATTTTATTATGGTTACTTATTACAATATTTGATAATTAATTAGTATCTTAAAATCAAGTCCCAGGCAGAAGTCTTTATAGCATATTAGAACTGATTGTAACATTTGCCAAAAAAAAAAAACCTTGAAAAACTTAGGATACTAAATCCCAGCTCCAAAAGTTACAATTTCAACTATCCATATTTCATAACTACCTCTCCTATAAAACAGTGTTCTGACTATTAGACTTCACATCTGAAGTGCTTTCAATAACACTTAGACTTCCCAGATTTGGAAAGCAGGACATTCAGGCCCACTAATTTTTGTTTGCCATTTAAACTCTTACCCCTTATACTTTTGTTCTAAAAGAAGAAAAAGGAATAAGAGATCTGGGATAAAAGCATGGTAAGCTAAACAGGAGCTTTTATTTGGTTTGCCAGTTCTCATATTTGAGGGCAGAAACTGCCTTACCATTTTTGGTGTTACTTGGCATCTCCAGGTCTATTTTGTTCCTCCATTTCTTTAGGGCATGAACTTAAGGGCCATGCCAAGGAACATGGCCAGTTCTTAAGGGACATTTGTAGCTGGAGGAGTGCTGCAAACAGCCTGATCTTTGCATTTCTCCAGTTCAGGTAACACAGCCAAAGCTCAGTGTCAACCTGCAGCTGATCAGCACCCATGTGCCAGGAGTGTACAGTGTGTTCCGGCCCTTTCCCCTCCAGCTCAAGGACACCGGCCATGCCAGAGGAGCACCTGGCAGCTCCCCCAGGCACTGGGCTCTGCTCCAGCCTCATTAAGGAAACCAGTGGGTAGGATGAACCTAGCAGGATAAAATTGGGTCTAAAATGCTTGGGGGTAGACTCATGGTAGCAGAGCATCTCTCCGCGAGACAGAGCACAGCCCAGAGCTCTTGACAGGATATGCCAAGAACAGGTGTCAGCCCATGATTACTGGGAATAGATTCTCTGTATTTGGGGAACAGTTTTAACATGAGTTACTTCCAAAAGAAACTGTATAGCACCTTCAGAATGTTCACTGCAGAGTTTTTCCCCGCTCTTTACAAACTTTAGACAAGTCCTAAGAACTCCCAGTAAACTTAGACATCTCATTTGAAGGCAAGAACAGCAATATCAGTAAAGCCTATTTACAGGAGCACTTATGAATCATCAGTGAGTGCTTCATGCTCATTTTGAAAGTGCAAGTGTAAACAAGCCTTTTATTTCTCTTTATGCTAGCACTGCTTGCTACCCAAAATCAAAGTCAGTACAAACGAACAAAGTACAAGAAAGCTCCAATACTGTCTCCATTTAAATATTCCAGTGCTGGCTTCCAACTTGCCGAAAGCTTCAATATGAATTGGTAATAACTTTGTGGCAATATCGATGCCCATGATTACAAATATTCACAGAAACAGTAAGAGAAAGAGCTTTACTTTTCCAAAGAAAATTGATTCTCTTGTAGAATTTACTAATCTGTACTACAGACCATTTAGTTTTCATTCTTAGAGAGAGAACATTCAACCCTTTGCAGGCGATGGTCCCTGCATGGCTGCCCATTCCCTGTGTTGGGAAGAGCAGTGTTTCAGATGCTTCCTGGGGTGGTAACACACAACATCTGCTCAGGACTGCTGAGAAAGCTGCAATCCCTCTGTAGCGATGATTTATGAGCCAGGTGCAGACACAGCCTCACCACAAAACATCTCCCAACACGCAGCACTTGGTCTCTTTGAAACACCTCTGCTTGCACCCAGGTTTTTCTGTTCCTAAATAACTTAACCTCCAACTAATCCTTGGTTCAAACGGTACCACTGCAACGTTGCAGTATCTGCTGCACAAGGAAAACAGCTGCACCTCCAGGACAGGTCTCCCAGGTGCAGCTGGGACTGGCAATACATGAGAAACCCCAAGGCCAGTGAGTGTCAGCAGAGTTACAAAGGAAACCTTGCTTAGGAAGGCAAAGCTCATTTATCACTTCTTTTTTCAAGCTGTCCCCAAAGGTCTAATTTTTTCCAATTTCCTTTTTCTTTTGAAACCTTGAATAGCAAATAATCTTTGCAAGCCCTGCAAAGTATGAAAATGTTTCCAAGAAGGAATCTCAGACACTGGTCTGAGTGAATAATATTATTAATATTATTTTTTAAAATCCCACATTAACAGCTCTTTCCAGAAAGGGAAGCCTTGGGGTTTTGGCAGGTTTATTTTGTGGAGACACACATAACGTACAAATTAAACAAATATAATACTCACAAAAAACTTACTTGTAAAAATAGAGCTAAGGTTCAACTAATTGTTAAGAGACACATACTGCCCTCTCAGCACTATATAATTCCAAGCTACAAAACTACATTGTTTATGTTTTTCTTGCTGTGCAGAGGGGGAAGGAATAAGAAGCACATTTTGCATTTTATGGCATTCAAACACATGCTCCTCCTCCTAAACACAGAGCAGAAACATAAATGTACCACACACTATGACTTCATTACTTTACAGCCCTGTCAAACAAAAAAGCTTTAAAATAATGAAACTAACTACCAGAATATGCTCTAAATCACCACGTAATCCTAACAGCATAAATACTACCTGCTTCATCTTCAGTCACCTTGTTTGTTAAGCTTGTCCACTATGCTCAAAGTGTGTTCCACAGTGTCACTTTCCAAGCTGAAGGCTTTTTCTTTTGTTACGCTTTATAAATTCACTGACCAGGATATTAAAATTAAAATATTAACTAATTAGATATTAAATCAACTGTTAGTAAGGGCACAATAAATTTATTTTTATCCTGTTGTGTTGCTAAATATCAGACAAACAGGACCATTAAAGGGAATTAAGAGAGTTAAAGAAAGTTATCCTGGTTTATATATTAAACTGAGGTTCTGTCTTCCTGCCTCATAATATCTAAAATGATTGATATAACCTTAACAGCAACCATTAAGGATTAGGAAAGCGTTACTGCAACAAGGGAGATACATGTGGGTGCCACCAGTTCAGCGACAGCATGTGCCCTGTATAAATAATGGGCTCAGAGCCAGATTCATCAAAGGCAGAATAGGGAGATGTCTTGAAAGAGAGAGAGGGAAAATGAATTCGATGAATCATGTAAGTGGCAGCCCACGTCTTGAGGGAACAGCTCTACACACTGTAATTGTGAATGTGGTACATGCAGAGTTCCATCAGGAAATGCTGAGGAGCAGAAAAGAACGTGGAAACAGCAAGTGGTGGGTACAGTGCCTGGGTGGTTTCAGTTCCAAGTCCACAAACACTTCTGAATTGGGCTGAGAAGGGCCCCAGTGGGACTGAGTTCCACAGCCTCTTCTGCAAGGCACCATCAGGGAGGAGGAAGGAAATACAGGACTGCAGGCACACTTTATAAGGGTCACTGTCTTGCCCCAAAGCTCCAGCTGATCACAGGTCATAACTGCAGCAGCCAGTCCCTCAGCCAAGTCAAGTCCTTTGCATAATTTAGGGGAACTCTTTTGCAGCTTCTTTCTAACTCAAATGCACAGGACCCCAAAGCATTTGCATTTATGGAAAAAAACTGAGTAATGTGGAGAATCTAAGTCTCAAAATATTTTGAAAAATATGGTATTAGGCCAGTTAATACAGATGTTAACTGGATACATGTTCATCCCTCTTTTTCCTCTTTCTTTGTTTCGAGAGAGGAAGAGGGTGGAAAAGAGCTGCTGTCTGCCATCCATCTCACAGGACAGAGTCCCTCATCACCCACACTGGCTACCAGAGCCCACCACCTCCCTCTTTCCAGCAGGCCCAGGCTTCCTTCCAGGGCAAATGCAGGTGTCCAGCAGGTGGGGAGCACAGTCTCTGCATTCACAGCCGGGTCCCATCCCGAGCAAGGAGCTAAAATTCACTCCCAGATCCCTCCAGGGATGAGGGTTATCCTGTGCCTATTCATACCGAGAAAGTTATTTGGCAGCTCAAGAGCCTCTGAAAGAGAGACAGATGCAAAACTATCATATCCCTGACTGCATCATACAAACAGCAAACTGTACAGATTGAATCCCTGCTACAGATTTCAGAGCTGATCATTTATAGGCAACTCACAGACTGAGTTGTAATTACATAGGCATTCACAGAATAATTTTAAATTAATGAACATGCTCAAAGCCCTTTCACAGACCATTCATACACAAAAAGGGCTTCAGAAGCCTCACAAGAAGTTTTGGGAAATAGGCTTTTACTGTGAGTGGGGTTTTATAAGTTTAAATTCTTATTGATGCTTTGCTAAATTAAGAGAAGGGAATTTTCTCAGACAGATTTAGATTATACATTAGGTTGGCTGTACAAGGGTCTAAATGAAGATCATGCTATTGAAATCAGTAGAACATCCTGTTCGAAACATTTAGCATCTACCTCACTAGTGTGGCCATCTTCTCTAAGACAGTCACAGCTCTAGGGGGAAAAGGGTTCACAGCCACCTGCCTCCACAAAACCCTGCTCAAGCAGCAGCAACTATTTTGGGAAACTACATTCCATTTTGGCCTAACACTATAGCTGAAAATGAGTTGGGACAAAACCAATTACCAATGAAATCTAAATAGCATTGTAGGAACAGCCTTTGGCCTTGCAGGCATCTTAGATTTTTTTTACTGGGGTAGAAAATTAAATTCATTAAATACATCACAACCTTTTTTCACTACCAGGCCACTTGGTCTTGCTGCCTGGCTGGGAGTCTCTGCCCCACATTGTTAGATAAGCCCTCAGTCAAAGAAATTCAATAATGTGCAGTTTCTGGAACCATTGTAAAGCATTACAAGGGTTCTGTTAAACAAGAAAAACTAAAGGAGCTGCAGCTGGTGCCAAGACAGGAAATAAAGGCTCTTTCACCCTTCTACTTCCTTCGCTCCTCCAGCTATCCCTGGGAAAGTAAGAACAATTGGAGGTCTTAAAAGAATTCTGAAGCACTTTCAAAGCTCTTTCAGGTGTTTCCAGAGGCCAATTCTCATTCAAACTGTGAAGCAGAGATAGGCAGGATTAGAAAGGATCTTGTAGGTAATTAATTTTCTGACAGTGAAGGAACAATAGAAGTGCATGCAAATTCACAGATCATAAGACTTCAGCGAGCATTTTTCTGAAGAATCAGGAATTGGGATGACCTACATTTTTAATGTAACGTCTTCATACCCACCTCAGAAAACTCACATGCAATAAATTTCAAGGCTCTGCCCAGTGTTTAATTGCTGATAGTTTATGGTATCTTGCACTGTAAGTTTGACAGATCAGAGATTTTCCACAGGTAAAACAGTGGCTGCTGGAACGACAGGTGCAGTAGCTTTAATTTTGAACCATGTATTTTTCTCTTTAACATCCCCTTTTAGTGCAAAATAAAAAGAACTATATAATACAACTGACCTAGTTTTTTATTAAGTTCGTGGGATGCCTATCCAGTCTGTGATGAGTTACATTGATTTGAACTAAAAAACATGTGGATTTATAATATCTGGATTTAAAGGTGAATATTTATTGTACCTGCCACACTGATGCCAATGGACTGTCAGGGGCAGAATATATGATCTTGTAAACAACAAAACAGAAGATAAAACTATTTTTCAAAAAATACAGATGACAGTATTTAGGATATATAAGGGATATTTGGTGAACCTACTTCTCAGTAAAATGGGCAAGCTTAAAAAAAACCACTAATAAAAAATAAATATTGCATTATCATGTTCAACTCTGTCACCTAAAATTGATGTAGCCAATACCTCTAAATGAATCATTTTGCTCTTCTTTTTCAATATACTTTCCACATAAGAATACAATGGCCAAGGTTTCATAGGAATAGCAGGCTGATCCATTGCTATCCCAGGTGTCTATAGAGGGCTGACACAGAATTCCTGATTCACACTGGAGTATATTGCTCCATCTGTCCTAAGTTTACATTACAAAGAGATCCATGAGACCTGCAGTATGAATCAGCAATAGGAAAAGTAAATGGCAAAAGAAATTACATTTATCATCACTTCTAAAAATAATAATGGAAGAAAAGTCTCAGGAGATAGTGAGCATTTTAACTTTCCTCAATTTTCCTTTTAAACTGTTAACTCATCCTAGACTGGATGATGATATTCAGGCCCTCCAAAAAAACTGTAAGTATAAAAGGTGACAGCTGAGGTGAAATTTCTCCCTGTGAGAGGTAAATCAGGGGCAGCAGCACACCTGGCTGACCTGATGATACAGATGTGGTGGCTGTTGCCTTTCTCCTGCCACACGACATGGAGCAGGAACCTGGATAGGAACACTAAAGAGGTGGGGGAAGAGGATCACATCCACGCTTCCTTGAGAAATCTGCTCTTGGAGGCTCAACCGAAATGATTGCAAGGACTGATGAGATGTAAATGTCAGAAGCAGTCTAGCTGCATCCACAAATAAGCACTGACCTGCAGGCTGGAGAGCCAGGACCCTTTAGAATCCAGTACCTTTGGATCCAAGCAGGACATACACACAGACTGCTAGGAGCAGTAATCTGCACTATATCACAGAAACAACTGAGAGGAAACATGCAATCATCTTTTCCACTCAAAGTTCTTCTGCAAGCTGTAATTCTGATAGGAAAAACTATATATTTTTGGAAGCCAGGAAGAAGGCAGAGAAAAGTCTATTACATGGACCCCATGATAACTACTCTCCAGTCATTTGGTAAACACATTCCCGAGAACACTTGTGATCATCTTTTTCCTTTTCAGTTTACTGATCTTACAGTATGGAGTAAAAGAAACACCTGTGAAAAAAAATGCAAGTGTGATTGCACATTCAGCCAGAGAAAGTTACATTTTGCTACCCAGCAAAAGCAGTGATGAAAATTTACAGCAGGAGGTCAGTGACAGCCACTGCTGTTCAATGGGCACCTCCCAGACAAGAGGTGACCACATCCTACAAATTTACTGTGTAATTTGGTGCATTTGATGATTTCTTGACTTCACGTGCCTTGAAAAGATGCCCTGAATCCTCCTTCACATATTTCTCTGCGCAAATTCACCAGGTGCTCTCCATCCTCTTCAAATCACATCTTAGGGATGATTTGGTGGTGATGGTGAGAGGATGGCTTTGCGACACCTCTCATCCCTTGCATGTGGATGGACACATGGGGACAGTGATCAACTGATCTCTCAGTCCATGCTCTTAAGCAAGGTTTTGATATGTACAGAATGAAGATTGGGGAAAGAAAACTTAATATCTTTACCTTCATATGGCACACCTCATCTCAGGGACTGAAAGCACTGGATCATTCTGGCAAAATCCTATTCCAGAGATGCAGAAACTAATCAAAGAAGGAAAGTAATTTAGCAAAGGTCATGTCCAATGCTATCATCTCTCCCTGGATAAAATAGCAGTAGTTGTGCAAAGTCTGAATTTAAATCCGAAGCTCTCTCTGGAGTAAGTAATGACTACAGGCAAAACTTGGTGTGTTTTAACAGGAACACAAAGACAATAGTTGAGCAGCATCTAAATGTTCTTTAAGTAAGAAAGTCTGTGCATATACATTATGTCTGTCCCTTCCTCCTTCTTTAATTTTTTACACCTATAAAGCAAGTCCTTTCCAAGTCTCTTTTTGCTTTGCATTAACTGAATTTAATTGTAAGTGCTGAGAAGCCTCAGAGTCTCTCAGCTCATTAGTGAAATGTGCACCAAAAGAGTTAAGTAGACAACTGACATTTTATCATTTGTACCTTTAAGCTTATTTTAATGAGAACAGATCCACTTTTTTTTAGTAAACTCATAAATAACTTTCCTCATAATGAATTACCTCTCCATGAAATTTTAAGATGGATTTGAATTTGCCAGGAGAAGGATGATTTCCTTTGTAATTAACTAATGTATCAAAAGGGATCATTTGTATCTGTGGTCAACGTCAATCAGAACAGTTACAAGGCAGCACAGTAGGGCATGACTAACAAGCACATGATAGAATCAAAGCTGACAGACAGAAAAGTCATAAATCTTTAATTTGTATCCTGAAATTCACATTTTAAATGGGCAGTTAGTATTAAAGTGATGTGATTTGTGGACAAGCTAAAAGCCTGAAGTCAATGTCAAGTCTGAAACTTGTAGCTGGCAATTGCTCTGCTCAGCAAATGAGTCCTGGTTGTCCTGTGGATAGACAGGCATCAAGACCTAGTCCTTTGCCATCAACAGATTTTCTAAAATGTTATATTTCTCATGAGCACCTCTGCAACAGAAGCATTGATTACAGAATATACTAACAAGGTGGGTGCTCTATAAATACCTAACATCAACAGCATTCTCGTCCTCCTTTTCCTGGACAACAACATTCTGCGTCTCCTCTCCAAATATTGACTCCCCTCCTCTTGGCTCCCCTGTCTAACCCAATTAGTTCCACCCCAGCAGCTTTTTTACCCAATCCTCCACATAACCACCCACAAAATAAGGTTGCTTGAGCACTGATCACTTATTCTTTTGCAAGTCCTGCAATTCTTCTATGAATGGTTATGAACAAATTGTGTTATCCCTTGGAAGGGGAATATTGCAGTGTTTGCTCGGTTCTTTTATGCCGGTTCAAGTTTTGTGGCAATGCTGTAGAGGATGTTGGCCTGAAGGACCACATCTCCCTGTATGACATTTCTACATCAAATGGGCTTAATCTTGTCATAACATGGAGAGGATGACAATCATGGAGCTACATCTATGTCACATGGCCAGGCAATACTCAAAGGAGAGAAAGAGGCTGTAAATCTCATATTCTTCCTCAAATATTGTTGTTCTTTAAAAAAAAAGTGATGGCTATTAGGTTATGTATATATTCATTATCAAGCAGCATGGAATAATAACAGATCTATAGAGCAAAAAAGATGCTGAGATCCTGATATCCATCATATGGGTATTCCAGGGTGTTTCTTCCACTTCAGGCTGGTTGCAGTCCAGTCTCATGGACCGAAGAAAATGTATTTGCTCTTGAAATCGTTAAGCTGTGCCCCACATTATGTCTTCTGGTTTCATTTGATCCAGAATGAATCCACTTCACATGCTTTGAGAGTGCTGATCTCGGATGCCAACCAAAGTATATTGAGAGGGATCACCAGACTACCTTCAAAACACCCAAACTAAACCCACCAGTGTAGGCACACTGCACATACCTGTCCCTTATCCAAAGATGCCATCAGAGGAGGAAAAAGGGCCCAATCTCACCCTGACACACATCACACCACTGACCTCAGGGGGTGCAGTCAGGAGCTGGCTGAGGGGTTACACACACTGAAACACCGCGAGCCACATGTAGGACAATTCCCTTGTCCAACCCACGGAGGCCAGGAACAGTGCTGGGATTATCCAGGCTCGGACCAGCAGTGTCCATCTCCCCAGCTGGGCATGGAGTCACACTGTGTCCCTTCCCAGCTGCAGGCACAGCATTAAGAGAAGCATAGTGGTCAGAAGAGGTGGGGTCACACACAAAAATAAGAAAAAGGGGTGACCAAGATGGTCTCACATTGAAGTCAAACTGAGTAACTTTTTTAGGCCCAACTTCTCACATGAGTTTGGTCTGAGCAAGCTCAATTGCACTGATTTTGTTTCCATCACCAAAGAAATAAGTTAATACAAATATTACAAAAAAGGTTTGCTTCTAATACTTCTTACCCTTATCCAACCTGCCCACTCACTCCCAGTTTTCTAGAGCCTTGGCAGAACACAATCTTATTATCACAGTCAATATTACTATTTATAACAAAATGTGACACTTTGTGTCTTTCTGGCACAAAGGTTGTTTGCAGGACCACACGGTGCTAGGCCCAACCTCCAGGCATTTCTAAAGGCAGGACTGAGGTGTTCAAAGCTTTGCACACCATATGGAAAGAGCAAAAAATAACCAAGAAGCCCATGAAGGGACTAGGAACACTGCCAGTAGTTAAAGAAGGCTTTCCCTCAAGTTTGGAGCATGCAGCAGATGAAGAAGAAAGGCTTTTTGGGTCAAGGCCTTCTGTACTATATAGCAAGGGCTCATTTTGGCTCTGCTTGTCTTAGAGGTAAACTTTTGATTATCAGCTGCCACTTTGTGTTTAAAAAGCAATCGTTCAAACATGATTTCTACACAGGGAGAGCTCACCCAACACAGGGTTAAATAAGGTCTGTAATACAAGAATTCCACTTTGTCCATGCTGAGAGACTACCCTTAATATTATGGCAAGGATTTATTCCTAATGACAGCAACTTTTGTATGTGGCCACGTGTCGTATTTATGAAGCTCTTCTACAAATATCCTCAAAAGTTCCAAGCTGGAAGCAACCTAATAGAAATGTATTCTACCATCTACATGCTAAATCATCCTCCTGAAGGTCATGTTTTTCCACCTCATTGTGTTTGAGTCAGCTCCTGGTAGATGGCCATATTTCCTGAGTTGCAGTGCCACAGAGAGCAAAATAAGGGGAACGTTTTGGCCTATATGCAGAGTATTTTTGCTTTCAGGGACTTAAATGCTCTAATAGCTACTTGGAGTCTTGCATAGGGCAAATAATAATGAGCCTTGTAAGGAGCAGTCAAAGAAAGAAAAATAAAACCAGATATATTTGCTGCATTACTCTTCAGTAGAAGAATTTTTTTACCTACAGTTTTTGGTAATGTGAAGATTAGTTCAAGAAACATAACATTTTGAAGAAGAAAGGTGTATATCTGCTCTTTTTTATTTCATCTTTATGAGCCTGTTGAGACACAAATAAGAAGAAAGGATTTTAAGATCTTGTACTTAATACTCATTTCAGGACAGAATACTTGAAACATTCTGTACTTCAAAATCAAATATATGTCAGCTTGGGTTTAAGATACCAGATTTTCATTTGCAATGTCTGTATTTTTCATTGTAGATCTTTATAATATATTTACCATTGTCTCCAGAAGTCTGTGATATATGGTGTGGGAAACCAAAAAGACATACTGAGGCATTTTGGTTTTTTGGGGGGGAGGTTCAGTTTTTTTAGGTCTAAATAAAACAATGTTACATTAAAGCCAATTCAAAACCTCTGGTAATCAATACATACTCTCACTCTATAATTTCAATCAAATATCATTATTTGCAAATCATACTAAATTAACTGAACTGTTTCAATCTAAAACCCATCTTACATTTTTTTAAAGTAAAAATGTTGTTTCTAATACCTTTCAGAGTACTTTTTTAATTGTCTATCCAAATTAGATGATATTTAAGGTTCCTTCCAACCCAAACCATTCTATGATGCTATAAAATTAACCCTACATTTAAATCTAGTGGGGTTTTTCCTATTAACAACTTTTTCTTTATTTTTATCATTCTGCAAGCCAAAACATCAGTTGTTCAAACAGTTCAGGCTACATTTAATCCTACACAAGCCCAAAAGAAAGGTGTCGTGTTTTCCATTAGAGGTAACATCTCCTCACAGAACCATAAGCAGACGTGCACGTGGCTGTGCGATCCCGCTCCGAGGAACTCCCGGTGTGTCGGGTGTGCCACCCCCCTGCACCCAGACACACCTGCCTCCCACTGCCAGGGTCAGCAAACACAGTTTGCTTCCATGATCCAGTCCCTGCATGTTTGTCAAACCTTCTCCCCTAGGTCACAGCCCGGCAGAGGGTCGTGCTCAGTCCCAGCACAGCACCATTCCAGCTGGCAACCTGCAGGAACCGACCAGGCTGTGCTGTATGTGAGAGCGGACCAGGTGAACAGCAGGGTCTCAGCTGACCTACAAATCCACAAATCTATTTAAGTATGTGATCACTTAATAATAAACTCAGTTTCAATGCCTTTTTGTGCAGCTCCAAAGGATATTATCCCTTTTCCATCTATGATTCATTTTGCCTCTTAATTCAATAACCTTTTTTTAAATCCAACAAGGAGCCCTGCAATCATGAGCACCACGGGCAGACTACCTTTTAGTAGAGGACTACAACCTGTTATTGCTCTTAAATTTCCTACTTTTTCGTTTCAAGAACTATCATGAGCATTTTAGAGAAAAATGCCTCCTGAAATCCATAAACAAATGACGAGATTTTGCACTTATCTCCAAAGTAATTTGTGATTGTATTGCTAAGCTCTTTAATTGTAATTGATTTTGTCCAATTTTCCCTGAGAATTTAATCCTATGATTCGGCTCAATTACTCTATTTTGACTGACCTTGGCTACGTGAGATGCAACACTTGTGGTTGAAATTGAACAAAATTGGTTCCCTCTTTTGAATGTTTTGAAAGATTAAGTGTGAAATTAGGTATTGCATATCAACCAGAGTAATGCCAGGGTCAGGTAAGTCAAATTAGTTACATCTGAGCATTCAGGATGTAATTGGGGAGTAGGCACATTAAAGGCTTTTACCATGTTTCTTTAAGGCCAAAAGCACTTGACTTTTCTGAAGAAGTGGAGAACAGAGCAGGGATAACAACACAAGCTCCATGAAGCTGTTTAGGCAACCCATTAACCACAAACTGCCAAACACCCGTGCCATAGACTAAAAACTAGTTAAAGAAAGTTGAACACTATTATGCCCAAATTGCCAGTTCTGATTTCTAAAAAAAAAATAAAAAAATCACTTAGTCACAGATGGGGCAACAGCAAGAGCTAAAACCTGCATTCCTGAGGCACACGGTCATACACAGGTATGGAAGTTACAGTAGGGCACAGGAAACCAAGGCATTTAAGGGATTAACACAGAGGGAGCAACAACCTTCACTGCAAGACAGACATACCCACATAGCCTGTAAATTAACTAGTTGTGCCAGAGAAGCAATCTGATCACAGCAGCACAGAGCTGAGGGCAGGCTGATGCTTTGCTCTGCCTTGTCAGACCATGAAGTCCAAAGGATTCCAGACAGAAGGTGGATGGACAGTGCAAAGCACATGGGTGTCCTCACACTGCTACACTCCCTTTCCTGGATTTGGTGCTCCTGCATGTCAAGTTTTTTCCTGCCAGCTGGCACCATATTGATCTGTTTCTTCACATGTTGAGTAAATCAAGGTTAAGGCCACCTGTGAATCCCTAACTGACGCAGTGCACATCCTAAATCCTGTCCCTGCTAGTCTGAGTTACCCAGACGTCTTTCAAGCCTCACAGACAAAAACACAGAGGTACAAACTAAAGAATTCTCCAAGGTGCCATCTTTTCCATTCACCTTCCCTGAACATTAATTCCTCACCAGCTGCCTCCTTTGCAGGTTTTCTGCAGGCTGCTGTTGTGATTTATTTTGGGCAACCTCTGGAGATAGATCCTTGAGCAGTGGGACTGGGAGGCTTCCCAGTTGCCATGACAGCTAGTTTACAACCCACATCGTTAGTCAGAGGAGTATGAACCATCTTTGGAAAGAACTCTAACCCAGCTGCACCTTGCCTTTTCTTCTCCCACAAAAAGAATTAGTGTCTAGTCCTTCAGGGGGCTGAAGCTCTGATGGGATGGTTTCTGCTCTGTGTCCCCTGAGCTTTCCCTCTGCCTTCAGTAGGGCTTAGCTCAATCACCCTGTGTCATTCTACAAAGTAACAAATTCAAAATGCTAAACATCTGGGCAACACAACCCAGTACACCATAGGGATGTGCTCTGATAGCAAATAAAACTTCAGCATTATCTGGATCGATAAAATCAATGTTAAAATGCATAACAAATTTGTGCAGATCTCTACTCTTAAGATTTATGTTTTATGTATTTTATGCAGATCAAGAATTTCCTACTAGGTTTGTTCTCACTTCTGACATTTTCTTCTTTCTCCCATCAAAACTATAATGTAAAGCTCTTTGGCTACTAACCCTGATGCCAAAGAATATAAAGAAGGAAAACTCCTTGCTGTGAAATCAAAAATGTTTGGTAAGGAATGGTAATCCTTCCTAAAGGCAGTACAAATAGAGTGAAGCTCTGTCAAACTCTTCAGGTTTTTTCAGTTTTTTAAGCAAAGTCTTTTTACATTTAATTTCCACTACAGAACTTCTTGTACCACACAGTTCTGTCAATGTACATCCTGTCATTGGCAAACATAATTTAATTTTTGTAAATAAATCCTTACATTCTGTCTCATGTCCTTAAAATGCCTCAGCTGAAGCAATCATATTCTGAAAACACAGCATAGGATATACTTTCAAAACTCAAAGACTATCAGTACCTGCAGACGATAAAACAATAAATGCCTGGGTTTGCATATTACCCAGCTGATAATTTAACATAAAGGGCTGTAATTCCCAGCTGCTGGACACTCTCACTTGCAATTCCATGGTTTTTGCCACCGGGATTCCTGAGTTGATCACTATCTTCATATCTCTGTCCTCACAGTTAACAATAAACTCCGGGTCCTTGAGCCCCTGTTTACATCACTGCGACCTCACTGACTTAAAGGAGCACCAACAGAAGAATTCAGCACCACACTTGGCACATACAAATTCAGCTGGGCTTTCAGGGCCTTAAAGTGGCACCAAGAGTATCACTAAGATGTAACAATTATAGTAAGAGGGGAAAAAAAATCTGGTATGTTTACTTTGTAGACCGAAGGGAGTTTCCATAGGTGAAGTGTGCAAACTGCTGATGGACTGGAAGGCAACGTTTGCTCGAGATATTTGTCTGACAAACACGCTGCTTTCTCTCAACTCTGCTAAAATCCCAGCAGCAGCAGGATTATGGGCAACTCTTCCATAACAAACGTTGTCTGTTACAAATAGATAATATGCAGAAAGTGGACCAGGCTTTGTGTTTTTATTAATCCAATACAGCAGTATGAAAAATATGTATTCTCCAGGTGGTTCAATTACTTAAAAAGTAGATAAAGGGTAATATTGAGAAGGGTTTGTTATATGTCATCTATAGCCTTTATTAAAAGTCAGAAAAGTTTAAAAAATTAGTATAAAAATTTAGTAATTTGTATTTATTTTGCATATGCACACATGCCTAGTTTTACATAATACGTATTTAACTTTTTATTAAAACTACGTATGATATTTTTAAGGGTACATTTCTTCATTTTTATAAATTCCCAGTAACACCTTCTTTATTGGCGTGTTCCTGTGTTAGAGTTTATGAATTATTAGTAATTTCATTCTTTAATTCAGCATGAGAAACATTCAACTTCCATAAAGACACTTTGACTCCAATTTATGTAAAGTACTTTCTGTTTACTGATTGGTGGTTTTTCTTTCATATCATTTGCATTCTAATTAGATTTTCTTCTCCTTTTGAAAGGGGGTTTATGACTTCATCACAAGGACCAAGTTGTGAAAACCCCCTTAAGATAGATATGGATTAATTGCCGTTATGGAAGGGTGAACAAGTATCAGTTAATTTTCTCCCTTCATCATACTTGCTGAGAATTCAAATCTTACCCCTTTGCCTTCTACCCATGAAGCCCTGGAGAAAGGAGGAGCCCCAAAGCTAAACCAGAAAGAAACCATTCATGAAAGAATAATAAACTGCACCCCACGATCTGTCCTGCTTATTGCTTCCAGAGCTTTTTAAGAATAAGGAGTTGCAGACTTTATCCATAATCAGAAAAACTGTTCATGGGCAATCCATGGAACAAGCCAACTACTTTTATCAGCAGCCTGTGGGTTCATTTTCTCCCCAGACCAACTTGACTACATAGTAAACCACTGTTAACTCTCTCCCCATTTCAGAACCAGACGTGTAAGCAGTGCCATTTCCTCACCACTGGGTCCTTCTGTGATATTAAACAGAAGGATCAATACATATTCTCTAGAGTCTCATCCTTTAAGAAAAGAATGCCCACTAAAATATCTATACTGAGAGGTCCTCTGATGGGCTTTCCTTCTCCTTAAACACTGGCTTGGGACTCTGGCAAAGCATAAACTCCAGAAGGAACAGAGGATCTTTCTTTCCCAAGTTGTCCTATAGCAAAGAAACTAAACACAGCAAAACTCCTTCTGCTACAACTCACTGCCCTGTTTGTTCCACATCACTGCCGTGTTTTAAATAAGTGAACTTCCATCAAACTGGCTTAATATGAGTGTAATATCTGAAATCAATGACATTAATGCCTGATTCCTATCAGGTAGCAGCCAGAGGGAAATTAACCTTGTAGTTGAGAACTGCATGTAAATCTAATTTCCAAAACTTTACACTTGATGGACTACCTTGGGGGAAAAATTAGGTGGGTAAATCTGCAGCGTTTCATTGCAAATTTCCATTGGCTTTAGCAGCACTGCACACAAAACATCTGCATAGAAATTAATCACGAATACAGATGTCGTAAATTAAACTCCCTCAGAGATTTTATTAGACAAACCAGTGAATGATTTTCCCAGTATTCTTCAATAAAGCTGTAATTAGTAGTATATATTCCAAAAGATTTTCAATGAAATGCCAGATAATGCTACAACGTGAACACTAGTTGTTTGAAAACATGGCAAGTACAATTTTTTTTTTCAGCAAAATCTTTTGCTAACTCTGAAAACTTTTTACCATCCAATATATTCCAGAGCAGTTGTGTTGGTAGAGATGACTAAAGAGAACTAGAAGGTAAGAAATCACTAAGATTAGTGAAACCTTCACCCTGTTTTATGGCCATTTACTGAAAGGAACTGCTGCAATTTTCCCTTACTGGTTCTCACATTTATAGATGAGAATGGCAGTTTTTCAAAGGAACTTTCCATAAAGGGAACATTCTTTCATGAAAGAATGAATAAAAAGGCCTTTTCCTTCATAGCTAGAAACAAGGATTTGGAGGCTTTGGAATACAGTTTTTTCTCTGACTGCCATTTTGAAAGGGGCAGTTGTTGCACCCAGCAGTGAAACAGGGACACCACAGTGACCTCTGTTACTCAATCTGTTAAAACTGGGTTGATGACTTTAACACACCAGTAAATGTTCAAATTAATTTCTGAGCACCAGAAGAAAGGGAGAAAGTCAGAAGGAAGACCATAAGTAACTGTAAAAATTCTATTTCCTATGGAGACAAAAATGTAAACTCTTCAAAGTGCCACCTGCAATTTTTCTAATACAGACTACAGTTCCTTCAATTTAAAAGGTGTTTCAATGCTTCTTAGTTAATTGCAATTTGATTTTTAACATTTCAGATAAAGTTTGTATGGGATTAAAAACATTCAATTAGAAAATCCTGAAGGGAAATGCTTAAATTTATTCTCAGTTCTAAATAATTTTTACTAAGTTCCTTATAAATTAGACTTGTTGTGTCTTGATATTGCTACATCTGCATGAAACTCTTAGCTGAAAGAATTTTACTTGGAAATAAGAAGCCAACATCAATCTATATTGAAAATTGATAAAATCAAGAATAAAAAATTTCTACCTGACATGCATATTTTACTTTCAGTTTAGTAAAAAATTTTTTTTTGTTTTAATTCAACTCAAAATTGCATTATCCCTTATTTTGATGAATTTGTGGTGACTAGAACTGAAGTAATCATCAGCCAAGATTAAAACAGAAATCCAATTATACTACCTGTTGTCATTAGCTAAGAACATGAGTATGTGCTAAAATGCTTGGATGAATAAAGTTTGCTCTTAAATGTTTTGTTAACTCAAAGCTTTAAAAGTAAAATCATAACTAAAATAACAAAGATAACTTTCTTCCTCTCATCTGTACTGGACAGTTGCACTACAGGCATTACTTCCTTGATATTTGGCACTTCAAACAAGAACATGCACAGATTAATTTACTGGCATCTATCATAGGAAATAGTTGGAACTATTTTTATATTTCAACAAAAATATTCCAGCTTGAAATCAAAGCTTAAAAGGATTTTAAATCCTTTTTACAGAACTGTTTCCCCCCTGCATGGCACAGACTGACATTGTATTGGCATTCAGTGCTTTTATCACCTCTGGCATCAGATCGTGGCACCACCGAACCTGAGCTCACTGCAGAGCTGGGAATTGGGTGTGGATTTTTCAGCAGTGCACACTCTCAGGGTGAGAAGCCAACTGCATGTTCCATCACACTGACCTTTAGGAAAGGAAAGACTTGGAAGGCTTATGGGAATAGTCCTGGGTCTGGTATTTAACTCCTCTAAACACTTTCTTGCTAAGCCATAATGACTTTAAATGAATTCCTGGTGAGACTCCCTGGTTTATAGTAGTGCTTATTCATTTCCTTTGCCTTATGCTCATCTCTGGGGACCCCTGGTGG
>JAWWLV010000158.1:9769230-9816518 GCA_035041135.1 Platyrinchus mystaceus | reverse complement strand
CAGCGCAGGCTGTGTCTCACCTAAAAAATCCATTGCGCAGGCTTGAAAGGTCAAAAGACCTTTCCCAAATCTTCGTTTGCGAAGACTGGCCACATGCTCATCTCTGTTATCATTCAATGCTCTACTCATCTGTTGCTTCACTTTTTCCTACCAGTCTTCTCTGATTTTTTTTTTTTTTATAGCTTTCAGTAGCATAACCTTGAAGAGTTTCTTCATCTTTTAGCTGATTAAAAATATTTTTCACACCCAATGAGCAAGATGTGACTCCATACTATGTGTACTTAATGGAAGAAATATGCTTTACATGCTTCATTAAGTTATTTGCAAAATTGCATTAGTGCCATTCCATTAGTGTACCTCTTTCAGCTGCATCCATGGCCCGCTTTTGACAGACAAATTACCAGCTTCATAAGTGTATTTTGAGTTAGCAATGCTTTTCTAATATGTTGAAAAGTGTCCATCTTAGTAGTAACTGGAAAAGAAAATAATAATGTATTTTTCAATATAACAGGAGAAAAATTATCTGCTGTGGGGCAAAATAATTATCAGATTTCTTAAAATGAGAAATCACAGGTAATTTTGGATATTTCACCAAAATTACAGCTTTACACAATACAGGAATATTAACCTTGAAATAAGATGTCATAATGAAATCAGTATTGATTAGAAGAAGTGAAAGGAAAGCATTTACAGCATTAAAATCTTTCAAGACACCTGGAAAATTTTTAAAACTATAAAAACGATGGTGTGGTGACTGTGCACTAAATTGTGAAAAAATGTCACATCTTTTTATTCTGCACGGTAACAATTCCTTTAAGAGAAGCAAAACAATACCGACCCCGGTGTAGGCACTAATTAAAACCTGAGATTTAACACAAAAGTAATTATTTTTTTCATTTTACCCCCTGTTGCATACTGAGATCCTATTTTAAGTCATACCAAGACAGACGTCTGAGGCATGAGATGTTATTTGCCAGCTTTCTTTTAAGATTAATGATAACACTGCTTGTGACCATTAGTTGTTCACCTGAGATCAAGGTCTCACCATGTTAAGCATCATAAACACAAGAAGTCCTCCTCTGGCCTGGAGGACTTACAGCCAAAGAACTTGGAGTGTTCTCATCTCTGTTGCTGCAGAAGTACCTGTGCACAGTGCACACAGTAGAATTGTCAGTAAACAGGCTGCATGAGGGCAGCTGGCACACTCATTTAAGGTTCCCTCTATAGCTCTTTATCACCTGAAAGAACGGGTTTAAATGCAGAAACAGATCTACATTTATCATTTCTCCATTGACTACTCCTGTCCTTTCTGCTGCCTGGCTGCTGAGCTCAAAACGAATCAGGGACCTCATGTCAGGATTTAATTGAGTTATATTATGTGTGCCAAAATAGGGAGTAGATAGGAGCTGTCTCACTGCACTAACAAAGATTACCCGAAGCAGAAAAGAAGCACTTAAATTAACAATTATTGGAGTCAGTGAAGCTCATGGTTGTATAATACTTCTGTATGCAAACCCTCAGTTTAGGAGCAGAAGTATGCATGTCTCAACTTCTTGAGGGTCTTCTGATATTCAAAGACATACATTTTGAGTAGAAAATATACTAGAGGTAAAAATATCAATGACTGAGACAACATGAAGAATTACAGCATGTGTTGAAGGCAGCTGTCTCCAAACATTTTGATTTTACTCTAAAATAAAAGGCTTGGCAAGATTCTGTCAATGCCAAAAATACATCAACTTGGATGGCTGGTTTAGAGCACTAAATAGCAAAGTAGGGCAATTAACCACTCCACAATTAAAATTGAATAGTAAATAGTTCAGGTCTATTTCACAGCTTCTCTGGACACCCAAGTGCTGCAAGACTTCAATGTCTAGAAGTAGGTTGATCCACTCACAACCCTCACTCTTCATTATTAAATCTTCTTCATCAGAGAAGAGTGTGAGATGTCTCACATGGACAAAGGAAAATAAATAGTCTCATTAAACTGAGCTTACAGTGCATCTGTATTTAAAATAATCTCATTTTATCTGAACACGAAAACCAGGACATCTCTATTTGGTATCAGGGGGTTTCCAGACCAGTCTGAAGTAAATCAGGCTGATCTACAATTTTGCACCACTACCACAAGGAGTTTCAGCTTTTGACTGTCTTGTTATGAGGTAGGTAGCACATACAAGCATAATAAAAGCCAAGCAGATTGTTTGTATGTGTCCCTGCAATACAAAATCCCCTGTCCCCTACAATTCCTGCCATTATCTGACACATCCTGTTCTTCAGCCTGTGCTGAGAATGCTGAACCCCAAGCACTGTGGGGAAGCCCCGCTGTAAAGGCAGGAGTTCTGAGTTACTGCCATTCTCCTTGTTTTACTCCTTGAACAACTTGTAACCTTTCAATAGCTCTCTTACTCTGGACTGATGATCACTTACTTTTTCCCCTAAAATTAAAGATAGGCGTGGGAAATGGCATATATATAAAATACATCACTTATTTACAGGCAGGAACCATATTCATGATAGATTCATGCAGCTTGAGCAGCTTTGAAGGGCTGCAGCTAAGATCAAGGGCAATGCCACTGAGAATTTCCTCATGTAAAGCCATATGTCAGGTTCATTAGTATATTTGCTTCTGCCATTTACAAGCACAACTGTAAATTGCACTCCTGCTACCCTCACAGATTTTAGAGAATATTGACATAGAAGAGCGTCTGGCCCCAATTACAGCTCACAAAAGTCAAAGCTACAAGATTCATAAACACCCAGGACAAATGAACCACAGGGAAAGAAAAGTACCATTCAAGGAAGGCTGGAAATAGGTACTATTAATAGCTACAGACCTGTGGGACCAGGAGAGCAGCACACATGGGTAGACAACAGTGACCTACATTCACAAAAAGGTCACAGAAAGCACCAGCAGGCCACGAATCACACTCACAAATAGAAGGGCTGCTCCACAAATAAGTGGGTTCGGTTTCTTGTGGGGTTTTTTTTAAATTCTTTTTGATAAATTGTTGTTATTCTCTTCAGCTATTGAATCAAAATGCACTAAAAGTTGCATCAGTAATAGAGAAGCACAGGCCAAATGAGGCTATTCTCATAGAAAATATATCAAATTCAATATTTAAATAAGTTACTGATTTACAGACACCATATAAACTTTGTTTCTCCTCTTGAATCCTATAGACATAGCAACTCCATGAAAACTGTTCATTTTTTAATAAAGGGTAAGATTTAATTTTATGTCTTATAGAACAAACATTACTCAGATCACATCTCACTTAGGATGTGAACAGACAAAAAGCCACATGAAGGAGGATGAAGAGCCAAGCCTGGACCGGGCAGAGCTGGGGTGGCACCTGACAATGGTGACTCTGCTCTCTGCCTCAGTCTTCTGCAACCCTGAACTATTGCTGATGTAACCACCAGAAAGAGCCCTCTGAAAATCCTGCCTAAGGACAATAGGGATCTGAAACATGATTTTTTTTGGCCAGTACTAAGCCTTAAAGTAGGGTATATTTTTAAATTTTGTGGATTGTTTTTTCCCTTCAAAGACTGAAGTAGAGTGATGTCAGAGGAGCAGGAATCTCTTAACCCACTGTTAATGTACAGTATATTTTAATGCTCAAGCTCCACTCAGGTACTAGAATAATTATGTGTATTTATAGAAGCACTTTTAGGGACCAGAGATCTGGATTTTGGCATGTGAGCAAAATAATCCAATAAGAGGTGTTAAGGCCAGAATTTCTTGACCTTTATATTTTTCAAAGTTGTTAGTTCAATAAAGGTCAAGATGTGTGACAAAATTCAAGCCTGTCTAAGCCAATTAATAACAAGTAACCAGACCATTAAAAATCTCATTTATGCTGAGCAGTCAAGTGGGTTATGTGAGGCAGTCTGTACCTTAGATAGCCTACACACTTGGTTACAGGCTTGCTATAAGATAATAAAGGGCAGAAGGCAGGAAAATGAGAGAATACTTCAAGTTTTAAGAGGAACAGGATAATGTTTCCAGCTTTCCCAGCAGAGAGAGAAACAAACAAATACATAAATAAAATAGTAGCCCTTCCTCATTTAATTGTAAATATTGGTAATTCACAAGAAACTTATGAGAATAACCCTGAACATTAATAATTCATGGGTACATTGTATTGATAAAATACAAAACACAGTTATATGCAGTTCATCAAGCATCACTGATATGCAGCTGTAAGGTGTTAAAAAACACTTTGAAAATATTAAACTGCTCAGGAATCTCTTTCAAAACTCTGGAGAACTGAACAAGCAAAGGACATGTCCTGGTTTTCTCTAGGACAGAGTTCACTTTCCTCTTAGTAGCCGGTATCGTGCTGTGCTTTGTGTGGGAATAATGTCAACAACACGCTGAGGTTGGTTGTGCTCACTCCAAGGACTCCTCAGTGTCTCATGCTGTGCCAGGGAGCAGGTGCACAAGAAGCCAGGAGGAGCAGGGCCAGGAGAAACAACCTGAGCTGACCAGAGCACAGAACGTCCTGCCCAGGACATAAACTGGGGGGAGCTACCCAGAGGCCACTGATCACTGCTCAGGGACAGGCTGGCATCGCTCAGCGGGCGGTGAGCAACTGTATTGTGCATCACTTGTGTTCCTCGAGTTTTATTCCTATCTCTCTCTTCACCCTTCTCCCCCTTATTATTATATTTTACTTTATTTCAATTACTAAATTGTTCTTAACTCACATGTTTTACCCTTTTCCCTTCTCCTCTCCATCCCACTGAGGCAGGGGAGGCAGTGAGTGAGTGGCTGCATGGTACAATCTTGATAGTCATGAGAAAAACAGGAAAACAGAACCTGAATTTTGCTGTTAATGCTTGGTAACTTTCATTTCAGTTCGTAACAAAACAATGAAACTTGGGCCAAAATTATTTGTTTGGTAGTTGTTGTTTTTTGAATTATTAGGAAAGTGAAACAGTGGTTTCAAGGTCTTAAATTATTGCATTTAACTAAGGTCTTTTGAAACCAATGGACAAAAGAGCAAGCCAGTTGCTTTTATTCATACAAAAAAATCATTGGATTTTACAAAAACAGCAAAATGTTTTCACTAAGTTTAGATTTCAGTTTCTCCTGGTAGTAGCAACAATCTTCAGTTCAGAAAAACGTACAAAATCCTCCTTTGTTAGGTAAGGTGTGATGCCGATGGAAAGAATACGTCCAAAAATAAAAGGCAGCTTGTACATATATTCTATTTCTGTCTATTTGATAAATAAGGACATATAAACTATGGCTTTTATTTTAACTCACACATAACACAAGCTCTAAATATTGCAAAGTATCAGTTGTATTTCTAGTAAAATTGGGTCCCCAAAAGGTACAATTAAAATTACTTCCACCACCATCTCCGCAGCTAAACCCCTGCACTGGTACTAGCTGTGAAGAGGGGGAAGGTGTGTTGTCACTCCCACAATCGTCAAACAAAGCTGCCTTGGGAAGGACAGACTTACTGACACGTGGACTGAACATGGACTTAAACACAGGCAGGAAGGAGCCTCTGCCAGGGGTCTGAGGTGCAGAGCTGAGACGTGTCACAGCGCTATGGAGGGAGTGGGATGGAGGGCAGAGAATGGCTGGAGCCTGCAGAACCCTCAGCACCAGGAGCTGCAGCCCCAGCCTGAACAGCACAACAAAGCAATGGATAACCTCACCTTCGGACCAGGAATGCACTTCCCCACAGCAGCACAGCCCCAGCAGCAGGGAAATGCTCTGGAACACAAAGGGAGCAACAGTGCTTTTTCACCCTCAAACATACAAAAGAGAAACACATTTGCAGCATTTTTTCTCAAAGTTGCCTAAATTATCTGACAGTGCCCTTTCTTTCAATGGCTCATCATATCCTCCCTGAAGGCATTTCATTAGCTTGGTAAACTCCAGTTTGCAGTGCATTGTTTTTAAAGCAGACTGACAGACACCTCCACAGGAGGATAAGTAGCCTTCAAGTTTTATGCAGCAGACAAGTTTTATGTTGGCAATTGAACACCATGAACCACATTTGCAGGGCCTCTGTGACCAGAGGCAGCAGGGCTGGCAGGGCTGTGCCCCGGCCCCACAGACCCCTTCACACACAAAATGGACTCCAGTGCCGGGCAAGGCTGCGGTGTCGTCGTGGGCTTTTGTTGTGCTTAATAAGCAAACATAGTAATATATAATTCAAATATGTGATGCTCAGTGCACTATATAAGCAGCTACTGAGGTTGAGGCCTGGGACACATGTCACAGCATCCAGCTTTGGCACTTTCTAGAAAAACCTTACAAACAAAACTCGAAGTCGCCTCTGAGGGAAACAGATTCTTACCTCTCTTTCTTTCTTTCTTCTTGTCACCACATGTCCCCATAGTTATTTTAGCACTAATTCAGTAACTCTTCTCCCTTACTGATGTGTTCCCCTCAACATAAAATTTAGACCCGTTCTTTACCCACATCCCTGCAGTCTGCCCTCAGCCCAGGCTGCCTCTTTCTGCCTCTCTTGTCTCCTGCTGCCTCCTCTCACCTTTCTCCTGAAGTCCCACCAGCTTTCTCTCATTAACAAAATAAGGGCAAAGCTTTTTCATGTATTTTACCCACTTTGCTATGGCTGAATCAGTGGGATTTAATTCCTAGGAAAAATCTGTCTCTCAATATTCATAAGATTTATAGATTTAAAATAGTGTTAAATTTGCTATTTTATTATGGATACAATAATATTTTATCATGCATTCCATCTGTGACAACAAATCAGGTCCTCATTAAGAAAAACACATTCACCCAAAACATAGGAATTTGAAGTAAACAATTCCTTTATAGCTGTTGTTTTTGTGAGTGTTGCCAGAGATACACTTCAACACAATATCTTTTCGTAGCCTTCCATCACATTTCAGCTTTCCTCAAATAAGACCCAGACAGGACAGTACATATAAATACACACAGGAATAAGATGTAACTCTGGAGTAAACTATTCTTCTACTTCAGCCTGTACCAGGGAAACCTGTGAGCAAATTATCAGCCTAAACTACTTACAGTGTTTCAGGTTTTCTGGAGGTTTTTGGGGGATCAGGGGTTTGGTTGGTTGGTTGGTTGGTTTTTGTGGGTTTGGGTTTTTTTTCCTAATAACATGTGGCAGCAATTACACTTCAGAATTAAGAGGGTCTGCAAGTTAATTCTATGAAATCCAACATATGCTCTGTGCAAGGCAGGGTTACCCATATTCATGAACTTGTTTATGACAATGAAATACTATTGGAAGAGAACATCTTACACAGTTAAAAGAAAAATTAAAGGTTGTGAACATGCTCCAAATTCCTCAAACAACCCGTTTGCCATTCACAATATGCAAAATATCTGTATTTCTAGGGATGAGAGAGAAACAAACTTATAGTGTAGAAAAGCCCCTGATAATTTCACACTCCAGATAGCAGAGATAAAATTCCTTTTGGTTGTTTTTTTGGGGTTTTTTGTGGGTGGGGTTTTTTTGTTTGTTTGTTTTTTCCCAATCTAGAGCATGCTAGTGACAGTATAACTATGCAATTTATTTTTTTTTAATCCAAAAGACATGTTGAGTCCTGGAGAATCTGCAACATCCAAATCGGAAGCCCTGCAGAACACCAGTCTATTCACAAAGCTTCAATTCGCAGAGCCTCAGCACTTTGCTTCCTCTGAATGGTACAACTAAAGAAACTGAAAACTCTCTATTAGTATTTCTGTAATGCAATTTAAAACATGACTCCCCTCTGCTTTTGCAGGGATTAGAAAGCACAATCGTTTTTCACACTGCGTGGAGTTGAAGCTCTGCAAATAGATACAAGCCTAAGCATCCCAAAATGAAAGGTAATAATGCATTTGTATTTCTTTCCAAGCCTAGTTCCTCTACTCATCAAATTCCAGAATGATTGAGGAACAAACAAGCTGCAGGTAAGCTGGCAGGTTTTCGGTTTAGTAGTGCATTGCAGTTTTTGTATTCTCCACCTTAGCCGGCACTTTATTTTGCTGACAGTTTCCTTTAACAGAATGCAGCTTAATTATACTCAGCATTACCTGATCAGCAGGAGTTTACTTCGTTGAAACTTTTTTTTCCTACTAAATGTATGAATTGAATCTGGCCCATACCTACCTCTACAATCTGCAATGCTTAATTTAACAGCCTATATTCCATTATGTTTGTACTCAAAAAGAAATGTAATCTCAAAATGATTCATAGGTGCTCCCAGTTGCCTACATAATGAGCACTCAGAAGACTAACAAAAACTGATTGTGCCCTGGAAATCAGTGTACAACACATAAACTTTCTGTACAGTCTGAGTCAGTCTGCAAACTCCATTTTGATGGAACAGCTCATCCTTGCAATTCCTAATTCTGACCTTCAGGAGGGGGATGGGACAAGATCAGTGACACAGAGGGGACAGCCTTAGGTGACTCCATTGTGACAGACACATACCTGGATCATCTCTCATCATAGTCAAATCTGTTCTCTCTTTAAAATTTGAGTTCTATGTGGGGTGGCAAACAAAACAAAAACCACCTGGCCAAAGAACTCCTGAGAAGGCCAAAAGTAGAAAAGGATGCCAGAAGAACAAAGAAATAAAGCCTTATAAATCAAGGAGTCTCTTGGTACAAAGTTAAGCTGACTTGCAGCAAAATCAGCCAGGCAAGACTCCAGGTGCCTGAAGAAACACTGCACAGAAGAAAGGGATGTCCTTGACCTTTCAGGGGACTGTGCCCTCAGCCCAGATGCTCCTGAACAGTGTAGAGGTCAAGGCAGGTCAATACTCTGTGTTGTCTCTGGCATTGCTGCCCTCTACAGCCCCCAGAGCAAGAAGTAATTTGCTGTAGAATCTCTTTTTGACTATCTCTGCTTCAAAGCAGACAAGAGTTATTCCCAAAGCATGGATTTGACCAGACTGTGATATAGAGACAAGCACTCTGCTAAAGTCATAGCCTGAGCTCTTGACAGCTCTCCCAGAGAGCAGGTACAGGCTCACAAAAGGAGGTAGGAAGGGTCACAAAAGGCTGTAGGAAAGGTCAGAGCCTTCCTGTCCCCTCTCCCCAGGAGCACAGCAAACAGAGCACTTGCCCAGGACATGGTGAACTGTTTTCAGTTCTGTGTCCTGATGCCAACTCAGACATGCCTTCCTTCCAGAAAACACCTTTAATTGTAAGGAGGGGCCTAAAGAAGCCCTCAGCTGTGCAGGCAGCCTTGTCATATTGACCTTGTTTTTATGCTTTGAATAATCTCCCCATCACCTTTATTTTGCAAGCCCACCTTCCCACTGTGCGTCTGTAGCATGTGATGACAATATTTCTATTCCTTCTCTCAAAGCTGTTCTATTTTGTAGACCAGAAGTTTTCAGAATAAGTGAGAGAGAACACAGCATGGGGCACAGTTCTGCAGGCTTACAGCACTAAGCACAGAGAGCTGTACATTCTATGCCCTGTTCCAAGGCCACTTACAAATAGTTGGATAAAATAATGTTTTCTCTTATCCTGGAAAAAAATCTACATAATTGTCTCCAGAACTTTACCAAGTCTTCCAGGTTCTACTAGAGTATCAATGAGAATAATAATGCCACTAATGGCTTCAGAACTTCCAGTTCAGCCAGACAGCACTCACAACTTCCCAACACCATTCTGAGGATTTCAGCTCCAGTGCACAATTATTCAGTTCTAGGCAGGATTGTGGTAGACACTTAATTCCAGACTCTCTTAATTAAATCAAGGCATGGTGTTTTACTCTTCTTGGGTACATCGAACTTACTGGGAGTAGCAGCATCCAGGCTGCATTAATGCTTTCAATTTCTTGCTAATCTGCCTCAAAGGACATGAACACAGAACACCACTGACTTCAACATTAAAACAGAGCGAAGTTTAAGCATTTATTTATGTAGGAAGATTTTCTTGAATCAGGGCCATATCTTTTATGATAAACATAGATTCAAGCCCTGCTTCTGGTAATGCTTAATTGCTGTCCTAAGCATGGGAGGACTTAACTGCACCTTAGAGTTACCACTGTGCTTGGAGGGAGTTTGCAGACATTATGTCCAGCAGTCCATATTCAGGAAGACAGTTGCAGGTATAACAGAAATCAGCCATCCTCTCCACAAGCTGCCTGCCTGTACCATGTGCAGGAACTCAAAAGCACCACATCTGTCTCACTCTGAGTATAATTGCTACAAATTGAAAATAACAGCGTTTCCTTTCCACATTGTTTCAGCCTCAATAGTTGCACAGACACCCAAGATTGAAATCAAGAGTTGTAGATGAGAAATTTAGATATAATTGAGCGTGAAGCGTCTCATTTCAGACAAATTGTTTGGCTTTAATACACACAAGTGTACTGGTAAAAGATGTTTTGAATTGCAAAATCCAATCAATGAAAGTGTAAAAGAAATTAGTTACATTTTGCAAAACACATAGGAAAAATGTTTTCTATTGAAGTAAAAGGAACATTTCCTCTCTCATGAAACAGGAGTTTTTTTAGTAACTATTCTATGGTACATAAATCACATTCAGCCCAAAAGTACATGTATTAAAAGAAAGAATTTCAGTAGCCAGTAGAGCTCAAGAAGTTCTTACCTTTGTTGAATAGCTAATTAGAGCACCCATTTATCATTCAAAAAGTCTCAGAAAAGATAAAAAGGGAGGAAAACAAAAGAATAAATATATGTGGTGGTGAGGCAACTGAATAAGCTGTGTCATCACCAGACTTTAGTAAGCCTCAAAATTTAATGCCAATGGAAGCAGAATGAAAATACCACGTCAGGGAGATTCTGCAGCGTGGCTCAGGAGGAGCAGCAGCCTCCAGGGAGCTCATAAGCAGCCACTGTGCAAAACCACAGTCATATCACTGGGTTTTACATCTGCCATGTTGGGACAAGCAGGAATGTGTGGAAAGCTGATTAAATTAATGGACTGTTTCACCCAGGGCTCATTTCTCCTTAGACAACTATCCATTTAAACGCAGAGCTCTGTGACTCTTGGTTTGTAAGAGATGGGTTTTACAGAACTCACAGGAAGGCATGTTCCTGTCCAATACTTTACTGAAGACTCAGAGAACTCCTATCCCTAAAGTACAACAACATACACAGAGGAAGGTGTTTAATGGTTTGAATCATCACTGCCTTCACTTTGCCTTCTAATTTCTTCTATGTCAGAAATGTTGCCCAGTGTATCTTTCGGGGGAATCTGTTTTGCCAGCTGTTCCACTTTTGAGGGATAATAAAAATCACAGTCGGTTCATAAAAGCATATCTTTGAGATGCTCTGTAAAAGTCTCTGTGTAGAAGAAAGGAATCAGAAGAGGCAGGAGGGAAGGGGTCAATATGTGAAGCACTGGGAAAATTTCAGAGTCCTGGAGCAAGTAAATGACATGGAAATGAGCTGAAAATCTGAGAAAGACAGAAAATGAGAAGTTCAGGTAGTTCATGGAAGACAGTGCCCCATTCCCATTTCTACCAAACTGTTCTGATGGTGACACTGCTGGAGAGCACTGATCGAATCTACAGGATTTCCATGGCAGAATGGAAAACTGTTCTCTGTAATGGAATCCATTACAAAAAACATGCACCTAATCATAAAATTATGGCTATAACCAACAATATTTTCTAGAAAAATGTAGCAGTGAGAATTTATTAACTAAAATAAGTAGCATTAACAACTGCATGTTGTTACAGCTACAAAACCTATTGCGTTGTAACTGGAGACTGTACAAGTGATTGTTGTCTGAAGCCGTGTAAGCACCACAAATTCTGGATCTAAATCAGCCATTTGTATGGTAGCAACATATTAGACTCCAGGCTGCTCCCGGAAATCCTTATAAAGTAACTGATTTATCTGGTGTGCAAGTAACAAATCAATATAATGGCAAGCATAAAGCTAACAGTATATTTTGCAAAATTCACTGTATGTATGACATGATACACCTTGAGACACACTTACCACATTGAGACTCTGATGTAAAAATTAGACAATGATAGTTGATTTTGTGAAAGCACAATTTTCTATGGTCTACCAGGTTTGCCTTTTTTTTTTCCTATGAAAAGACCACATAACTTGTTAGCTGGTCTCATCTCTAGGGAAAAAAAGGTCTTGCTTCATAAAACCTCTACCCATAATTTGACACCATTTAGCAATTTCTGCTTATTGAAGCTGAATTAATTCACAAAGTACATGAATTACAACACTTGTTACTTAACCAGCAAGTGTGCCCACACGATCACTATTGAGGTCAGTGAAGGGATACTACCAGTGCATACAAATTATTAGTTTGCACAGAAGAATTTCCAGATCAGTTTTTTAAGCCCTTGAGCATAAGTATTTGAAACATGTGGGTATAAAAAATAAACATGAAATGAAGTGAAATTATCAAGTGCAGTGTTCTTAACTTTTCAGAAGTGAGAATACAGCTGATCCAACACTGCTTTTGGTTACTTTACATATTGTTTAAATGCCAAATAAACTTACTTTGCATTCTTGTCTGAGCCTAACCTTCCCCCATAGTGAAGCTGCAGTTTCTCTGTAGTTTATTTCTCTTACATGTAGATAACTGTTACGTCAATGAAAAATGCCATTGTGAACTAAAAGAATTTTGATATATTTTTTTTATAACAGACAATTCATCTGTACATAATATACTGTCTCTACAGGCACAGATTAGTACCCACACATGTCACCATGACAGACTGAAAGGGGGATGAGGAAAGGAGAAAGATGGATGCAGGTTTATATTGCCAGCTGAGAGACAATGCTAGGAGAAGAAGGGAGAGCTGGATGTTTTTCTTCCCAAGTGAGGGCTGAGGCAAAGATCAATCCACTCCTTGTAGTACTGAGGCCTTTCACACACATGAAAAAACACTCTCAGCATGTGTCCTGGGAAAATTCCAGATAAAACCTCCCCACAGCATGGCAATGCTTGACACATACTCAGTTGAAACAACTGCTACATCATGTCCCTGAGGCTACAAGAAGTCAGTGAAGATAAAACAATTCTTTTGTACACTGCATAGTTTTGCCGTGGGCTTGAGGATCCGTCTGCCTAGAAGGTGTGTGAAAAATAAAAGCTGTTGTCTTGATTTTAGTTGTTATGGATGTTTCTGATTAAACATTACAAATACAGCTATTTGCTCTATAGCACTAACCCATTAACTATTCCCTATTTTTGAAAGAAATTTAAAATAAATATTTAAACCAAAGGAGATGCAAATTTCTTTTCTTAGTGCAAGCCCTTTCATTTCAGATTTAAATGCATCATTTTGGTGTACCAAGCACAAACTACCCTTTCTTTAAAAGCCTCAGCAGCAAAAGCATAAGAAGCACACTCAGATCTGGTGTGTTATAACTTAACAGTAGCAATGTGCCTTGGACTGATACTGTCAGGAGAGGTCATGGACTGGGAAGAGTATTTAAAAAAATCAATCCTCTAGGCAAGTTCAAGAGTGTAAGGGGAGTAATGTAAGAGCTTTAAAGTCTCCTAGATATATAATGTTTGTGTAGTGGAGTGGAAGGGCAGGAAGGTAGATGATTAGACACAGAACGGGAGTTTTAACTAGTTAAGAAGTACAAAAATGCTCAGTATGAAAAGTACTGAGAATCTTGACTAAGGAGGGAAAAAAGGCAAGCCAGGCTTCACTTGATTTTTGCAGAGAGTTTCTCACACACGGAAGGACAAGCAAGTCACTGGGTAAAGACAAAGCACAGTCAGGACAACAGGCACTAAAGAAATGCTCAGTTTGACGGGAACTCAGAAGTGCCACAACCAGAGACCACCATTTTGTTCCCTGCTACTACAAGGTGCAGCAATACTGTGATTCTTGTGTCTCTCTAGAAACAGCTGTGCTGTCAGACACTGAGGGCAAATGAGCTGCTACTCAAAAGTTCATTTCCCTTCCCTCACTCGAGTTAAGCTGTGCTACACTTTCTTTTTTTTTCAGCACTCCTTTCTGTTGGGTTGTTGGATGAGCAAGGATCCCTGTACCTGGAAAGACCCTCCCAAAATGTTAACACTAATAGGAACAACATTAATTTCAGTCTTGTCCTGTACAGAACACATCCCAGTCCTTGTGTTCTGCATCTCCATCTGGGTTTATTTCTCTCTATTTCAGAGAGCTGGTGACAGAGAGGCCATCTCAGAGCTACTGCAAAGACACAGGTGAGTACGGTGGGTTCATATACATATAAAATCTTTGTGCAAGATCATTGAGATTCAAGAAAAAAAAGTACTTGGGGAGCCTTTACTGGTCTTGATACAATTCCTGCTACACTACTTGCTTTATTTATTTACGTAAATAAATAAAAAATAAATTTACCTACAGGGCAAATGAAACCAATTCCAGCCTTGATAGTGAAAGGCTCCCCCTCCATTGTTGATTCCCCTTTATTTTTCAGTATTGACTGTAACTTCAAACAAGGCACTCTGTCAGGTTATCCAGTGATCATAGTCTCTACAATACACAGTTACAATGGAGTAAGACAAAACCAAGGGAAAGTCTTACTATGCTCCCACATTATTTCTCAGATTGTTTTTTTTTTACCTTCTTCATCCTTTTAACCCCAAACTGAGGTTTCTAATTTGCACACTAAGTTCAAAAGCACAGCTCACCCTGACCAGCTAATAAACATCAGCAAAGCCCTATTGCTTTAGTGCTAAAAGATCTATACAGACTTCAAAGCATGTTTTTCTGAGCTTGTTAAATGACAGTGAGCCCACAGTAATGAGCTGGCCACATCAGCTATTCTGCTCTGCACCCTCTTTCTTTAGGTTGTGTTTTGCTCTCAGTTTTGAATTTGAAAATTCCCACCGTACTGGGGGAAGGGAGTAGGAAAAAAAATATTTCCACTCAAAATATTACAGGCAAATTGCTTTCAGTGCAGCACACCACTAGCAAGTTTTTAAGACCCAGGCATATCCTCTTTTTAAGCAAGGTGATACCTCCAGCAAGAGCAGCAGGAGATTATGATCCTCTTCATCTACATTTTGTGCCAGCCCTAACTATTATAAAAGAAAGGTTGCTCTGAATATTCCACTCATTTTTTACCATTACCCTTCTCTCCCCTTTCAGGAAGGGCTTTCATTGCATTGATTATATTTCTGTGCCGTGTTCCTGGAAATATTTAATCTAAAATGACAATTTGACTAAATACAGTAACTGCCATTTTATGTAACCAGCCAGAGAGGTGAAAAAGTCAGTCTGCTGCTTCACTTTGTGAAATGGATAATAAAGCTCAGGGAATACACATATAACATTTTCTGTCCATCAGTCTGTGCTTTCATTTTACAGTTTTATCTGCTATCTAAAAGCTACTTGTTTACCAAGTCACTCTTATCTTTCTTCTGTGTGAAACTTCTTTGCAATAAATAAAATGCCTTGTGTTTGCTGTGCCTCCAGATCACTTTGATTTCAAACACACTCATGATTTCATTTTGATTGCCCTTCCAAAAATTATATTACATATTAAGCCATAGCATCAAAAATAAACCAATAGAGGATACTATTTCTAGTTTGATTTTTTTTCCCCATTTGTTTTCTAAACAAAATTAAATGTATCTTTTAAAATTTTGGGGGCATTTTCACTGAATTCAAATGAACTGGAATTAATGGAGTTGTGGAGGGTGGTTCCAAAAGTAAGTAGAAAGATGAGCATAAACTGAGTTGACTACATATGACTTCCTATAAGAAAGAGAAACTATTGTACTGATTAATCTACTAGTGAGACAGGTTTTAGCAAGATTATTCTCACTGTTCACTGAACCTCATACAATATTTAGATGATCTCAGAACTTCAGCTGACAAACACACTTATGGCAATAGGAGAAGTTACAATGATTCTAGAAATAAAAATGAAGTTCCTCTATTGATAGTGTTAGAAATTAGCTCCTTTGCATGAACCTAGGAATATAATTTGGCTTTTTCCATTCACATGCAAATGCACTATTCCTAGTGAACAAAAGATATCCCAGGGAAGAAATTAAAACATTACAAAATCTAATAGTAGGGTTATTACATGCCAACCAAGTTTTGTGCTGTGCTTTGTTTCAGGTCCTGTGTGATATGACAGCTGTTTCTATTCAGATGATATTTTAAAGGAAACATTTTCTGTAATTTCAGCTGACTCATTCAAACTAGCAATACTCCATTTTAAAATACCATTGAGAAAATGCAAAGCATTTCTTCACTGGAGACAGCATTTACTGCTCTAATCTAATGCAAATGTTAGCTGGAATCAACAAGCCTGCACAAATGCCAAATCGCTTGTCCTCCTTAAGATGACTTCACACCTAACACAGCAACAGACATAATTTGCCAGAAAACACATTAAAAAGCAGTTTAAAATGTATCACTGTGTATTATCTCTATGGTAAATAACACAGTAGGTCCCAGGTGGCTGTTCTAAACAAAACAAAAACACAAAACCAATCCCGAAACGCAACAAGGTCTGTGATACAAATTCAGATGGTGCTAATATTGCAAACCCTAATAGAGACAGCACTCTGACATGAATAAAAGTTTCTTTCTAGTAAGGGACAGCCAACAGGTTGTCAAAGCTGTCTTTCGAAGACAAAAATGTTAATTTAAGTAGTAAAACCACTTTTTCCAGCTATTCACAGCAAAGTCCCATCCTATTTCACAAAACAGAAGATAGATGTATGAACTGGTAAGACTGGAAAACTATTTATGTTGAGATGAGGAATGCACAGGTGTCTCAGGGAAGGACACAGTGCTGAGATTCCTTTGCCTTGTCAGAAGTTGCTCAAGCCACATCCCCAGACAGTGCAAGCAGCCCTGTGTCTGTGAGAAGTGAAAGGCAGCAAAGCTTGTGGGCTCAGCAATGCCAGAACTGGGGATGAGGCACTGAGGGATGAGCCATATGGTAACAAGAAAATGGCAGCCATTTAGGTGGCCATAGGAGGATCATTTGTTTTGTGGGCAGTGATCAAAGCTAAAATGAAAAATAAAGCAGGAAGACTGAGGAAAGCACCTGGTGCTGCCAACTGGAACAGCTGATACCATAAACCAGGTTGGTGATTATGCAGATGTAATCCTTTATAAATCTGTCCCAGCATATGGTGAACAGGAGAACAAAGATGGCCAAAATACCAAACCATACTCTCTGTGAGGGCTCCTGAAGGTATCCAAGAGCTTCAAGAAGCAGGACCAGACACAGCTCTGAGACTGGTGAATGTGTCCTTCAAGATGAGGATGATGAAGGCCAAAACTATTGCTGTCAGCAAGGTACTGTTTTTAAGAAAATAAAAAGGAAATAAAAGCAGGAAAAACAAGCACATCAATACCAAACTGAGGATCTATCTCCACATTAAAATGTGAGCCTGGGCACTGACGGGATTGTTTGCAGCTCTGGGGGATATCAGGATGTTCGCTCTTGATGCCCTGAGGGTTCCACACCATTTTGACCTGACTGAGACCCATAAGCCAGAGTTGTGCAGAACAAATACTGACATTTACAGAGTCCTGGCACTTACATTTAGCTAAGCTTCAGTATGCCTTTCATCTCAGTACTCCCTGAGCCTTTTATTTTAACATGGCAACTCCTCCTTGCCCTTTCATCCCTCCTGCCTACTTACAAGAACATGACCCCAGCTGCTAATCCTCAGCCTGGCTTTGTGCACTGCCCCAGGCTCTCCTTCGATGAAACCACCCATAAGCTCTTTCATCTTGAGGCTCAGGACAGGTGCAGCAAGAATGGCAAACACTGTGGCAGGTCAGTGGCAGGGAAAGGGAATCACCACCACACCTGGGAAGCCATGTCCCAGCCAGTCCCCGTGTTAGCTCTCGCTCCATTTAGCAGCAGGGGTGCTGTGTGTCATGCTGTGAAATACTGATCACATTCATTAAACCAGAACTCCCCAGCACATCAGCAGGTTACTAACCAGCACTTAGATGGCACTGAACTGAAGAAACTCCTGGGGAAATCTCACCTGGATGAAGTTTTGGCATTGGTGGCATCTGCTTGTAAAGTTTACCTAATATATTGTGCATAATTGTGATTCCTGAAAGCATCAGGCTTTGTATTCCAGCCTTTTTAGAACAAGCAATAGACAGTGTACCCAGTGGGAACAAAAAAACCTACTGTAAATTCGACTAACATATGCCCCAACTTTCTGCATAGAGCAGATCATCAGTATGCACAGCAGATCACATTCCAGGACACAGAAACGCTCTCCCAAGGCTGTGTCAAATCCATCAGTGGTTTTGCTAATTGATAAAAGAATGTTTGAGGCTGGAAGCCAGTTCAGGTTCACATCACATCCCCCTCCCAGATGGCACTGAAATATTATGTTGGTGCTGGGAGTAGCAACAACACAGTTCTCCTCAAAGACCTGTTGCCATCTGTTGCCAAACCGCATCAGAGGGGGATGACAAGAGTCTTTAGTCCATCACCCTCTCATGTGCTAAGTGGAGAGACAGGAAGCAGCAGAGACATTCACATGCTGTCAACAATTTCAGGAACGGATTAATTGAAGCTGGCAGAAAAAAATGGGCTGATACAGACTGACTGGAGTGAAATTACTCAATATTTGGCCAGTTCAAGAATATGCAATTTTTTTAGAATGCTTTTGTATGAACATTTCATTCAGTTTTAATTATCTCAAATAGGTGAGATGGATGAGAAAACAGAGGCAGAGAGTTAAAGCTCCACAGGCAACACCAGTGCCATGGCTTGTGCAGATCCTAAAGCAGAACCCAGGACATGAGTTCTGTGCCCCTTGCTCCAGGCTGGGACATACAGACTCTTTCTCAAGTGAGCTCAGCACTCTAACACATTTTACAGGGAAACACAAATCCATCAAAGACTATCTGGTATTGAGAGTGTCACTATTTTATTCCATATTCTCATTAAATTTGCTTCCAGATTGGTTGATTTTTATGCCATTTTTTCAGCTCTTATTAGAGTATAAACGTTATAACTTGGCTCTGGTTTGAATTTATTTCTACTCTAGTATAAATATTTATCAGGCAAAAAACACAAAGTAGGGAGAATGAAAAGAGGTAGCATTAAAACATAGGATAAATCATTATGTCAAAAAGCTTGCAAAAAGAATCGAGTATTCAATTACTCCAGATGTCTGTTTGTCCTTTCTGACAACAGAGTTCCTTGACAGTCCCACATTTATAATGGGCACAAATTAAAGTGAGAAACACAAAGGCAATTTCTGGAAGTGTTTATAACTTCAGATTATGGCTGGCCAAAAGCAGTCACACTCACTAGAGTTTCAGTCACACGACACTGAAAACTGATTACCAGAGCCATTACCACACTGAACGGTGCCTGTTAGATTGAAAGCAAAAGCCAAAATGTAAAATCTTTATCCCATCTTATTAAATGGTTATTAAATAACAGAAATGCAGCGGTAAGTATTTCAGAATGACATTTACAAGCAATAAAGCACAGAAGACAAGGCAGACAATTTTCTCCCAAGTGTATTACTGTAACACAGAGAGAGTTTTTAGAAAGGTGCTAAGGGGCAACAGCAGGTCATTCCAAGGATTATGGGTTTGTACCATTTCTTACAGCTCTACTTTGTGTGGTTAATTTTCCCACCTTACCACTCCAGATAAGAGTTATCCATGCCCAGACACAGATAATGTCACACACTTACAGCCAACAAGGCAAAAGGTCACCAACCAGATTGCTTCTGTCATTGCTGAAATGATCCCCCACTCCTGTCACAGTGCCCAGGGCAGATTGGACATGACAGGGCTCTGTCCTGCCCTCCTGCAGAAAGTGTAAAGAGCACAAAGTCCAGGGGATACCTCAGTGACCCACAAGGAGGGACACTGTGGGTGAGTTGGGAAGACCATCCCAGCACATCTCTGGCCTCTTTCCCCATGCAAAGCTATTTTGAAGTATCGCAGTTCCTACATCCCAGTCCAAGGTCAACTGCCCAGAGCCAGCTGCCTGCCAGAGAGCCTTCTGCACCAAAACAAGCCCAGGACCACAGACAATCAAGGCACAAATATCAGCAGCTTCAGCCACCAAAGTTTTCTCCCCAGCACCTGTGCTCCACACAGAGCTGATCACAGCAGCAGAGCAGACCTCAGGAAGCCAACAACATTGCTTGTCTAAGGGGCACCAAGCATTGCTCCCCATCTATTTATCCCAGCTGAATCAAACTTACTGAACACAGGGCAAGTTCTCTCAGCGGGGAAAGACTCCTCTGAGCAATGAAACATAAATGCAGAACACCTTGGCCACGTTGCTGTGGCATTCCCTGCTGCCATGGATGAACCTGCAGCAGTGTATCTGTGCTCTGAGAGTGCCTGCCTGCTGAAGGCTTTGCCATCAGCTTGTAGTGAATGGCTCTTGTTAAATAACGTGATATTTCCTTTTATATTCATAGCAGGACTGATATAAAGCAACGAAAGAAACAATACAACCACACTAAAGCGAGCAAGGAAGCAGATGTGCCTCAGCAGCACAGAAACTGCCTGGCCATTTGCAATTATTTGCATTTACATGATGTTTCCAGCTACAGTTGAAAGCAAGGAGAGTTTGAGTGTCATCAACTCTTAAGCTAAACCATGGTCCTTTTTCTCTTATATGATTTCTCCAGAATCGCTCTCATGCTTGACACCTCTCTAAAGATTGTACTTGCTGAGCGAGTAGTACAAGGATTTTATTTGAGCATTCATACAGGGTTGAACCACTTCTTGTCACAGACACCATTTGCACTAATTTTTCTGACATGAGGATGATCTGCAGAGGCTGACATCTCTCCATGCATTGCCTTCCTCACAACTGTATCCAGTGCTAAGATTGGCTCATCATCACATAGTCAGCTTTCTGCAAATAACCTCGGACCAACTCAGACCTCTGGGGCTGGGACTGCAAGAGTAATACCAGGCCCCAGAGAAACAGCAGTATGTGACACTCAAGGGACAACAAACAGATGCACAGTTACAGTGCCATGATGCAGTTCTTGGGCAAGTTACTTCCCAGACACTTGGCACGCAGCTGATCTGTTTCCTTCACAGCTCTGCAGCCCCATTGCATAATCTTTCTTATTGGCCCCAATTCAACAAGAGGTTTAAGCATTGCCAGGGCAGAGCTTGAAGTCACATATGTGCTCATGGCTCATGAAACCATGGCTGATGGCTTCAGCCTCACCAACTCTGCCTTCATTGCCAAGAGTGGTACAATGAGCTGGAAGCAATAGAGAGGGATGTTGTTTGAACAATTTAGCAATTAAGAAACCAAAAGACACTCTCAGATTTGTTCTGTATATAGATGTTTCCCACAGACTGTTGTTGTTGTCTTGTCTTGGAAGAAATGTGTCACAAGATGAGCGTTATTTCCTTTTTCACCATGGCATAGCCACGATTTGATATTTGTATCAGCAAGCAATGCAAATACTTCATAAAAGCCTTTAATAGTGTAATTCAGCTAACAGTAATTCTGTGGCAACAGTAATCAGCAGCTTTCTTCAGACACTGAGCAATCTGACAGCTTTGTCTGATTGCATCTCAATATTTTGCTAAAAGTTGGGGTTGCTGTAAATGGGTGGATTCAAAAAGCAGCAAGATTGAACAGGTGTGTGCAGGGGACCATCATGGTCTCTGTGAAGTGTTCGTGCTGTGCAAGAGAAAACAAATAGGGCAAGTAAAGAAAAATGTGCATCTTCAAATTTTGTCCATATTAAATGAATATCAATTGTACCCATTTCAATGAATTATAAGTTCTGCCAGCGAGCAGATTTATGCATGCTTTGAGATGATACTGAATAATCTTCTCATTAAAAATAGCTCAAATGTGACAGATGTAAAATAAATTCTGATTTAGGCGCCACTAACTACATTTTGCATGTTTAGAAAATCATATATATATATCCTGGCTCTAACAGAGGTGGATATTTCAAAAATCAAGTTAACAAAGTCAGATGAAGAATTATTTATTAATTCATACTTTCAAAAGTGACATGCTGAGCATTAAGTTGTTTCTCACTTAGTTATGCCTCCTCTGTATTTACCAAGGCATAACCCTAAATGTTTTCACAAAATATCTCCTGTGTTTTCCTAACCCAAAGCTTCACCAGTTCTGTGACACCCCTTAACTGTAATTATACTTCCTCTGGAATTGCACCCTAAATAGAACTTGAACTATTCATGCTGCAAATTGAAACTCTTCAATGCGAAGCCATACAAATAACCTGCATTAGCATTAACCTCCTCCCAACATTTGATAAGATCACTCCTGTTTCTCACAAAGATGATACTAATTGCTGCAATTTTATCATTGCCAGGCAAAACCACTCAACCATATCAACAGCAGACCTTACCAGTCAGGTGACTGACTTATTGCCATGGTGGTGTTCAGGCAGCAAGACACACACAGACAGTACATGGTCTTTCTGCACGTACATGCCCATCCTAATTTCCACTGGGAAGACCCAGTCCCCCATCTCACCCCATGTCTAAACTAGAGGAAGAAGAATTCCCAATTCTTTCTGTGTTATACTTGACATCATTGCTGATTATCTGCTAAAGAAATCACCACTCAAAATTAAAACCTCTGATTTCAGTGGTGTCAGATTTTAATCTACAGTGTGCAAAACACAGAGGAAAACTCCTTTGCAGTAAGAAAAACCAGCAAATCCTGCAAGGGAGGGGAACGAGGCTGAAAGAATAAGCACACGGTTTTCACCTCTAACTTCTACAATTTCATTATGGAAAGTTTTGGGATATTTACTTGGAGTAAATGTGTTACTTCTGTGAACCAGCAGGGCTGGAATTAAATTATTTCAACAGAAAAACTGTATTAGCATTTGTTCTTCCAATGCAGCATTATGATAACACACTTTACACTGGGAACATTTCTACAAACATTTTTTTTTTAATAATAATGCCAGTTCTCCTCCTGCTGAACAGACTATTAATATCCTCAGGTAATTCATTAGTAAGAGAGTCCAGCTAATTAATTGTTGCAGGCCTAGTTATGCACAGTTATATTTGTTAAAGAGACATAGTCATGATAACATTCACTGACCAAATTTACAATATTCATCTACAGAAAATGGTAGATTTACAACAGAATCAACTTATGCATGAAAAAGAAAATTCAAGGAGATACCAACAAGGCTTTACATCAGGGACATAGTTTACTGCCTAAGCTAGGAGCAGAGCTGTCATTCCATGAAAGGGCTGGAAATGCCTTTCCTGGACCAGGAAGAAGACACAGTAAACCCATAACTCCTTCTGAGTAGTTCTCAACCACAAAGCTGGATAATGACAGATTATATATTATATATAATTATATTAATTGTATATATATTCACGGTGTGCATCTTAAGACCCAGCAACCCTTCTTGCAGCCCATAACAAATGTGGAGCCAGGTCTTCCCCCCTTTGCATGGGACTCACTCACAGGGCCAGCAAGGCAAGGTGACTCCTGAAATCAGCCCCAGGCAGGCAAGTGAAGCAGCCTGCAGCTGTGTTGGCTGAGGAAAGACAATTCTTTTTGCCTTTGCCTTGTGAGGGTGTTTTTGTTGTTTGAAGTAACAAACAGAGCCCTGAGGAAGAGCCTGAAAGTGATCTGAGCGTGGTGTTTAATCCTTCCTGCCTGTTTCCCCAGCAGTCTGTGCTAATCGTGCCCAGCCCCACCTGAAATCTGAAACACACAGCTGCCTACCTGCTTCACTTATATTTATTACCTAAAACAAACACCTGCAAAAACATAGATTTTAGCTTTACTGCATATAAACCTAGGACAGAGGAGTATGCAGTAGTAGCCATATAGACATTTTCATGTTAGATTTGTGCTCTTTAATTAAGCAAAACACAAAGAAGGACAAGAACAAAAGACAATAGCAAGTGTCTCTGGAAGTCAGCTCACGCTACCTTTCCTGCCAGTTGTACAGCTGAATTTTAATAGCTCACCCTGCTATTCTCTGTGCTTCAGTTTCAAAATTGCATTACAGACGAGTACAGGGTAAGGTTAGCATCTTCAAATGTCCTTTGCAACTTGTTTTCCTAGAAACAGCATATGTGAATGTGGTTGTTATCTGAATCCTTGTGTTAGTCTACATGAGCTGTGAAACTGCTTATGTTAACAGGGAATAACAGAACATTTCCCTGTGGATTTGTGAGCCTCAAGTCCACATACTGTCCACAGACACTTCATGCCTGGTCTCCTTTGTGAGCTATTTCATATAAAGGCATGGGCACAGCAAGAGGATCCTATAAAAACTCTGCATAAAGCCCTATGGAGCAAACCAGGGAAACTTTGCTCATTGAAGTGCATTACTAACACCATTTGGAAAGAGAAAGATATCTGAAACATCCTTAACTGGGCAGAAGTATTCACATGCTTAGAGAGGGGAGATATGAAAAGAATAATTTTCATCTATAATGCTGTTACATGACTTAAGATTTGAATGCAAGCCATGGGGAGATAACATCTCATATAAAACAAACTTACAGAGAGGGAACCCTTTCAGATCTTCAGGTAATTCAGTTGAGAAAAACAGAACATTTCTATCCCCTTTTGGATGTAGGCAGTAACACTTCATATCTGGGTATACAGACTCAGAAAACACTCAGATAAACTGCAGTCCTACGACTGGGGCTAAAAAACAGTGGTGGGGGGAGACGAGCATCGTTCCAGAAACTGCCTGGGTTAAATCACCCCACAGATAGTAGCAACTGAGATGAAACTTTAATTGGGGACAGATTGTTCCTACCTACTTATTAGGGACAGCTTCTGGTGTAAATGAAGTGGACAAGGGCAGGTTTCTCCAAGGGCTGGAGAGCAGTCACAGCCTCCCCGCTCCCTCCGGCCACCCCAGGGAGCGCTGAGTCAGCGACCCAATTTTTCCGACCTCTCCTCTCATTGTTCCCTGACCCCCTTCTGCTTCCAACCCTCGGGCTAAGGCAGGAAAAACGTGCTTTTCCCTGCTCTGCTGAGAAGCCTTGAACCAGTCCGAGAAACTCTGCAGTTTTTGCACCTTCTGTTGAAAGTTCTGGGTTATTTACTCCATTTGCCAGTATGTGATTAAAATGCACGAGCAATATGTGCCAGAGCCTCTAGGACAGGGTAACTCGGTGGTTCCCTGGGCTAGGGATGGCTTGCACCAGGAGTTTGGAGGATCCTGTGTTGCAACATACACTTAGAAAAACCAAGACCTTGGAAACGAAACTGTGTCCAACTTCTACCACAGCACAAACAACTAATGAAACACAGCACATAAACGACTGGTCCTGACACCCAGCGGGTCCCCAGAGTCCCATTCCCATCTGACCCTCACCCATCCCCTGTGCACATGGGACAGAAACCAGACACAGAGGCTGCAGAGCACAAATCACTGGGGATGAAAATGGCCACCTCAATTGACCAAGCAACTTTTTCCATGGTAAATTGTGAAATTGTGTTTTAATACCAGAACAGCTTTCTGCCATGCAGCCCTAACACCCATTTCAGCCAAAGTAATGACATCCACGTCTCAAAACAAAAAAGAATTATTACTGATCTGAAAAACAGTAGTTTATAATTGGACTGGAGCACTCACTAGGCCTCTTTTAATGGTGTATTATCCCATCTTGGTTTTTTTTCTTTTTTTATTAAAAGAAATAATTTTCATTGTTTGTGGCTTTATGGAAGGATAAACAGGAATGGATTAGTCAACATTTTCAGGGAATCTCTTCATTGATAACATGGTGTTGCAAAGCAGCAACTAAAAAGCTGCAACTGGTGAATTCACAGTTTTTTTACTTTTTTTTTTATTTGCCTGGCTTTCAAGCAGACAATATTATGGCTTTTTTCTTCTCTTGGTTAACTATCATTGCAGTCAATCCTCAAGGTAAGGGGATAGTATAGATTTTACTGAAAGTGCCATTAGACTATTTAATATGTATATTCTATGACAAGTAATAATTTAAATTCACTTGAAGGATTTTTTGTTTTTCACATAACTTAATTCAGTTGTGACAACAAAATATGTAAAAATATGTTGCCAGTGAACATTAACTACATTTTATGTCTCTGTTATTTTGTATTTTACCAGGTTGTCAAGGAACAGATTTACAATAAAACACAAAATATGAACACTTCTGATGTCCAAACATGTCTAGATGGTTCTTTGCCTGACACTAGTAAGAAATTGTTCATGATTTGAATTTATAAGGCTCAGTTGGTAACAAGCCTTTATATGAATTTATACACATCAAAAGCCCATTTTAGTATTTTGTGTGAGAAGCACTGGGTTTTTTACTGACAATTCCTTGGTTTTAATGAGTCCTATACTCGGTAAAATGCATGTTCTGAATTTAATGGGAAAATGCACTACAGGATATAAATGTATCAACCAGAGTACATCATTGTAAATTATTCTTTAATCAAATAGTCCAGCATTTTAACTTCAGTCAGCAACAGCAAAGGAAGGAGGATCACTGGCAGGGTACTTGGAATAGTCAGTCCTGTGTGCCCAGAGCAAGGAGGCTCAGACACCTCAGCTGTCCCACATCTGTGGCACTGGGACAACATCACAGGTGGGTTAATTTTATTTTTTGTTAGGTTTGTGTTGCTACACAGTTTTCTGTATCAGACCTCTCTGGCACGTGCTCTGTTTCATTCCCACAAATGGTTTGCAGTTTTATTACAATGCCACTTTTTGGAATAATTTATATTAATTAGGTAATTAACCCATTACCAAGTCCTCGAACTACTATGATGACACTTGACAACATAAAGACACCAGGAGACTAAGATTTCATATTCTAGAAACTCACCTGAAGTTTTGACTATTTCATGGGTAAATATGTGTTTTTAAGAAGGATTCTACTTCTTTTTTCAGTATCACAAAGTTATGATGACAATGATATACGTGCTTTAAAAAAACCCAAACCAGACTATTCAATTTTATATTACTGCTAGATAAACTAATAATTAGGTATTAGTATTTCTTTTCATGAAATATCTGGGGACAGTACCAACATTACATCCTCTTCGAAGTATCTAATGAAAGGAAATCCAACTCAGCAGAAAAGCACTTTTTCTTTAGATTATTAAGTGTGAATCAAATACATTTATTGGCTTTTGCGGCAAAATTAGTGCATATAGGGAAACATCAGAAGTCTGGTATTACAGGGATCCACTGAAAGGAACAGAGTTACATGTGGGTTTTGTTCTGAAAATCTGAGACATCCTCTATTAGAGCAAGATGCTTAGAGTAATACTGGATTTTACAGTACAGAGCAGAAAGATGATTTATAAGTTCTCCTCAGTGAGTTCATAAGCAGATGTTCAGGCAGAACACTGGTCCAACACTTCTTTTAGCCGGCCGTGAGCTCTCAACAAAAAACTGCAAAGTAAGCTCAAGTATTGAGTGCTGAACATGCAGATGAGATACTGGGAATTACACTGCAGAAATACGAGAACAGTCCAACAGTGCTTAGAGAGCCAAGTTATAAACAACCTTTACTGCTCTCCAGCACTTCATTCTGCATCATAAATCACCACTGTACATCCTAACATCTGTGTCCAGGGTTTCTCAGAGAGCTCAGACAAGCACAGAGTTAACAAGCATGGCAAGGACGCATCTACCCATTGCCAGTGAGAAAACAGCACAGGTGCAAGTTGAGGTGTCCAAAACAAACTGCTATATTACTTAAAATATGTGTTTTGCCTACTTTTTAAAAGTCTTAGAGCATTGCATCACTGTGAACTATTTTCTGAGTCAAGTCTTTCCCAGACACTTTTTCCATGTAAGGAAGTGAGCTCAAGACAGCAGGTGGGTATAAGGAAAACAGTTCAGGGCAATATGACCCATAATGTGCTCTGCAAGGAAAGAAATCAAAGTGTTTCACATAACACATCACAGCAGACCCTCTGAAAGTCTGATCTTCTGCTAAAAAATCTCCCTTCCCAAAGCCTGCAGGACAAGAGAACACTAATAATTCTACATGGAGCCCTTAGCATTTAAAGAGCTACAGGAAGGGAAAAATAAATCCAGCTCTCGTAAACATGGTCTCAGAGAGAATAAGAGGGAAGACAAGGGCCATTCCTCATGTCAAACCTTAACAGAGTGGAGCAATAAATTCAACCATCTGGTGTCAGGTGTGCTGAGTGAGTAAAACAAAAATCCAGCACAGTGAGCTCTGACTGAGGTCTGTCAGGGAGGTCAGAGGGGACAGGGGCAGGTGAGCAGGAGCAGACCCAGACAGGTCAAGCTTTGCCTCATCTTCCAGGAAAATAGGCATGGCTATCCCATTTCAGTGATGCATGAAGAGAGGGAGCACATTATTGCTGCCTGGCACAGAAGAAATTGCAAGAAGAGTAAAGCAGCAGCAAATCTCCCAGTGTGCAGCTTCAGCCAGAGGTTCCTGCTAATGCTAAGAGTTCTGCAAGTTTTCCCTTATTCCACTGAACAGGGTTATTTGAAAAATGCTGCTTTTTAATTCTGTGCCCAGTAGAAAGTAACTCCATTTGCTCTAACACAGTACAACAAAACATGAACAAAATGTTAGCAATCACTAGAGAAAAGCATCCTCCAAGATTAGCTCTGTATAAACCAAAGGAAACCCTCACTATGCATGAATGAGGCCCAGCTCTGGAAAAAAAATTAAAAATATCTGCTCCCTCAACAATTAAGGACATTTCAACTTTCTTAAGGAATTGGAACATTATTTCTTTACATTTTCCCTGGAAACCTCCATCCCTGCAAATGAATAACTGCTTAAGCACAGCTCTGCAGTAAGACCTCACTGCCACCCTCCATCCTCTCGTCACCTCCGAGTGCTGCAGCAATGCTGCGGCACACACAGGTACCTCTCATGGGTATGGGGTCCCCCTGGAAACAACCATGCCAGGAAAGGGAAAGGAAGAAGGACCAGGATTTATTACACTGTTTGCTTCTTTTCACTGACCCCCCCTTCAGTACATGCTATTTTCTCGTGAAAGCTCTGGCCTTGGCAGCATCCGAAGCCCAAACATTGCAGGACCAGCATCTCCTGCAAATGAAGGCAGACAGGACGAAGCAAGGCTACCCCAAACCTGGTTTCAAGAAGGAAACTGAATTAGTTTCTTCTCAGGATGTGCAGAACTTGGGAGGGGAGGGGTGTGAAGGAAATCAGAGACCCAGATGTATTTCACCTCTTTTGCCCCCCTAACAGATGGGCAGCTATTCTTCCACCACAAATCTCTGTCTCATAACAAAACTATAAGCCAAAGCCCTGAGGGAAATGGGCTTGAGGTGTTGAGGGATTTTTTCCCCACACTTTTTGGTGAGCTCAGGTGGAGGGAGAATAAACTCCTGTTCCTATACATTCAACCACAGCATTTGATGCAAGTGCCCTGAAGTAATTTCAAAAGTAGATTCTAAAATTGATCTTCTCATACACTGCACCAGCACAGGATTACTCCCTGCCTGGCACAGAGACGTGGATCTCTCTGGGATGGAGACCCTTGTTGCAGGAAGGCCCATTACAGTCTATGTCAGAAGCTCCATCCTGCCAGTGGCTTATGAATTATAGTTTTTATCTGTGTTTCATCCTATTCTTCAGCCCTCAGTGAGCATTCAGGGAGAAATAATGAGGATTCCTCCCCCTTTGTGGGATAAAGAGATGTAATAGGGCAGTACTATTTCCTGTCTGCTGTAGCTGGAAAAAAAAAGAGAAGAGAGAAGCTCAGAACCCTCATGCTGTAGGAATGGCCCTCCCCACAAATTCAGCTCTCCATCTGCCAGACTGGCCACAGGAACAGCCACAGAAATTAATTTACTGTGTTAAGCCCTAGCCCTACCTGTCTCTTCCACCTGTACTTTTACTGTATAAAGACAGAAGCCAGGATCCTTACCATGAGAAATTATAAAGAACAAGTCTTAATAAGAATAAAAAAGTCTTTTTCCATCCAATGCTACAAATTGCAGTAGGACAGGAGCTGTTGCAAGCACACATTTCCTACCATCAGTGCTGCTATTAGGCTGAAGGGAACAAGTGTTACTCTTCTTTCAAAAAGATACAGGCCAAGGTCAGAGCTTATGTCATCACAAACGCAAAACATGAGAAGCCTCCACGCTGCTTTCAGCAAGAGTTCATTTTGCTGACGTGCAGTTTTCTATTCATTTAGGACATTTCCATCTAAGATTAAAAGCCAGAGGGTACACTCTCTGTTGACCTTCCTCCAACAATTAAATAGAACACAAAATCTTCAGGCTTCAGAGGGAAAAAATTGACGTCAATTTAGTCTTAGATAACACAGCATCAGTGAGCCCAATCAATAGTGTACACGAGACAGTCAGCAATTTAGGCATCTTGTTACATTCCCTTTTTTGGGGGGTATGCATACTAGCAAAGAGAAAAAAATGCTATAAGGATCAAAGCATAGTAGAGAAAAGCTGATAATTGACTACAATTACAGCTCAGTATTCCATCTCTGAAAGATACTACCAGAGTAATTCACAGCATTCTCTGAGATCCATTTCCTCCACCAAGACCTTGAAAAGTGTTCTTCCTTTTTGGTTAGCTAATAATTGTACTGGACACTTACTTATCCTAAAGGATAGAAATTCCAGCACAAAAGGATTTTATTGAATATTTCCATCTAAATAAAAAACGTGGTTCTGTTTGGGAGCAGAGCTATGCTGGCTGCACTATATTATTCTCAAATTCAACAGATCAGTTCTCCAAGACTGCAGAAAAATAAAATTGACAGAAATTGGAAGTACATTTAAGATCCTATAAAGCATGGTGTATAAGGCAAATGCATATGATTACCTTGTATTAGAGACATTTTATTTTATTATGTTTCCATTTCGGTAGATTTAGATTTTATTTTTCCTCTCCAGAAAGAGAAGTTGTGATTCATCACAATTTAGTGACTATTCTGACTATTGCTTTATGGCTGCCTGACCCAGCTGTGTTCAGCTGGAGGGTCAGCTGAGTTCTAGAACTGAGGTCTTTTTCTCTTTTATGCAGATGGTCCTTTGTACCAGGAAAATTCAGTGTCAGACCACAGAGGGAGCATCTCAAACATCTCTCCCCTTACATGTCTGGGTGACTTTTTGTTGCAAGAGCTCTGGCTGGCCAAACTTTCAAATGCTGGTTTGCCTTTTCTGAAAGCACTGGCCTCCAGTAAATTTCTTTCTAATGAACTGAAAGTTATCACTGCAGGCCTTGAGCTACACTTTATTCTAAAATAAAACTTTTAGAACTAAGGCCTTTCACTGCCAGGCAGATATGACAAAGCCCTGTCAAAAAGACTGCAGTAGGTATAACAAATGGCTCAAAATGACCTGTCTAACAGGGAGGATGCAGCAGCAATCCTAGTCCCCACAGCTGGAGATTGCCAAAATGAGATCTAAGGCAGAATACAGGCACTGCAAGTCAGGTATTCCAGAGTTAACCATTTAGACTCCTAGTTCCCAGGACTGAAACTCAAGCTCAGAGCTAAGCCTGTAGGCAGGTGCTAATACTACACAGTCTTGGAAGTCTGAATGACTTCACACACTCTGGATCCAAAAAGGTGCTTTCCTGAGAACAGGCAGCTATAAATAATTTTTGTAAGAAATGAGATGTCTCAAAATGTGTCCACAAGTACAGAAGAGAGACAGATAACAGAAAATATTTCTAGCCTGCCAGTGATCTGTATGTGCATGTTTTTCCTCAACACTTTATGGCATTTTGGCTCATCATCATAGACATCATTTAATTGGGTATACACAGACCATTATTACTCTAAGTTCCTGTTCCTGACAGCTCAGACAGGACAAGAAGGAATATTTTAAGCTTGGAATATCTACCTCATTCACCCAGGAAATGAGAGACTTCACCTCCAAGTTGCTGCTTTGGTGAGATCAGAGGAATAACAGGAAAGTGCAATCCCCCAGAAACAAGATGTTGGCAAAACATGATGAATACCAACTGTTGGACACGTTCCCTCGTTGTGCACCTCTGATGTTTAATAAAAATTCTGGCTGCATTACATACACATGGAAGAATCGTTCATTTTTTAAACAGTCACTGCCAAGGAAGTAAATTAGGATAAGTTACTAATTAAGAGACATTGAGGTTGTCCAGCAGTTCTTTCTAGAAAGGTAGTAACACAAACAAAAGCAAGCTTTTACGGAAGTACAGACCGTGGCATAGTAAGGAGCTAATTAACACAGAGCAACACAAGTTTATGACCTCAATTAATAAAGAAAATAAAAAAGAAGCAAACCCACATGAGACGTATCTCTGATTGCCTACTTGAGAAACAATTGAGAACTGGACCAGTACGATCAGACTCCCTCCACATGTTTCAAGTATGCATTGATTGCAAATGTCAAAGAATCAAAATCTCATTAACAGGAATTTGTCCTGCATTGATCTGACCCTCTATCCAGTCAGCAGAAGTGTTGGGTTGTGTTTCTGCAGTGGAGAAATACCACAAATGCCTGGTTAAGCAAAGAGCAAAATATATTAAGCAGAGAAATGGACACGCTTTTACCCTCAGGCAATCCAACTAATCTATGATTATTTCATTATTGAAAGTTTTATTATCCAAGCAGGTTCTGGGGTGTTTCTTTTTTAAGCTAGGAAGGTGATTTATTAATCCTGTTACATGGTTCCCATCACAAACTGAAGAGATATTGAGCCTGAGTCTGGTCCCACTCAGACAAGTCCCTGGAGCTGCCTTGGTATAAAACTGAGGTGAATACGAAGAGAACCAGGCTCTCAAATTACACCAGTCACATACTTTCCCCCAGTGGGAATACTATACATGGTACTTCACCAACAGGCAAGGAGTTTAGGAGGTTTCAAAGCACAGAGGCAGTCTTCAAACACTTCAAAAATAAAGAGCAGCTTATGCAAATCCACACAGTTCCTGATATCACCTCATGCCAATGGGAAATGTCACTAACTTTTTTTTAAAAAGAAACATGTTGAATAGCCAAAGAAAATTGCAGACTGCAGGTAAAAGGAAAGTTTCAATTTCCCAAAACAGATGGATTAAATAAGTTGCTGATATGAAAAGGAAGTGAAGCATGGAGTTTCTTAAGTCTTGGTTTAGGCACAGCCCCAGTACTAGATACTGCAACCATGTACCAAGCCCTCCTCTGCCTTAGGAAGCAATCCATTGCCTTGTTGTCTCCTGAACTCCCCTTCCCCATGTTCCCCAGCCAATGCACTCAGGCCTCTTCAAAGAGCCCTATTTGCTTCTATTGAAAGGAGGCACCTGCACTGAAATTTGCTCCAGGATGATGCGACCATGGTGAGTTCCCTGCATGCCTCCAGGTGCTGCCTTTTTCCTGCTGCAGCACCGTCCCTCCCCATCCCTCCCTTTTTAGCACACTCACACTTCCCAACACAGACCATCTCTCAAAAGCCTGCACAGCCACATTTTGCACTGTTTCTTATCCATTCCTCTGCTCCAGTGTCTTTACTTCCAGGTTATCTTCTCCATCTTGTAAAACAGTCTGTTACACAGCTATCAGCACACAGTGCATGTCTGAGCTGAAGCTGTTCAGCTGTTCTACCAGAATACCACCCAGGTACCACCCAAGGCTCCCTGACACTCATGAACTGCAACTGCTAGAGCCAAAAATCATTACTCAGTGGGTTGAATGTGTCTAGTTTTAAAGCATTTTCACTAAAATTTTGCTGCTCTTATTTATAATGCGCCTCCCCATCTACTTTGGGACACCATTTTATAATCTTACATTTCCTAATTTTATCTATTATTCCATCTGGAATAATTATTTCCCACTTGATGCTCATGCCTTTAAAATAGTTGTCTGATTATGTCAGTCTAAGACCCATCATTGTCACTTAGCTGAGTCATAGACCTCACATTCTTCTTCCTTCCTGGTATGAACTGTATTCCCAAGTGAGTTTGTTCCTCAGATTGTCACTGTCTAGGAACAAATCCCACAGAAAGATTTTAATTGCTGGCTATAATAGTGCAGACCACCAAAAACCATCTCTTTGGCATCCAGTGCATCATTCAGCAGTCACCAAGGTCCAGACTTCTTAAGGGTGTGAAAGAATTCCCATTTTCCATTTATCAGGCTCCCAGAATGGCAGGAGTCAGCAGGAATGGGTAATAATAATAAGCTCTAATCTCTAGGTAGATGCTTCACAGTGCTGTGAAGTGCTCATGGCCCAGCTGTCTAAGGGCAACCTGAGAGCCCCCTTTCATCCAATTTTAATTTTGTGGACTCATTGATTCTCCCACCTTTGCATCCTGCAAGTAACATAACTACACCCAGAGCATTCCAATTTTAAATTCATAATCTGTCCAAAGAACAAAACCCACCTGATACATTCTTGTTGCATTCGACTCATTAATCTCCCTACTTGTCAAAGGCACTCAGAAATTGAGCAATAGCTCCAAAAGCATCCATCCTTTTGTCATGAACTGCCCTCTGGGATCAGCATAAACACCCACTCACAACAAGAGGCCAAATCAGTGTCCACAGAAAACAGACTTGTGCACTCACAACACACCTTCTACTTCTAACCTTTCTCTCAGACATACAGCAGGGAATTCTGCATAAGAGATGCCCTCTGGATATTCTATGCATTTTGGGGAAAACTGGCCTGTTTTCCTGTCCCCATTCATCTCCTCCTGCTCTTTGAAGTCTATAGAGGCAGTTAATCTTCCTTCAGTGGGAACTGCAGCAATGTCTGATTTTTATACTATCGATCATTGCACAGTCTGTGTGGAACACCTAATGTAACATCATTCAGTCACAGAATGTATGAAGACTGTCAGTCAGGGAAGTCTCTAAGTGTTTTGATAGGAGCCTTGCCCCACAAATTAAGGAAAAAAAAAAAAAAAAAACCACCAGTAAAAACCTGAGAAAACCAAGGAGGGAAACTAAGGATTTTCAAGTATTTGCCCTAACTGCTTCCTAAAGACCTTGCAAAAGGCCAGGAGAGGAAAAGCAACACATTACATGCAGGAGAAACCTTGTAAACAAAATTGTCTCTTTCTGCAGCTACTTTCAACAGCAAACATGGTGCTGGTCTGGGATTCAAATGGCAGAAGCCTTGACATCACTATGGATCTCCCAGATAGTCTCGATCAAGTCCCTTTATCTCAATTCCTCTTCACATCCTTTCCTGCTCTTTCGTTTCAAAATGAAAATTTTTCAAAAGTAAAGAAAAATTAAGCTTTAAGAGAAAAGATTTGTTCACTCCCATTCATGTAACTACAGACTCAGTAGTAGTTTCAACACATTATCCAGGACACATTTACTCAAAACATATGATAGTGGAGGAAATCAAAATTGAAGCCATTATGACAACTAACACATCTGTTCAGCTATAAAAGGAATTCCCATTATTCCTCATCTCCCACTATCTCCATGAAGAGCTCAAGAGAAGGGCTGCCTGCCAAAGGGCAGGCACCTCTCCTTTGCCTTGCCAAAATCAACTACTCACATCCCCTGTGTGAGGTGTCACCTCCATAACATTAGGGGAAGCATCCCCAGCATGAAGATGCTGTGCAGGGCAGAGCTGCTGCAAAGGCAAAGTTGAAGCAGTGTTTACACCACCAGTGTCACCACTGCTCTGGTGACACCTAAGGCACCTCTGCTTGTAAGTACGTGTCCACCCAGGAGAGCAGCCACAGCACATGGGAGATGGTGTAGCTTTAGTTTAAGACTTGCTTCTATACATTTATAGTCAATAAATGAAAAAACCAGACTGTAAAAGCAATAGGGATTTAGGGCTTGTTGGAGGCATATTTTTTTTAATTCTTTTTTCCTTCCTGGGTTCAAGAATAGCCCACAAAATACTCCTTAAAATTGTTTCAAGACTGATTAAACCTGACAAGAGACCTCAGAAAAAGGAAATCCTCCTAAACTCCAGAGTTTATCAAAGTCTGTGTACATTGTATTTGAAATAAATAATCCTGCATGATCTACAGCAGAAGTGCCTACCTCCTCTCACAGCAACAAAATCACATTTGGGAGGATGCTGTCTAGCTCTATCCAGCATAAGCAATAATAGCAGAACCATGAGAACTTCACCCTTAGGAAATGTTTGCAGAGCACGTACCGTGACCGCTGACTGACACCCAACAGTCACCGGTGCTGTCCAACCTAAGGCCAAGTTCACTCCAAGAAGAGCCTTTATGCCTCTAACCACACCTACAGAGCCATTCTTCTGCTTTCTTGCACTCTTGAAAATTTTCTATCTTCCCCAGCACTTTAGACCAAAGGAGGCACTTGAGAGTCTCACATCCAGCTCTGGATGATATGAGGTGAACTTGAGGTTTTCTTGTCAAAAGATCTCCATTGCTTCACCCAGGGCAAGCAGGTCCAGATGGGTTACTTCTGATCAGTCAAGATGCAAAATTGTTCTTGCTGAGACTTGTCCGTCTCATCATTCCTTTCTTTGACAAATAAATGTGTTTAGAATAACATATTTGTTCAACACATATAGCAGAAAAATACAAATAATGGAAAAAGTTCTGCTGATTTCCATGACATTCCATCACATAATAAAAGTCTGTGAGATATGATAATCCAATGTTTTTCATTTCTTATTACAGTGGTAAGGAAAAGAATGTTTTTTAAATCTATAATGATACAAAAGTGACCCAAACAAATGTAAAAGTTTTTGTGGGTTTTTTACCCCTTATTTGACTAACTTGCTTCTAGCAGCTTCTGACCAAAGCTTTTATCAGTTTTCATGAAAGCAAGAATAAAGATGAAGGCTAGGACAGTGCCATCAGCTGAAATCTGCACTCACACATCGACATATTCAATTTCCAACTTCAGAAGGCAATGACAGTAGCTACTAAAATTCACCTGATCAAGAAAACATGATTAAAGGGAGTAACACTAGTATGTCCTAAAATATTTTTCAAGTAAACCAGTTTCAAGTTGGGATCAATTAATGATTAAGATAGCAAGTGAAGTGGCAACACAGAGCTAGACATTAGATCAAAGGTAATGATGCCCACTCTCTGGCTCCAAACTCCTTTAAGATATGTTTACATTATGACCAGGAAAATGACCTACCATTTACTTGCCATTAGCTTCACCAGGTCATGACAGAAATCAGTGTCTTAACTGTAGCAGATGTTATTTAGTAGGAGCCTTTGTGCAATTGTCTCACAATAATTCATGCTTAAATTTATGGGAGGCGTAAAATTCCCGTGGTAGAGTGCCCATAAGAGAGCTAATGTATCTTTTATGATAGTTATTGACAGCCAAAAGAACTCTTAGCTTGCAACACCTCCTAGTTAATTGGTACCTTAGGTCTCAAAGAAGACACATTAAATAAGTGTTTCTCAGTAATTTCCCTCTGTTTGAAGTCCCCAGCAAAGTTTACAGTGACCTCATTTGGACTTAGACTTCAGCATTCTGTAACAGGTTCCTTCAATCCCCGCTTGGCAGATTAGATTGGACTTTCAGAACAGATTAATTTACAAAGTACAGTCTTCAAGCTTCCAGAGTCATTCCAAAATCAAATTCCAGCAGGTACCAAGTGGGGGTTGAAGGTAGCCTCTTCTCTCCATCTGCATACAGGAACATGGAGCTATAGCAAGAGTAAACAATTCGACAATAAAACACTGCCTTAGCAAAGCAACCTGTAAGAACAAGCAAACACAAAACCACTGCTGTGACTCATTACACTGTCAGTCTGAGGGGAAAGGAGACAATAATACTTTTCTCCACTAGATTTTTGCAAGTCTTTTTACTTGTGCATGTAAACACTCATAAATGGAGCTCCTGAATGGTGTGTCACAGAGATTGCTGGAATCTCCTGCCCACATGCACTCAACACTGCTCCCTGAGCCAGAAACACACCCATTAGATAGAGTTAAGCACATACAAAAAAAAACTTTACAGGATCTAGGCTTGTTTACTCAGTTTCAGTAAGTGCAGCTTAATGTTTCCCACATATATAACATCTCCCTTGATACTTTGAGGAAGACCTAATACAGAACACAAAAGTAGGCAGAAACAAGTGAAGAACAGCAGCTGGAAGCTGCAGGTGCAACCTGAGTTTAGAGTACACAGTTTGATATCTATAGTCACAACTTCTGTTTCCATAGAAGTTGAGCAACAGAGTGTTCAGGCATGGGATTCAGGAGTGCAGTGAAACCTGGAGCAAGATTTGGATAAAATGAGTGCCCAACCAGGGAGAAGAGGTCTGTCTCCCTGCAGCAGAAAAAACATTTGTCTGGAAAAATGATAGGCAGCAAAGGTTACAGTTTCAGCCCTGGAAAAGGCTGCTACCAAACCATCAAAGCAAATCAGTCAAAGATTCCTTTCTGGTGTACTAACATTTTATGAGAGCAAAAGTCACAGTGTTGATTGGGCCAGGAATACCACAGGGCTAACGAAGCCTCAAAGGCAGTGATGAATCTCAGCACTCCAGAGGTGCTGGACAGCTGAGCACAGAGCTGAGAGAAAAAGCAAAGGGAGCCCAGAGTAGCACCCAAGGCCTTGTTTATGCTCTCAATGCTTACCTATGAGATCTAGAAAAAACAAACCATCCCAGCCAGCAACTATTTGGCCAATATAGGTATAAAGCAGCTCTTTCAGAGACATGAGTTTTCCAAAGAAGAGGGTTTTTTTCTGCTATAAACACTCCTCTGCACAGGCACAGCAATGCCATTGAGAGGTGGAGTGAGAGCAACAGCCCCAATTGACAAAGTTACGTAAAGAAAAACTGAAGAATAAAATAACCAAAGCTAAAAAGCAGATATGGACTCCAGACCTTTCTTTACCTATTTAAACACAAGAGGAAAATGAAAGTGTGAAATAAAGAAGCCGCACATCATAGCCTTAAATCCCATTGTGGACAAGGACTTATAGCCTCCTTCCCCCCAGGTAGCTTCTTGAGGACCGGTGTGTTCTTGCCTTGCTGTGGGGGCACAGGGCTTTTACACCTCAGGGGAGAGTGGGCAGATGACATATCACACAGCAAGTTTTAAAACAAGCAACAGAAAATGAAAGAGATGTTGACCTAATAAAGCCTCTCCCTCTGAGCTGGGTCTCACAGGGACTCAGGTGGGTGTTAGAGACCACACAGTGCATCTAAAAAAGGACAAATTTAAAATAAGATAGCCTGGTATTTCTACCAAAGACCAGAAACATACACTGTTCCAAGGACAGAAAGAGCTCTTACTTGTTCAGGAAACATACCATTAGGTCACTATAATACACATTATTACACACTGCCTGCTATGGAAGGGCAAACAGTATTTGACTTGGCATAAAATTGGGACAGAGTTAAAAAACTTGAACTTGCACAAACCCTGTCACTCTTGGTTAAACCCCCAAAACACTTGAATCCATGTGAAGTGACAAAGCTGCCGTGCATTGATGCTGTGGAACACACACCTGTGGCACTTCTCAGAGACTGCCACTCTCTGCAACTTTGACACCCAAGTTCTGCAATTAACCAGTCAACTCTTGCAAGCTTTGGATTAATCTTTAACTAAAGTGAAAGCAGAAACATCCCCAGCCCCCCTCTGTTCATGTGCTGGTAGCCATACGTTATTCATACCTATCCCTCCGTGACAGTCACAGCTGAGACATTTTTACCCCTTCTTTGCACAATCTAGACCATGTATCAGAATTCTTCCCTTCCTTTAACTCATGAATGCTCTACAAACAGGCTGTGGTTTTCAAGAGTTTGTGTAACAAACATGTGTAACTATTTGATAGTCTTTTGTGCAAATTAAAAGAAAAAACCAAGATTTTCAAAAGAGCTAAGTCGCTTCTAGTGGGAATATCTCAGAAATCTGTGGAAATACCCATGGCGCTTTTGTCTTCTGTGTTTTGTTCTTGAGAATAAGAATTAGCAGAACCAGATGTTTGTAAGTGATTAAAATGGAAGTCAATAGCAGCAAATCAAATCAGCAGGTTTTACTCACAGGAACATTTGCAAATGCCTTATTGCTGCGTTCACTCAGTTCTAATCTGAGCTACTTTGGCTCTACTTCCTTCTTCCAGCAGCTTCTCCTCCTCTTCATAGCTTTTAACAGATTTGTTGAGGTTTCATTGCTGCTGCAAGTCTCTGTTACTCTTAGTATTAAATCTGGTCCTGTGTTAATTGCGCATTCAACATATTCTCACAGCTGGGAGAAGTTAGACTTGAGTTTTTCCTTTTTCTACCGAGCTTCACTGGAAGCACTACCAAGGAAAAGGGAGGATTCACATCTTGGAAACAGTAATGAGCAAAACAGTGTGCAAAAAAAAAAAACCCACCAAACAAACAAACAAAAAAACCAAACAAACAAAACAGTAAGAATTTCCAAGAAAATTCATTTAAATTGAATCTTCAAGCGTGTGTTAAGCACCCTTGGCCTTCTGGAGCAGAAGACTGAAAGTTCTGTCACCCAGTTTTAGTTCTTCTTTTCCCTGGTATATTTTTTCAAACAAAACTAACTTCAGAAGTCGGGGGGGGCACAACATTGTGAAAAACATTAAGCAAGATGGAACCACAATACTTTCATCTCTGTATGAATCATCTAACAGAAGAACACCAAGGACACTGATTAGGCTTTTTGTGTTGGGAAGCAGGATGAATGTTCTGAAGGTTACTGCTAATGAGGATACAATTTCACAGTAGGCCCATTCTTCCCTGGGCACCCGAGTAATATTGGTCAGGTGCTCAGTTGAGGGGGTTGTGTGAACTTTACAACACAATAACTCAATGAAACGACGTAGGACAGTGACTGTGCAATGCTGCACTGCAGAGATTGTCCCAAAATTCGCTTTCTTATTTTCGTGTGACAAATGGCTCTCACTGCTGTCTCTGAGGAAAAATGACTCACTGGCTTCTTAGCTCCCTGCAGAGAAGTTTGTGTTCTGCTCTGCTCTCCCCACCCTCTGTTACTACTGTGTTTTCTTAAGGCTTTAACTGTTGTCCAACCTAAGCCTTCAAGAGTAACATAAGGCAGCAGGATTTTTGTTATCCTTGGGCTTTTTACATCCCAACTGCTCAAGGTGTCTTTTGTTTGTTTCTAAGAAAGCTACCACAACACACTGTCGCTTCCAAGTCACAGCAGAAGGAAAAGCAGAACCGTAGTAACACTTTTCCAACTCTAGTGGCTTTTAGGATACCAACGCAGCATTTCAGGGAGGAATTTATACAAGAAAGGAGTGTCAGGGAAAAGTGAACACTGGCTGAAACAAGGTTGTCAGCCTGGTGTTCTATATTAGCATTTTCTCTAAGAGAAGACTCCAAAGAGAGTAGAGGGGATTAGGAAGACACAGGAAGGAGTGAGTGATAAAACTCAGATTGTTTTCTTCCTACCACAGACCTCCAAGGCATTGGAGTATTTTCAGCCAGAATCCTGCTTGCAGCATGTCATGATTTAACCCCAGCAGGTAACAGCCCCACGTGGCTGGTCCCTCCCTCCCAGCAGGATCAGGTAGAGATGCTCACACAAGGAATTCACTCCCCACTTCCCAAGGGCAGGCAAGCATTCAGCATTCCCAGGACAGCAGGGCTCCATCACATGTAACAGTGACTTGGGAAGACAAACACCATCACTCCAAAGATCCTCCCTTCTTCCTTCTCCCCCAGCTTTATTGCTGAGCATGAGGCCACATGGTCTGGGATATCCCTTGGGTCAGTTGGGATCAGCTGTCCCACCTCTGTCCCCTCCCAGCTCCTTGTGCCCCCCCAGCCTCCTCTCTGGTGGGGTGGGGTGAGGAGCAGAAAAGGCCTTGACTCTGAAGTGCTGCTTAATGATAAAGAAAACATCCCTGAATTATCAACACTGTTTCCAGCACAAATCCCAACCACAGCCCCCTCCCAGATACTGTGAAGAAAATTAAGTCTATTCAAAACCAGCACATAGCCTATTTCCAGTAACAGTGCTTTGCAAGACCACAGGAGCAGCTCTTAAACAATTAGATCCTTGCAAGGTTCTGTATCTCAAAGGACTTAACATGTTGAGTCTCCTGAGTATTGTTTATTCTTTAAAGGCAATTTTACAAATATTTTGTTTGTAGTTTAAGGTTCAGAATGATTTGCAACCAAAAAGGAATATGTCTCCTATTGATTTTGTTTTATTTACTTGGAAACAGTATTGATTCCCAAGAGATGCATCGAAACCAAGTCTGAGGCCTAAAGAATTTCCATAGCATTGATTAATAGATGTTATCTATCACTTTCACTTTTAATGAGACATTTGCTCTTCCATGAGATACTGTATTCTATCGAAAGGTCAAAATGTGGATTCCGTACAAGAGAGAAACATCAGCTCACAACCAGCCTCAAATCCAGAGCAGCTGATTTCTTTTCTTCTTTAATTAAATCAGGGATAATTCTTTTCCTTCCTAACCCCCAAAAGTTATTTTATTAACATGCTTTGTTCTTTTGACAGTCAGCTCTGTTAACATTTAACCTATGCTTTGGCTGGAACTAGTTTAAAACTAAGACTGCTTTTGGTCTGTGGTTTTATAGGACACAATAGAAACCTGATTCATGGCCAGGTCAGTGCATTACAAATAATAATGATCCTCATTAAAGAAATTCCCATTACTCTTTGAGGCATCTTTCCTCTGGGCCAAATGCCATTATGTGTGCAGTGCTCTTAAACAAAACCACCAAAACTAGAAGTGACAGTCAATACAAAGACATTCATAAAGGAAGCTGATTTGCAACAATATCCACCAATCCGTTGGGAAATACATATCACCAGGAATTCAGTAAGTGATACAAGTGCTGATTATACATTCAGCTTGGTAAATCATGAGAAAATTTCTTCCAGGCCTCAGAGAGAATAGCTTTTAATAAATCCTTACGGATTACTGATAGTTCCACTAGTACTTGGCAGCATGCAGACAGAATACACAAGTTACAACAGGAAGGTTGAAACACAGGGAATTTGCATCCGCAGAAGTTCAGGGTGACAGGGAAGCAGGGCCCAGACATCATCCCAGACAGGAACAGCAGAGCCTTAATGCAAAACCACTGAAAGGAGAACGGGGTTGAAATCCGAATTCAGATGGAGATGGTCCTTGTGAGGGCTCTACCCTAAGCCCCTGCTGCCTCTTGCCCTTCCATGGAGCACTTCCAAGAAGATCCTATCTCAAACTCCTGTCTGCCATCCCTGAGAGTGGCTGATTTTAGATTCTCCCCATCCCCTGGGCTGCCAGTGCCCCTTGGCAGATGCTCTGCCACGTGTCCAACAGTGGCTGTTACTGGTGCACCCAGGGAAAGCAGTGACAGCAGCAAACACCGACTCTGCTGCACAGCACAGGACTTGGACCTGCCTAAGCACATCTGCATAAATGCCCCAGCTCAGGAGAGAAGGGCAATTTGATGCCCTGGAGCTGAGCAAATCTTGACTAGAAACTCGAGAATCTAATGGCCAGCAATTACCAACTCAAGGGATTCACCCACCCCCCAACAACTAATCAGAGAAGCGGGTTTTATTTAAAATAAATCAGTCTAAAATATGTATTTTTCATTATAAAGAGCAATTTCAATGTGTTATGAAAATATTCAATGGCTAAAGTTACTGGACTTCTGAAGGAAAGTAAATCAACAAATTAAATGTTAATATTCAAGCACTATATGCTATTGACAAAGTTTGTTTAAAAAATTAGCCGAGGCAGTCACTGTCCAAGCATCTGAGCTGGAGTCTGGCATATAATAAACCCAAACTTGTTATTTAAGCTCCCTCTCTTACAGGTTCCAAGAATATATTCTCTTTAGACACCCCACCCCCCCAGTCTAGTTCAGTTTAATCTTTAAATCTTTTGAAGTAAAAAAGAAGTTAAGATCTGCAAATTCAGAAGCTTCTTTCATTTCTGAAATCTATTAATAAAAACCACACAAAGATATTTTGATGAGAAACTATCATTTCAATTCAGCAAGTGCCAATAATACTGTATTTAATAGTATATTAACATATGCATTTAATAAAACATTAGATAACAAGTTAAAGGAAAATGGGAAATATGTTTTCATTACATTTTACTTTATTATTCAGTACATTTAATGTTAATTTATTTTAAAGCACCAGTTTTCTGCATAAGTTTAATTCCAATTTCTATTTAAAATCCAGACCAAACCTTAGTCAAAATGAATCTGGAAAATAAGTTATTCAGGCCTGTTTATTAAAAACAACTGTACCATTAAGGAGTGAACCTAATGCAGATTAGTTATGCATCTGTTTATGTGATATAGCAAATACATCAAACTGTAAAACTAAGAGCCAAATTTTGACTTCATCGAAAATCCACATTCTAATGTTTACTAGTTAATCAAAACAAACCTCCCTTCAGAAGAATTAACTTTAAAAGCATAAATAGGAAACAAAAATAATACTGATGGCAATAGAGCAAAGGATTTGCTTTCTGTTCCATGTCACTCATCTCCACTGATGCTTTCTACACCTGCCTGGCAAGCCCTGAAAGCCACCCAATCTCCCCAGACCTGCACTCCTGTCCCCACTGCCTCCCATGACTTTTGGATTAGGCCTTTCCTATCCAGGCAGGTGCCTAGGGAGCAACAAGGGAATATTATCCCTTGGGCAGACATGAGGCAAAGATGGAAGAGCCACGTGAAATCCACACCAAGATCCCAACACGTCCGTCACCGTCCCATCACCATGAGCCAGCACTCGTGTCCACAGGCTGTGTGAAGTCTGGGCCTTCACAAAACACAGAGCAGAGCCACAATGAGCCTTTCTGCCTTCCTCTACTCCAGGTGCAGCAGGAGAATCAGCCAAGGGAGTGTCACACATCACCTGTATTAGATGCAACTGTAGGTAAGGGCAGCCAGCAGTAATTCTCTCAAACAAATGCATATCCACCAGTATTAAGGGACTAGTGGATGAAATGCTGACCATATACAGAGTGCTGCACAGGATCTGTTTTATTGCTAAAAATTTGCCACTGCTTTATCAAGTCATAAATCAGCCCTGAAAGAATAAGCATATGTGTTTTCCAAACAGTATATTGGGTCAATTGTCACCAAGAAAATAAAAAGCATGATAGTGACATGAACAATTGTATCCTGGCTGGATGACAGAGAATATAAGAATTTTCCTTAATTGTATTTTGGCAGCTCCATTCACATGATATAATCAGGTTGCATCAGCAATTGGATCATGACCTCCCTTTAGACATTTATGATTTGCCTCAAGAAAGGCTTCCTAGCACCAAAACTTGGTATCTGAGGTCCATATTACCAACCTGCCTGTTTGCACAGTGAGGAGAAACATCAAGTGTTCAAGAACCCACACTCTCCCCTTGATAAAACATGACTGCACTTTTTTTTTTTCTTCCTCTTATGCAGTTCTTTTACAGCACTGCAAATGCAGGGAATAGCTGGAAAGAGAAAAATCATTAACTGGAACAGCGACAGCTAATCCATCTGCAAACCCCAGCTCGCTTCCACAGCCAGAGGGAAGCAGGTCTGCACCACACCAGCTGAGCCCCACTTTAGAGCCCCTGGTCCCAGGTGTTTGTAGGTGAACACTTTGCTAACAGGAGCCCAGAAAAATCCAATTACTCCCAAACTCTTCGAATGGGAATAATCACATATTTTTATAATGGTTATTACAGTTTTAGGGTAACTATTAATCTAAATAAGGTGCCACAGATCAAAACAAATTGTTTTCCAGGCACAGTGTTAAAAATAAATGCTTTCATGAAATTCTCCTTGAGAACAGTTTACCTTTAAAAGCTCAATTTTTAAAGTTCTCCCTCAATTCTTCCACCTGTCCACATATCCCAGGGTTTCTGCTGCCACCTCCTACAGTCTCCAAGATATCCTCCAAGACACAGGGCAAGTTACAAGGTACTCACAGAAGGCAACTGGAGAAATCCCAGCTACCAAATAAAAATTTTCCCTGTTATGTGCAGACATATCAGACAGTTTCTCTTTAAAGAACAAAATGTTAATGACAAAATGCTAATGTCAGATGGATTAAGTGGCTGATATTAGCCAACCAAAAATCATCATATCCTACTAGAAAGGTAATTAAAGCTGAAGTTTCATCTCTGTATTGCAGAAACCTGCAATTAAGGAAACCATCTGGAACCTGGAAACTATCAGGAGTATTCCAGGCACATTTATCTGGACGAAAAACTAAATAAATAATAAAACTTATAAAGAAATCATATGTTCTTATGTACTCTTTCAAGATACAAACATTCAAAATGTGCTTTTAAAAGCACATACCCTAGAAGCACGAATTTATAGGAAAGAAAACCCGTTTCAGAGCAGTTTTATATAAAGGGTGCTCAGCAGTGCTGAAAAGCACTGCTGGCATGAGCTTTAATTTTCTCACAAATTCAAAAACTCATGCAAAACTTCTAAGCCATCTGTATTGCAGTTGTGTGGAATTGTTTCCATGGATATGTTAATGCAGATTTATACAGGACACAGCCTGGTGAGTAGAGCAAGCTTAACACACTGACATTTCAGCATTCATATTCTGTCAAGTACCTAGATATTTTAGCAGATTTTTCTCCCTTGCACTTAAAAAGGGACAAGAGGTGGCTTTGAGACATTTTTCTGTTCAGATCCTTTGGTTTGTCCCTGTTGGCAGGGCTTTTATTGCCAGAGGTCATCAGGATGCTGGGGTACCTGAAGATAAACACAGATTTTCCAAATGAAATCCTTAGACTGGGCATCATAGCAAACTAGACTTTATACATCTTCACCAACCTTTACACCATGTTTCTCTTGGCATTCAATGTGCGAAGCCAAGTTACTCTGTTTTCAGTATTCAGGAAGCCACAGCCACAGAACTGAAGTCAAGCATGTTTCAACGCTTTTAATTTATATTGTGGTTCAATCAGGACTTTTTGGAGAGCGGGGGAGCAAGGAAAGACAGTACTGGAGAGCTGAGTTACACCCACTTGTGGGCAGAAGGTGAAGATAAAGAGAGGAGGGAGAAGAGAGGTGGTGAGGGCAGCCCCTGACAACCATAGGGGATGCCAGAGCTTGCAAACTAGAGACAACTGTGGACCACCCTCAGAAAATGAGATGCAGAGAGAGCAAAGGAGAAGCCTTCCTCTTCTAATAGCATGCCTTATTTATTTCTGAACTTTTTTTGACCTTTATTCCACTAGAACTTTGGTTTTACAAGCATTACCTGCCACTATTAATATACCCAGGCCAGCGGGTGATCCATCAAACCAAGGTAGAGGAACCTTTTTACAATAACAAGCTTGCAAATGGTCCACAACACCCAAAGGTGAGAGGGTGCACTCCATAAGCTTCACACGTTCACCTGAGAGCCATAAAGCACAATCTGAGAGGTGGAATCTTGGTTTAGGGCAGGGGCCCTCAAACTTTTTAAACAGGGGGCCAGTTCACTGTCCCTCAGACACTGTCGGGGGCCGGACTATAATGTCCTGTGCC
>JAWWLV010000158.1:9739714-9761747 GCA_035041135.1 Platyrinchus mystaceus | reverse complement strand
TAAGCACAGGTCAGGGTGGGATGCTCTACAGAGAGACAGCACCTTGGTCTCACCAGTATATTTGTTTTTTTGACTCTACACACCCTTTAGCCTCAGAAAAGGTGTTCAAAGCAAGTTTTGCCAAACAACTGAGCAACCCTATGCTGCCATCCTTGAATATCTGAAGTAACTTCCCCATATATGAAAAGTTACATCCTTGGTCTTGCCTCTCACAGCAAAATCCAGGGTGGAAGATCATTTTCTGAAGGAAACATACCCACACCAGCGAGATTCTCTTCCTCTGCAGCTGCTGATGGACCTGCACAGGCAGCCTGGAGGGTTGGCCTCCCAGGCAACCTTGGTAATCCAAGAGGGGCTTTGCTTGGGAGAACTGAGCTTAAGAAGAAAGCATTACTAAAGCTCCCTGACAAATAACTACAGCCTGCTTGAAAACAGGACTCCTGGGTGCCTTTAAGTCCATGTGTGGTTTTTTTATAGAAGATAAAAATTCTGTTGAGAACTTTTTGTATTAAAACCTGCTCAGATATCAATTTAATTTCATGTTGTAAACAACTGTTTTTACAAACTGTAGGAAGAGACAGGTGTGAAAATTACAGTTATTTATATTCAGGAAAACAGCTGACAAGACTGCACAACAGCCCAGTAGCACAATAACAATGGCTCAGAGTGAAACAAATTAGCCTGGCATTTATAATTGAAAATTTTCTCCTTCCTGGAACGCACCAATTGTCATCTCTTTCTCCATACCACACATTAACAGAATACCTCTAACTGCTTTTATGCAAAAAACTATTCATACATTAAATACAGAAAAGTATTAAAATTAGTTTATATTCAGTTTTTTTCTTGACGTACCTGCTGTAATTGGAATGTTGAATGATGTATGCTACAATAAATTGAAGGGTAGGGAAGCTTGAAGCTGCCTTTGACAGGTAAATTGGAGGAAGGTTCTTTCTTTTTCATTATTTTTAGAGTTTGGATAGTCTAGCTCACTTAATCTCCCTCTGCATTTCAGATAACTTTATGTTATTCCCTGACCAAAGCCCACTGATTGTTTTGGTGCTGCAGCATGAAATGTTTGCAATGTCACACAGCGCTGCTCACCTGTGGCTTTTGACATTTCTCTTCAAGTTCAAGTTCCTGAGATACTCCCAAGTTTCAGAGTTTTGCTTTAAGAATCCTTTCAGCTTTGGTAGATTTACTAAAAGAATTAAATCAGTAAGCAGTCCAAGACAGGAAAAAAAGAAAAAAAAAAAAAAGAAAATTTTAAAACCTGAGCACTCCCTTAAAACCTGAGCCAACGTTATGATTTTCTCAGTGCATGATGCCCAACTTTGCAGTATTGGCACAAGTCTCAAATCATAGGAGAGTGCAGTGACTTCCTAAGCTTGTCACAATAATGATATCATAATGAATACTAGAAAATCTCATTCTCTGCAAAATTATAGCTATCACATAGTCACCATTCCCCTGCCACAAATTAGTCAATTATTTCTCAGTTTAGGGAAATGCTCACCTGCCATTTCTGTCCACTTTTGTTTGAACAGAGGCCTGAGGGCACTTAATAAAATTGAAGTAGTTCACAATAATTTTCACAAGATACAAAAATGTGTTTATTTTTCAGCACCACACATTCACTGGGTTGAGTTGGTGGGAGGCAGAATTGTGCAGAAGCATAGCTCTGTGCTGGGAAATCAAATAGTTTTTCTAGATTTAAATCAACTTCTTGTCCTGGAAAAGCATTACAAATATGCTCTTATTTCTCACACACAAAACCCACACAACCCAAGGAAACTGTGCATTATCTTCCTCCTATTTTAGCAGGGATCTGAATATTTTTGGGTGTGAGAAGTAAAGCACACATGTTGGAGAAGACAGGACTTACTTGCTCTGAGACTGTACAAACGAAATCATTAGTTAAAGTGAGCTTAATTATTCCTGTTTAATTCATTTAAAGAAATTTAGCATGTGTTGGTCTTTTTCTATCCCAAATGAACTGAGATTTCTAACCTTCCACATCATCAAAATTAATTAAAATATACAAGTTATTTCTGAGTACAGAATTACGGCGACTGGAAGGGACCTCAGTCTTTCACTCCAGGACACACCTAAGGGGCTGTATGACATGAGAAACCTTTGCAAATGTTGACAGAAAACACCTACACCTTCCAGTGCTCATAGACAAGCACATGAAACAGGGTGATAGAGAGGAGAGGGAAAATTAAACACTAATTAACACATGTAAACTACTTTTTCATGTATTCAGAATGCAAATCCTCCATGGCAGCAATGCACAAACCAGTCCCAGGTGCATTTGAGCTTCTCCTCAGAAAAATTAGCCAGGTCCTTGATTAAGAAAGGTTGATCAAGTCCATCCTCCCACAGCCTGGCGGAATGAGTGAGGTTGGAACCACCTCCCATGGCACTGCCACAGCACGTGTGTTACTGTTGACTGGCTGTTCTTCTCAGGCCAGTTGTGACTGCCTGCTGAAGGATCAGAAACTGCTTTTTAGCTGAGGAATGAGGCACTGGAAGACTTTTTGGCATTCAGTATACTAGCAAAGCCATCTACAAAATGGTTTTATGTAGCTGCACTAATTGCCTTATCCATTTAGTCCCCCATTAATCCACCTGACTTTGATATGACACAAGTTATGAACATTCATTCTTACTGAGGCTTAATGCACAAAACCATCACGTACAAATGAAATAAACCAGTACAAATAACACACATTGAGCTCTAACTCAAACATATCTAGACATAACTTAAAACGAAACATGCTCACTCTGCTCATGAACATAGCAGCTTCCCTTAAATCAAGCACTTTATTCTAAGGAGAGCAGATGAGAAGGGATATAAAAAGGTCATTTTTCTTTAATCTAATTTGATACCATAAGTAGTAATTATTTTTACTTCTCTTACCATACAGCATTGTTATTTCCAATGTGACTTGTGTTTCTAATACTGTATTTCCACATTTGGAAGTATAAAGATTTCCTTTAACAGCAAATTATTTTTTGACATGCATTACTTGTTTGGGGGATAACTAATATCCCTTGCTGAGATTTTTGTGCTCTTAAATGGTAACAAGCATGTCAGCCTTAACTCCATCTCACCACAGGGGTTTATGTAGCAGTGTGAGCAAAAACATTCACTGGAGCCCTCTATTCAGATTTTTTTCTAGGGGGATTATTTTGATGAGGGTATTTGTTATTGGATTTTGTAACTGACTACACAGGATATGTTTTTGCATTGTCAATACTGTGTTTTCCTACCATGAGACACAGAGGGAGGGGAGAGGGGAATGGTTTTTTTTAAGGATGACTAAGAAACCAAGCATCAGATGGAAAGGTAATGCATCTTCAAGTTCAGAGCACTAATGAGTCCCAAATGTCCTGCAACGCCATTCTGCTTGTTAGTGTTACCGTTACACAGTCCTGCTGGAAAGCCTGCATATCTGCTTCTAATTGCCATCAGCATGTGACAAATATGCTCAGGTCCCTTTCATTATCTTCCAAGACACTGTTCCTCCACCAGCATCCCCCACAGAAGCTGAGGGATGGGGCAGACCTGAGGCAGAGCACTGGCCAGACCTGAGGGTGAAAACAAATCACCATCACACTCCATTCCACCCTTCAAAAACTGAATGTTTTTAGGAAACCTGGTGCTAAACCATTTGCAGATGACCTGGTTCTACAGGTCTTGCTCTCTCAGGAGAAGCTGAGGCGGATGGCCTTGTTCAGCCCAGAAAGCAGCTGCTTCAGGGGGTCCAATGTCAATCCCCCCGAACTTACAGTTGAGGTCATTGGAGACAGAACCAGGTTCTTCCAATCACGTGCCTTTAGCAACACCTACAATTGCTTCAGTGATTACTATGATAAAAATAATCAGCTTCATAAGGGTATATAACTGAAAGCTATGCTTATAAAGACCCCAGATAACCAGACATGGCACAGGCCGTGCCTAAAATACACAAGGGACAAAAACAGAGATAACAGTATTTGACTGCAGGGAATTTAGAGACAGAGAAATGCGACTCCACCAGGCTCATGGCAGTGACTAACTGGGTTTGAGCATCACCCCGAGTGCTGACATCTTCCCTGGTGCACTTCAGCACCCCCTTCCTCAGACAAGCACAGCCAGGAGAGACTTCCTAATAAACAGTATAGACCAGGCCACAGTACTGAGCCAGGGAGAGGGAAGAGAGAATGTGTGCTGCTCTCTGCCATTTGATCTTGGTGCTAGCAAGAAACCACCACCTGTTTTATTCACCATGATACCTGCTTCGCTTACTACCCCAGACAAAGGTTATCCACCAGCTCATCCAGCCTTTAAATTCTGAGCACTCTTCTTTCTCTACCCTGTTTTTAATTACAATTTTTTCTGCAGTGATTAGATGAACAATGATTAAGAGAGACCTATAAATGAATTCTGTGAGCACACATTATAACACAACAATATTAATTTACTCCTTACTATGAAGTTGTATTGCTTGCTGCTAATCTTCTGCAAACCTTGCTCCCTTTCACCCAGTTAAATGCAAATCTTGGCTAACTTTTGCTTATAAAGAATTTGCATTTACAAGAACTTTGCTATCATTCATATGGCAAACTCTACATCGTAATTTGCATGCAAGGCTCATAGGAGCAGCATAACCTCACTCTCGATGTCATTTTATCTCATGAATCCAGCCTTCAACCTAACTCATGTTAGATGAAAACAAATCTTCAAATATTCCATCCAGTGCCAGCACTGCATCTTTAAACAGCACCACCTCTCTATCACTTTAATTCTCTTTGCATTTAAGGCAGTACCGTTAGTAATCATTCAGCATTTTCCTTTATTCCAGTTTTTTCCTGAAAAACACAAACCCAGCAAATCAAACAGAAGCAGAGTTGTCAGGAAAGAAGCAAAATAGTGAGTTTGCCAAATAAACCATTACATTTTTAATCAAATGAAAACTACTGAAATCACTTCTGAGACAATCTCCATGTTAAGCATGCTGGGTCACATTATAGCAAATTAAAACCCCTATGTGGCAAAAGTAATGCAGTTATATATATGTGAAAGAGGAAGGCTACAAAAATTAGAGACTGTTGAAGTAAAAAACTTGTACAGAGGTTAGAGAAAAAAAGTCTTGATATTTCCAGTGCTTCTTCAATTCAAACAGTCTGAAAGCAGCACCAGAGATTGGTTTCATGCAGAGGTGGGTCCAGATGGCAACCTTCAAGTTTGAATGTGGGTGTACTCAAATTCATAGCTTTGGCTTAGGTTAATTATTTTAACACTTAGGCCTCCTGTCATAGGATGAAAAAAAAAAAAAAAACCAGTATGCTGAGCTATTACATGAGAACCAGGAACAAAGACGAAAGAAGAGTAAAATTAAATAAATGTCAAAGAATTTTACCCTCACAAAGACTATCTTCTTATAGAGCTTAATGATGCTTTTACTAATTTGAAAATGATTACTACTGAACTGACTCTCAGAGTACTAAGAGGGCAGCATCTTCATAAGCAGAAAAAACATCAGCTGAAAAAAATATAGCTTTATATTTTGCATTTTGCAATAATAAATTAAAGGCTTGAAACATTGGAAGGTGTTCTCCACACACATAATTGTATATCTAGGTAAAGAGGGGAGAAAAAGAGAGTTTATATTAACCTCCAAGCTCATATGAGGATTGATGGCACCTTTGATTCTAGCAAGGATTAGCAAAGGCAGTCATACTCGGTTAAGAATGGCCTTAAACTGACTTTCCGTGCAGGCAAGTGACAGCAGCACAAGTAGTCAGGAACAAAGTGTCACAGTTTGATTAATATGCAGGCCTTTAGATCTTCTTTAGCTTACATTCAAGGTTTCAGTTCACTCTGGGGTGGTTTCTATTAATTTATCTCCATTTGAAGTAAAACCAAATCATTTTTCATACACCAACACAACTTTGCCTTTGAAAACTATACCTGATTCAGCAAGAGCTTCAAACAGAAGTGAGAGCTATGCATACATTCAAAAAGTGCATTGCTGCCCAGTTTGTCTGGCTGAGTCCTGGTGCTCTATCCTGCTGATTACGGACTAGTACAGCACAGAGAGAGGCAGATGTGCATGCACACTGGTGAGAAGGGTTTTCTGTGCATGTCATGAAGATGTTTAACCCTGTCTCTGCTCCTTTAGCAAGCCATGTCCACTGACTTCTCAAAGCTCTCATTCAATCCTCAACCACGTTTTATTCCAGTGTTGATTTGGACAAATACGAGTTTGTCCATCTCACTGTCTTTGGCTATTTCCACTGGTTTACTTCCACAGCTCTTCTCTCATGTGAAAAGCACCTGAGTTTTTTTAGACAAATTCTCCGTCCACTGTACTGGAACCTTCTTGCTAAGGCCTCTGTAACTTGCAGTTTTGTCATAAGTAAACATGCCAGTAATCCTATCTGTGATAAGCAATATCTAGAAAAACAGCAACATATAATCATTAACTAACATATCAACTAACATGTTTCATCAACAGCAAGTTTCCAACTTTTTTGGATATTTTATTCTCAATTTTTAATTGATATTACACATCTAACACTGGTACTACACTTTAAAATCTCTAGACCATTCATCTTTCTCCTCTTCCCTCATATTGTTTTACCTTCATCTAATGGCATTAACTGTACTCATCCAACCCAGGACATCAGGGAAAAATATTTGACACATTAAAGCACAGACTTAAGAAATTCCACATCACTGACAATCTCCAGTCTAAGAGTTAGGCTAAGGGTTTAACAAAAGGCTACAAACACAGCACAAGACAAATAGCTGTCTCTTATAAGCCTCTTTACCCTGCAAGGTCCCCATTATCATTCTCAAGCAGCGATAAATTTCTGTGAGAATTAAACATCTCTCACACTACCTCATCGATCAGTATAACAGTCAGATGCTGTTAAGAGCTTCCTCGAGGGAGGGTGCTGCATTTCCAAAGTCCTGTTACCACAAGGAACTGGAAAAACTCAACATTTCCCAGCAAGAGTGAACTTTCACAAGAGCCCCTCTGCCTTAGCACCATGTTATCTTACACTACATCAAAAGCAGCAACAATAGTTGACCTTTTCTTTCAGTGCCTTTTTCTCCCCTTCCTATGACCTTGTGCAGTTCCCTATATTAGATGTTCTCAGACAGTTAATAGCCCAAGAGAGGGGCTTAAACACCAGAAAATCCAGGCATGGTCTCGTGTTTTAGGACACAGAATTCAATAACTGACTTATCAGCTCTGAAACCTCGGGGTTTGGCTCATCATCCTCCAAATCCCATCTCTCTTCTAGAAGATCAGAGGGGGGAGCCCAGCATGGGAATTTCTGCCACCCAAATTTCACTTCGGTTTTTGCCGTTTTAGACCATGAAGAAATCTTGGCAAAGCCTTTCTGAACATGACTGGGTTTTCTTCAGGTTTTAATTTACTTTTAGAGAACAGCTGTAGTCAGATACTCTCATTTCAAAGACTAGTGCAGATAATTAAAGAAAGGGCTCATTTACTTCTAAGTAGCTTGCAGGAAACTTTCTTCCCAATATGTGGCCTTCCTCTCCTCCCCCTCCTTTCTTCCATAATCACTATTTGTAATTTATTATATGCGCCTAATTAAACGTGGGACGCAACTGATCTTCAGTCTCAAATTTCAGCTTATCTTGGTATTTGTGCAAGATGTTCTCATTTTATAAATTAACTGATCTAAAGCATGGAGAAGATACTAAATCTTCTGCTGGTTAGTACAGCCTGATATAACTATTGCAGCATTCACTGTTGGATAACAGTATTTTTGTTTTATAGCCATAAAACATATGTCAGAGTGGGGGGAAAAAAGTGGGAGAAGATGAGACACATTTGCCTCCCAAGAAGCCAGGTAGGCATAAAGGTAAAATTAGAATGAAAAAAATGCTAGCAAAATGAAATGAGAAGCATTATATCCATGGCCAACTGCTTAGTATATTAAATCTTGTCCACAGGGTGAAGACAAGGCAAGAAAAAAAATAGTATTTTTCCTGTTGTCATTCTCTTCTGTACGACTTCCCTGCATCAGTTATCACATACAAAAAAGTTTCATGTATCAAGGGCTGTTTTTCCAAAATCCACCATTTTTTTGAAATGAAAGGATAAAACCAAAATCAAATAAACATTTGGTAATAGCAAATTATTTAAAACAAGGCTTTCTTTAGAAAACACTGGCCTATAAAAGACAAGAAAGGCATTGGGACTGTGCCCCTCAAGCACCCCCATCTGTCAGGCAAACAGCAGTTGATGGGAGGCTGAAACACTGGAGGAATTGGGTGCTATTTTCTGAGTTGCTCCTTTAGACTTTGGCGCCTGCACTTGGTCCAAAGGAAAAAGAAAGACGAGTTTGTCTTTTTCAGGATCTGGCTTCCAGTTCTCAAGTTTAAAGAGGAGGCCTAAAGAGTGAGTTGTGTCTGCAGCACCAGCCTTGAAGTTACTCTCTTGGCGAGAGTGAGGAAAGCAGGTGTCACCACAGTCAGTCTGTCTGGTGTCACAACTGACCCTGCAGAACAAAGAGGCAGGAAAAACCAAGCCAGGCAAGAAAGAAAACAGACAAGTCTCACAATACTGCCCCAAGGTGATGAGCTGGCTGGCTTTGGAAGGGCAGTAACTACTCCTTGGCTGTTCCTGCAGATCCTCAGAATACCTGCAGTTTGGTGCTGGTTAAAGAAGGGGGTGGAAAAATCCCCTCCATCCTGCAGGGTAAATGTCAGGGCTGCAAGTCCCTGCCATTTAGTCACACACTTGTTTTATCACATACAAGGTTATTTCATCAGGGCCAAAGCACACTCTGGTAGTGGTAGCCCAGAGCCTTTGCACTTGCTGACAAATCCGTGAGAAGCCTGTGCTGGAGATCAGGAGCAGGGACCGGGTATAACACCACTGGACCATCACCTACCCAACAACAGCCTGGACCATACAAGGAGTGGGAACATTAACTCAGGGAAAAACAATATTAATACATTAGCCATGAAGGGTCCACTGCAGGGAGACAGATCAAATATAGGTTTTTTCCACTCAAATTTCAGCCAAAGCCCTTGAAATCATATTGAAAGATTATTCACATTCAGGTGTGCTTTTGAATTCTGTGTACTGTGAAATACCTGGAGTTTCTAACACTGGATTTAACAATTGCAGACTCCATGGTGATACATGCTGATACAAACAAATGCTAGTTTGGGAACACACACCTACTTTTGAATAATATGTGAATTTAACTTTTTTTGCATTTTTTTTTTTAGCTCAATGCTGTAGCTCTCACAGGCTGCAATAACGGATCGAAGACTTGCAAGCACAATCAAGAAAAAGCTGTAATAGTTTTATACTTTAATAATATATTACAACAATGAAGACTACCCTATCTACTTATTTAGTAAAGCCACAAGAATTATTACGGTAATTCCCTCAAGTTTTCCCTACCTTACAGTTTTCTTCAAAGTGCTGTTCAGGGAGATAATTTTTATCCTTAAAATTCTAGCTGATTTGGGAAGGTTCCTGGGGGAAGGAATGAATCTAATGACCTGCTATAAGGGAAGAATATATTTAGAAATGCTATTCATCCTGCAATTTCTGGCTTTATTTTGTTCCTTTTTACTTAAAGCAGGAGGCAACACTGTCCAGCCCCACAAAGACCTTGACATTTCGTTCACTGTCTCCCACGCTGAAATGGAGCAGCTGAAGTGTAGTTAAGCTACAGATAAATTCTGAGTCTTGGACAAAGGAAAAAAAAAGGAGGGAAAATACTACTGTGCATTCTTGTTCTAACCTTGTATCATCTTCCGTGTTAGCAGAAGGGAAATCCTGTTTGCACTATAAATTTGCCAGCCTTTAACAGGCAGCCATTGGTTATCAGACTATATTAACTGTGTTATTTTGGAGGCAAAGTTTACATAACAGAATTATTCCTGCCAAAACCAGCAGAGGAGCTGGTGAATACTGTTGATTAAACAGAATTTCAGCAGGATCTCTTGCCTGTTTGGAGCTGTTAAAAATCTCTAGTCTGAATTACTTTCTTTTGAACCCACTTGATGTGGAGATTGGAAATGACCATTTTATTCCTTACCCTCATGCCATGACAGCACTGATTGAGCTGAGCTGGGACAGCAGAAGTGTTGCATGGAAATCAGGACTCTCTAGGGGGGGAAAAAAGAGTGGTCAATTTTGGTTTCATCTTTCTATCATAATCTGTGAAGACAGAAGATGTCTTTATGATTCAAATCTAATTTTCCCCTCTAAAAATGATGTCACGCATTTAATCCAGCAAGAAAAAAACATATGTCTGTAAATAAGATCCTGTAAGTCTTGTTTCAAAGGAAAAATTCATCTTGATGCTTAAGTAATTGCCCCAACACAGCTCCACTAAAAGGCCATCACCAAACACTCCACAGGCAATCTCTCAAATAAAAAAAATAAATAATTAAAACTTTTTTCCTCAATGCTTTGCCATTTGGATTCTGCTTCTGTCTGTATTGGTTTTCTTCTCATTGTTCCACCTACAGTCATGAGGATAAATCTACAGCAGCTCCAGCATGAAGCCATAGCTAATAAGCAATTATAGATACAAAGGGCATCAGGATTTCCCCTAAACCTTTGCCTTTCAGGACTGCTCCAGAATTCAGTTGCTAGGCAGAACATATTCCCATATTGATTCCCAAACAAAAAAAGGACTTGTTGCTATGGTGTTGCAAGAGGAAGGACAAATACAATTATCATATGTCAGCTTGAAGAAATATGACCTAAAGTTCTCTTATGCCACAGTGTTTCAACAGATCAGATCTTCCCTGCTGTCCGTAGGAAATGCAGCAGAACAGCAGCAAAGAGGCACCTGAATAGAAGGAATTACACCTGTTTTGTTATTCCTCCAATTTCTAAATGCAATTAATTTAAGCAGCTTTATATCTTAGTGTAAGATGTTGACATTCTTAGTAATTAAAAGGTGCATTCCACCAACTGTTCCCTGTCTGCAAGGAGAGATAAACATATTTTGATTCTGCTTTCCTGGGTGTACAGTGAACACTGATGACAGGCACCATCCTCCAGACTTGTGACCTGCCCACAAGGGTGCTGGTGCCCAGAGCCCACAGCAGAAATCCCAAACAGATTATCAGTAATCCCAGTTAAAATGCACAGAGGACAAAGAAAACTTCTGGAGAAGAGGAAGAGAACATGGAAAAGCACGAGATAAACTGAGCATGGAAAGATGCATTCTGGCTTCATACAGCCAAAATACTTGTTTTTTCCAAAAAAAGGTGTCAACCAAAAAAAAGGAATTGATGCCAGGCAGGTATTTACTTCCTGCTTTATTAACTCAGAAAGAATCTTTTTTTGGCATATTAAAAACTGAGGTATCAAGTATTAATTCAATATTTATTTAACCATGAAACTCTGTGGAAATAGCACAAAAAATTGAAATAGCCAAGAAAATAGGGGAAAGACGATCATCTGGGTTCACTTGATTTAGAAGCATTTCCTACTTCTCCCAGAAGAAATTCATGATTCCAGTAATTTAATTTATTAGGGCACCATCTCTATTTTGCAAAGACTTTTCTAGAAAACCACAGGAAACACTCATCTTAAAAGAAATCTTACATTTCAGTGGCAATAGCAACCCATAGTCTGAATCTACAATGAGTTTATTAATTATACATTGTTCTCAATGCATAATTATGTAAAGTGCAACAAATTTGGTCTGATTTAGTTTTCCCTTATGTAGCAAGAGTACATCCATATTTAATAAGACCATTGTAGCAAAAGTGAAAGTCTAAACACCCTGCACTGTCCACAGTTATGAAGACAGTAAATTAGATCTTCAGTGTGGGCCTTTTGAGACAAATGCAACAATTAAAAACTGCATCCAAAAATTACTCTTTTTAGTGGGGGAATACAAATATTAAACATCACACTGCAGCCATTTTGCCACAAAGTCAGTGATATTTTCAAATTCACATCAATGACATTTATTATATAAAAGCTTTCAGATAAAACACTAAAAACATAATATTGTTTCAGTCTGCCTGCAATAGGCCATGCATTTTTTAAAGTATTCTACCCAAAGTTTCCAAGCTTTCTTCCTAATGGCATTTCAGCTCCCTTCTCCCTGGCATTATACACCACATCCAGATTCCTCTGAAACCTCTTCATTTAGGCTCTCAATTTGTCAGTTCTGTAGCTTTAGTCACTGTTTTAGATAGAAAATCCTGAAAACAGGAGAACATGCCAGTCTACAGCCAGCACAAAAAAGGCTGAGGCAGGTTGCTAACAAACTCAGGATTATTACCAGAGACTTGCAAAGCACTTAACCATTTGCATGTCAGGAGAAAATTAACACAAAGCTTCTGGCCCATCTCTTGTGATGGGCAAGAGGGGAAGAAACAAGTGCAAACACTCAAAATTCTCAGGCAAATTGACAACAAGCTTGGCTGAGATACAGTTAATGGAGATGCAGAAGTGCAAACCAGAGAACAGCAGCACTGATGGAGCAGGTTAACCTTTGACACCCTAAAGGAGACCAACCCAGGGATTACAAAGAAGCAGTTCCATGGGAAGGAAGCACAGCAAGATGATTGTGTAGGACACACATGCCAGGAAGTCACATCACAAGAGTGCCAGAAGGTTGCACCAGGCTTAGGTCTGAGGCAATGGGAAAAGAGAAGACTGCAATGTGACCAAAACTGCAATAAAATTCCAAACTAAGACTTTTTTCCTCCCTGAACAATCAAATTTAAACAAAAAAAAAAAACCAAAACAAAACGAAAAAACAAACAAACAAACAAAAAAAAAAAAAAAAAAAAAAAAAAAAAAAAAAAAAAAAAACAAAAAAAACCTTATATTTCTGTCTCCAAGACCTCCCCCTGCAGATTGCGAGAAGAGTTCCTTACCCACGTTAGTGTTGTCAGGGTTTCCTCTGGAGCAGTGTCAATGCATATCTCATGCATCAAAAAAAGTGTCAAAAGAAACTTATTTGAAAAACAAACAAAAAACCACCACAGGGAGACAATAACAAGGTACACATCCTGCCACAGCAGATGGCAACGTGCACAGTCAGGGAGTTTGAAAATCTTTCAGTTCTAGCACCAAAACCTTGACTGAATTTTTCTAAGGGCATTAATAAGGATGCTTTCAGAAGCAGCAAACTTCTGCAGTTCATCCTCCAGATGAACTCAAAATCCTGAAATACTCCATTCAGTCTAATATAGCCCCATCTTTGTTTTCTTAAAGCTTTGCCAGCATCTCAGACAGCAGTTTTGAGAAAGTTCATAGCACTTTGTATTATTTTCGATGATATCCAGTTTCCCCGGATACCAATTTTGAAAAAGCCCCAGAAGAGAAGCAGAACAGAGAAGGACTCTGATGACTAATTTCCACCAGGGTCACTGATGTCCAGCTCACTGAGCAACAACTGGAATGGTCTAAGCCCCCACATGCAATATCCCTGTAAGACTCCACTTTTTCTGCCTTCCATCTTCTCTACATCCGATATCTTCATGAAAGCAAGTCTAGCAACAACAGACTGACAAAAATGTAAATCTGTGCATTTGATTAAAGTCAGCCTGAGTATGTCAAAACAAACCCAAAAATAACTCAGTCCACTTCTGGTAAATGTTGCTTTGAAGCCATATTCCATCCATGCTTTTCTCTGTCACTTCCCAAGCTAAAAGTTTATTTCACTACTGCAGGAAAAGTAAAATCCTCTGTCGGTTTTCTTCCCTTAAAGATATTTCTCATTTTAAGCACAGCTGAGTGCATGAAATTTGGCACGTGAAATATCAGAGTGCAAAATAGTCTTCAAGGCCTTCAACATAAAAATCAAATCTAATATTTACAGCTAAAAAAAAATGCTGGAGATGATGCATAAGGAAAACTCAGAAGAAACCTGGAAGCATCTAAAATATTAAATTAAAACCATTTATCTGAAGCAGAAGATAAGTTGAAGGAGTTTACAAAAGAAGGGAAAGCCAACAGTGATGAATGTAGCAATTTGGAAACTGAGAAAGAAAGAAAAGCATGAGGAGAAGTTATGGAGGAGCAGAGCAGGGAGGACTAATAAAATAAGAGACTTCAGAGAGAGGAGAGGAAACTCTGGGTAGCCCTGTATGCATCAAATTTTTTTCCAGGGCAGTAAAAAAGAAATGGGCAACCTCATCCCTCTTCTGACTTCAGTGATCTCACTAGAGTTAAAAGGGTAAAACAGGCTACAAAATATTAAGCTGAAGTCTCTGCAGTAAAACCCTCTCTGCCCTTTGCATAAAAAGCTCGTCTCCCCTCATGGAATTTTCAGTTCCATCGTCTAAAGGCAGTTGACATATTTACAGCTTTGGCACTGAGGAAGGCAACAATCTGGATTGTTTAGGAAAGCCAGGTTCTTCCACGGACCTCTGGGTTGCAGTGGAGTTGGAGGTATCTTTCTCCTGCTCTCTCCTACTGCAGGATATCACATACAGTATATGAGATGTTTGGGTCTTTGTCCTAAACAACCTCACCATTTTAATAGACATGGGAGCCATTTAATGATCTGCTTGCAGTGGCTCAGGAGACATTTAAGAAGAACAGATATTTCTGTGAAATTCTCTCAATTCAACATCTGCTCTATAGCTGCCTATTACTGCAGCAAACTGGATTCAGAGCCCATGTGTTCCCTGGCTATCCTGTAATTTCAATCATTTGTCTTCTGCTCCAAGGTAGCAAGATACAAAAAGTGCAATCCTGAGAGGGCAAAAAACCAAGATGCACAAAGCACAGTTGAAGAATTTGTTCATAGCCCAGGGCTCATTATCACTGCAGGAAGCTTCACAAAATCAGAAATTAATTGCTTAACAATGGCAATCACTGATAGAACAGATGTTAATGTCATTACCATATTAAGAAACTGGGTAGGTAGTTAAACAACCCTGAAGCCATATGAACATTACCCCACAAAAGTAATTTTAATTCAGCTAAAATGTTCTTGAGCACTTGAGTAGTACCTTTGGATTGCTGACAGCTATGTCCAGCCTCCAGCCCTTCTAATCAATACACATTTTCCTGCCCATGTACAGATGAGTTAACTATTTATCCCAGGATTCCTTAGCAAATGGCAAAAGCAGGGCACTGTTGGAAGCATTTAACTTTGCAGGAATCTGAAGGACAAAGTGCTCTGCAAATTATTCAGGTTTCCAGAGCTACAGCAGATATGCAGGGCCTCAGTCCAGCTCACAGGGATTTCTGCAGTCTTGTGCTTTCCTTGGAGAAGTGCAGAAACACATCCTGACACTTTGAGAATTCCTAAAACCAGAAGTAAGAGGGTGTAAGGAGTCATCACCGATCAGCATGTGGACTTTTCTATAGTGCCTCCTGTGAGCACATCTTCTAGTGTTCAGCAGGATGTAGAGAAACACCTCAAGAATCTTACAGGCAGTAAGAACTATCAGCTATTGTTAAGCATCTATTAAATTCCATATTGTTTTCCTATAAGGGATATACACTGTTTTGAGCTGAGTGGCTTGAATTGCATTTCATCAGTCAGCCTGAGGCCAGGGGAGTGCAGGAGTGATCTGTCCGTTATGTGTCTTGAAGTCATTATAACAACCCTTACTGATTTCTGAGGCAGTTTTATTTAATGGCATCCATCACAGCCCTGCATCCCTCTGTGGGCACTGCCTCAACACAGCCCTCCCAGGCAGGATAACCCAGGCAGCAGACTCCAAAGGGCAGTGCTAACACATGCCTTGCAGCAGTGATTAGCACCAGAAAGGTCAAGGTTTAAAATTAGGTTTTGCTGTTTCACTTCATAGGAGCAATTTTGGACTAATAGCTGTCCCATCTCTTATTAGCTCTGAGTAGTAAGTCATACTATGAAAGCCCTGCAAGGCACGCCTGACAATGACTTCATTTTTTTACTACTAACACCTTCAGGCATTCTCCTTGAGCTGGCACAGGAATATTATTTACATTGTGGTTTGGAAGTAGACAGGCACTGAATTTTGATTTTCATGTACTGTATTTCTAGGATTCAGAATCTGCACTCAGCCAAGTGGCTGAATACCCCTGAGACTCATTACTAAATACAGAGTGATCTAGACAAATGTTACTGTTCTAATCATTTGTACTTCTCAAAAGGCATCAGCCATGCAGCAGCAGATCAACAATTTCAAGGTAGATGTAAAAGACTCTTTTTATGCTTATCAATTTGCATATTGGAAACAGTAATACCCTTCCTTACAGTTAACAAACGAGATGCTCGATTTACTGCTGATGTTTTTACACCTTGGCATTTGCAATCCACTGCATTCAAATCAGAATGTAAAGAATGGCCTTATGATGTTCAGCAGAGAGGTTTCCAGCAATATATATATATAGGCAGTAATATCTTTGCACCCTAAATAACCACTGTCACTTGCAACAGCAGGCTCAATTCTGACTTCATCCAGATGCGTGGGAGTTCATGCATGAGCTCCTGATTATGCCTAGATTTTTCACTTCAAGCAGAGAATATGTGCACCTCCATATCATCAGATAGTGGCAGTCCTTGTAATTATCTTGTCTCCTTCGATTTTTCTTAGGCTTTCCCAAGATTATTCTCCCTCTCAGAAATTATTACACCCAGGAAAATGACATTCATTAAATACAGTGAGGCAATGCTAATATCAAGGACAAGGAAGGAAAAGGGGTTGAGCTTTTATCCTTTTCATTCAGGAAAGCTGAATGAAATTATTTTTATTGTAATCCTGGAATGGGAAGAGATCAGTCTCAAGTTTTAAATTCTGTAAATCTCCAAAGCACTATTTTTTCCACAGACTTTTCAAGTTTATCTTTAAGATTTTAAATTTCTTCACTGAATGAAAATTTATCTGTGTCTTCCAGACAACACTATTCCTGGGCTAAACAAGTACCTATGTAATACTCACTCAATGCATTCAAATATCTAGCAAGATAATTCCTACTTCTCTCCCCTTTGCCATTTGCATTTAAATAGCCTGGCATTTCACTGGGGAGAAAATTTTGTTTAAAAGGATATAACCTGTATTAGTTATACTTTTGTGAACAGAAAATTAGAATTACTAAAATAATCATACCAAAGCTCTTAGGAAGCCAAGGGACACTACCAACAAAGGGCAAAGCTGAGCTAACTCAAAGTTCTTTGACTGCCTAAAATCTATTCAATATTATCTGCAACTTTGGAAGTGATGTTATTCCTCTGTAAGTCCAATAGCTGCATTAAACTGATAACACACGTCTATATATCTTAGGGAAAAGTAATAAACCCTGCTGTGAAACACTATTTCCGTAGTATCTTGGAGGAAAGATAACTTTTTACACAAACTCATTTTTCATTACCACAGCATTGTCTTCTCTCTCAAACAGGATATAAGATGATTCCACAGACAACCTCAAAAATGAGTGTTTATCCAAGCTCACCCTTTACACAAAAGCTGCCCATCTCAAGAAATTAATAAAAGCACAAATGCATTATATTCCCCCAGAAAGTGCAACACTGAGATCAGCAGAGCTAAACTATTTCAAGTTCTTTTCAAGGCAGAGACATCACCTCCCATGATTTAACACCATTTTTACAATTAGTCACTTTGATTATTTTATTGTAGCAAAATAAGTAATTTGAAACATTAACTACATCATAAGACCTTGGGAATAGTGATTTTCCAACTTGTCCTAAGCCAGTTGTCTTTGCACTGTCACTCAGACACAACTTTCTTGCTGTGTTTTCTCCCCCTTCTCTAGGCATTTAGAGAAAGCTTTGTGTATGGGTGGTATTGGTGTGAAGACAGGCATCAGCTTCCACATTGCAGGGAACTTCGGTGCAGATGAGACCCTCCAGCCCTTCTAATGCTGTGAGCATTACTGAGCTCCACAAGGACAACTGCTTACTGTGTATTTCTACAACTTCCTTCTAATTTAATTTCCCATTGAAGATGGTTTTGAAATATTGACACTACTGTAATGAGATAATGTGTTATTATAATCCTATTGAAAGATAACAACTCAGTTTATCGCTGTCAGCAGTGTAATTGCAGAGGTAATGCCACTCCTTGACCACTGGGATGGGAGGGAAACAGAGGTGCCCAACTCCACAGCCCAACCAAAGCTCTGCTCTAGCACAGGGAGGGACACACCAGCCGTGGTTTGGGCTCCAACAGAAGCAACAGATAAAGTCTCCTCTCTAGCCCAGCATTAATCATCCTCTGCTCAGCACTTGGAGCCCCCACCAAAAGCAGGGTCTGCAGCACTGCCTGCACACAGGGCATTGCTCCACACCTTCTTGCTGCAGGGCAGCTCCAGCACCACACACCTGCTGCTCCCAGCCAGACATCCCTCAGTCCAACATCAGCTGCTCGCTGCCCACCCTTAGCAGTGCTGATGGGACTCCAGTGCTGGACAGCCAGCACGTGTTCTACTGACCAAAACCAGCTACAGCTTTAGGACTCCTTTTCAGCACAGTCATACAGACTCAGACCCTAATTTAGCAAAACCATTCTGAGTCGTACAAACAGCTCCTGACATGGGCTGCTCACAGTCTGAGCTGGGAGAAAAGCTTAAGGGCAGTTCAACACACTGCTGGGTTTAAGTTACTCATTACCCAGTCACCCACCAGCACCATTCCTGGCCCCTATTCTGCTTGGCAACTTCACCTCCCACTAACTTATGGCTGCTGACCCGGAATTTCAGTGGCATGGGATTTCAGACATGGAATTTCAACCACCTCTACAGACAGCTTCCAGAAGTAAAATATAACTTCAGAACTAGACAAGACACCACATCCCCAGTAAAGATCAGACTAATTGAGCCTGGCAGCCTCCTTCAGATAAACAACCCAAGAACTTAGGAAGGATGCACAGCTCCTCTAGGACAGCTGATGGTGAGTAGGAATGCCCCAAGGCATTTTAGATGAACAAAATGAAACATCATACCTTTCAAGCCTTCTTTATCCATAAATACATAGGTAAATTTAAATATTTTAAGGGGGTTTTTTGAGTGATTAGTAAATCTGTGGCAGAAAGTCTCATAAGAATACCCAAATACGGCATGAAAAACATAATTTTACCCTGCTATTGCCAGCAAAATTTATCCAAGTTCTATTGAAATACATCACTAGTATTTTTACTTTATTCTTCATCTTTATTTGCAAAAAATACTCAGAGGAAAATAGGGCAGTGGGAATGGTGCTACATCAGAAGGTCAAATGATTATTTCTCTGTCCAAGCAGATTTCAAGCCAGAGATCCATTCATTTCTCCTACACCAACCCCCAGAATCAGCCAACTCAAGTGAGTGAACTTTGGCTGAAATGGAAGTGCCCAGATCCCAAAGGTGCCAATTGTGTCCCCAGTGCTACACAAGCCCACTGCTGCAAGAGGAAGCAAAATAACTGACCCCAACTGAATGGCTGCTCTGGACTTGGACTGGGAAAAGGTGGGATTGGGAATGCAGTGCTGCTCTCCTCAGGGAGCAGAGCCCACTGCACTGGGAGCTGGGTTTGATCCAGCATGGCAGGAAAAGACAAAGTGCCCAGGTCTCTCACTTGGCCAAGGGGCCCTGTCACTGCTGGCAGTTTGGAGGCTGGGGAAGCTCAGGGAGGTCATTCAGGCAGCCCACATATCCCTGAGAGTGATTGTCAGGGCATTCCCACACAGCAAGGAAAAGGAAGAAGAGAAGGGTTTAAAAGAAATTTCCAGAGTGAAGATAGTGAGGTCCCAGGTTAATCACTGAAATCACTGAGTTTTAATGAAAGGAGACACTGGTGAACTGCATAAAGGCAGGACTTGGCTCAGACACTGCTTACACTCTGGAAACCCTTGTTTAAGTTTCTGCTGTGACTGATTCAAACCAGGGATTTGAATTTCAGCCTCTCTCAATCCTGTAAGCAATATAATCCAGTTATCACTGCCTGGCAGGGACAGGACTCCTTTACAGCTGTGCTACTTTTATAAATAAATGTTTACTGCGGGCAAGATACAAAGATAAGTCATGACTTATAGCCAGTGTATGACAGACTACAAGGTTCAGTGTCCTTCCCACAAAGTTTTAATTTACTTGCATGAAGAACAGCTCCAGCTGCAGAGGTTGAGACCAAACCCCCAGAGAGTCCTGGAGCACAGCTTTGCTTCCTTTTTGTCAAGTCTTAATCAAAAAGGTAACAGGAAAAAAAAATCTAGAGGAAAAATCGTTAGCGAGCTCACATCCTTCACAAAATGCAAAGAGATCACTAGTTCACTGAGGGACAATATAAAGAAGAGGGTTTTCCAAAATCTCCTCAGATTTTTAGGAAGCTGGATACATTACACTGATATAATTCTGAAAATTACTGTTAATGCTTTTTTAATTCAGATACTGCTTTCCATAAAGGTACTGAATTCCTGAAGTCCTGAATTCATGAGATGACATACTATGAAAATATACACATCTGCAAGCTACTCTATGCTCAAAACCTGAGTCAACCAAGTACAGAAGCACATTCCTTCTTTACCACATGTGAAATAGTTTTCTTATTGTATTGAGGAGTTTTGCTTTATTTGCTCAACTTTCAAGGAGACAGGGTGGTGTGTCCTACATATGACTTGAACAAGCACAGAAGGACTGTCATGGAACAGCCCTGTTGGGACAAGAAGCACCACAAAATTTAACAGATTAGGGTACAACATGGTCCTTGTTGCACTTGGGGAGCCTGAATCATTTTGTGCCTTGGAGGCAAAATCTCAAATCTCTTGACCTGGACAGAGCTGTATGTGCTGCAGACTTCAGATATACTGTATACATTCATGCACATGCATTTCAGATAATTTACCCTTTTACAAAGCCTGCTCCTGAGGACAGAAGTCCTCAAATACCAGAATAGAAGAAATAATACTTTGGAGAAACAGCATTAATGTACATGGAACAGTCTGTGACCAAACCCAGTAACATGAAGTCTGTGTGTGTGCCAGAAAGTGATTCCAGCAGTCTTCAGAGAGAAGGACACTGGGAGTTTGTGTCACTCCCCAGTGTATCTCTCACTTCCAATGGCTTCACTACCCATGTGGTGAGCAGCTCTTTGCTCCTCTTCAACCAGCTCCTGACCAGAGTCTGCACTGGGGTCAGCACTGTGCCACTAACAAGACATCAGCTTTCCTGCTGCCTACCTGAATCCTCATGTTTACTTTTTCCAAGCAAAAAGGACATGCAGAAAAGGTTACATCCATCTCTGTTTTAATACACTGTTGGTTGATAGATGAGTTCCAAACTTCAGTTTGTGCCAAGACCTTTCCTGCAGTCCAGAGAGTGAAAGCGGTAGAGCCCCAAGACAGGAAATAATGCATCATGACCTGATGCAGGTCAGTAGCCAGGCAGTTCAGACCAATTAATTTCTACCTCTCACCATGTTCAGGTACTAAGCCAGCCTTAAAATTACTTATTTTCATATTAGCAGCACTGACACCTAACTATTACAAACGACAGCTTCTCAGAGATGCATTTTTCACCCTCTAGGTCAATTTTGCTTATAAACAGACCCAAGAAAACCCTCTTGTATGAAGATAAAGCTTCTGCCTAAGGATCATAGAATGGTTTGGATTGGAAGGGAACTGGTCCTACCCTCTGCAATCAGCAGGGGCATCTTCAAATAGATCAGGTTGCTCAGAGCCCCACCCAACCTGAACTTAAGTATTTCCAGGAACAGGGCATCTAGAACCTCCATAGGCAACCTGTGGCAGTGTTTCACTATCCTTACTGTAGAAAATTCCTTCTTTATATCCAGCCTAAATCTGATTTCTCTTAGTATAAAAGAACTGCCCCTTGTCCTATCACTACAAGCCTCACCTTTCCTATAAGTCTACTCTAAGTACTGAAAGGCTGCTCTAAGGTCTCCCTCAAGCCTTCCCTTCTCCAGACTCAGCAGCCCCAGCTGTCTCAGCCTGTCTTCATAGGAGAGATGTTTCATCCCCTGACCATTTCTGGGGCCTTCCTCTGGACCCACTCCAACAAAGTAACATGATCTATTTCATTTCTATTTTCATTCCTCTCTACCAACTCTAAAACAAA
>JAWWLV010000158.1:9700581-9737914 GCA_035041135.1 Platyrinchus mystaceus | reverse complement strand
GCTTCAGGTACTCTTATCCAAGAGCAGATCTCTGCAGAAACAGAGGAGTCTCAGAGTTGAAAAACCTTACTGTGCCTTGCAATAGACAGCCAGAAGTAAAAGAATCTTCCCCTTTGTTTTATTTGCTCAGATGTAGAATTGCCTATCTGAGGAACTACAGGGCATCTCTACCCAGGTCACCCAACTTTTCTACGCTGTCCAAATCTGTCCTGTGAGATCAAGAAGGGGCAGGGAGAGCAAATACCATCTACAGAGCTCTGCAAGCAGTCACCAATGGTGTCAGGCTGTGTCCCTGCTCTGGGATGCAGCTCTGCTCTCACAGCCAGGCTCTGAGCAGGGCACACCCAGTGATTCAAGGCTCTGTTGCTGACTGTCAAAGTTAGAACTGCTGTACCAAGAGGAGACCTCACTGAATGCTCACTCTATTTCTGTCGAGTCATTTCAGCAGTTTACAAGGTACAGTCCAGGGGAGAAGGCATTTAAGCTGTAAAACTAATTTGACTGAGAACACAAGGCAGTTGCTTTACCATCACAGAAGGCAGCAAGTGCTTGGTTTGTTCAGTTTAATTCATAGCAGTTCTACACACTGCAAATATAAGTAGCTTTCACAGACTTGGCTTAGCACCTAGAAATAAAAGGCATCTGAAAGTAGAAAACCTATTTGTGAAACAGCATTGCATCCTTTATTTATAATCTCTGTGCTATGTCCATACATCAGTGAGAAAGGTTCAGCAATAAACAGCCTTAGCTCCAAGTTTCTGCAACTTTTTTAATTTACTTATGTTGACAATGTTGTCATAACAATAGAAGCCCTAACATTTTATCCTGAAGAATTAGGGAGAAGGCCTGAAATAAGTTTTGCTTTTGTCTACCTAACCTATACAATTGTCCTCCACTGTAACAACTGTCACCAGAGGTTTTGCTGTCCTGTTCCACTGCAAATATAGCAGGAGACAGCTCCACCTCCATACAGTTTTCACTTTTCCAATAAATTAAACATGAAAGGGCAATCCATGTACCATGCAGAGTTTCTCACCTGCAGCATCCTCCCACTGCTTGATCTGGAAAATTTCACTTCCTAACCATAAACCTCCCACCTACAGTAGAGCAAGAGATAAAGAAAATGAGTCAGGAACTTTTCTCAAGCTTAAGAACTTAAAGAGGAACTCACACATAGAGAAAACTGCAGTCCAGCTTGCAGAAACATCACTAAATTCTCAATGGCAAGACATTTGATTAAGAGGAAAAAGAAGCCACTATGAATTTCCATCCTTTCTCTTAAAATGTGAAATGGATTTCTTATGTCATAATTATTATGTAGCTACAAAATAATAGTCCTGTCATGGGTACAATACCACTAAATATAAGAAAAAAAAATCTATAGTGATCAGTTTAGTCATCAGCCTATCACAAACAGGCTGAAAAGTAGGGAAGCAGGGGAAATTCAGATTATAGACTACAGGGAAAAAAAAAAGTACACTGAATTTTGTGTCAAATTAACAAAAACAAAACCTAAAGAGAATCTTTGTAAATGCTCAGAGCACAAATAGATTACTGCAAGAGCTGATTCAAAAACTGTGTCACCCAGTCCATCATGAGGCAGGGAAAGACCAGATGGACCAACAGAAGATGTTCAATCAGATGGTCCCAAGCAATTATATAGTCCATGGTTTAAAACATACCAGAAGTGATAGAGATCATCTTGCTTCTATTCCCATCTGTCCCTGGCTCACTCAAAGAAGCTTCAGAATCTCTTTCCAAAGGGAAGTACTGCTGTTCCCAGGCATGCAGAAAGCACCAGGTTATAAAACCTGCACAGTTTGTGCTCACCTCCACAGAGTAGCTTGAAATACATCAGAATTCTTGAAATAGAAACTTTACAGATACAATCCCAAAAATCTGAGAGGTTCTAACACCATTCCAGCCAAGGCAAATGTGTGGATTCCAGCCACAGCTGAAGGTAAGTGTATCTCTTAGGGGACATTATGAAGGGACAGAGAAAATGAGTCACTAGAATTGGTTGTTGCCAATCATATCTTTTCCAAACAAAATCACAGCTACACTAATTCTCCTATAGATTTTAGTGGCTCTTTTGTGCTCCACTTACATCCTCCACTGCACAGACTCATCCAGCACTACTCTTGTTCCTAACTCCACAAACCTGGACTACCTTCACTACTAACAGTCTGAACTAACATCCATAAGCACAGCAGGGCCCTGACATACCCAAGTTCCTCCATACCACAAGACCATCTAACACATTCCTCAGCTTCTCCTCAGTGTGCAGCCTCCCTTCATAGACTTCAGCTGTTGGCATGTGGTGCAGAACATGAAAGGTTACAGTCCACTGCTCTAAGGAGTAAGCTGCTGGAATGGAGACAAAACAGACTGGAAAAGAAGCATCAGGATCAGTGTCCTGTAAAGCTCTCTGCATAGACTAAAGCTGGGCTAGACAGAGAGCAATCAGCTTTATCCATATTATTTTCAATGTGGACAGGGTGTGTAAGAGAGTGATCACCCATATGGTGACAGTTACCTTTTCTGTTATGTCCCATGCAAGTGGGATATTTGTTTCAGGAGACTGTTGATGAACAGGAATTCATTTTGAGTGAGACCATTAGCTTTAAGGACAGGCCTTGTTCATTAAACAGATATCCAGTAATACATCCACTACAGGTCTCCTTGATTTTTAAATAACTTGTGTTTCTCATTCCCATCTCCTGCATCCTGAATTCCCTTTCCTGCAGCAGTTACTGTGACCAGGCTGATTTGCAGTACTACATGATCCCTTCCTCCAGCTCTCCCATCCTACTTCCTTGCAGACTGAGCTCCCTGATCTGCAACTGAGCCTTCCACTATGATCAGCTTCATCAGGGATCTGCCACCCGGCTGTCTAATGAGCTCAGAGAGATTCTGAACATCTTGTCATGGTTTCACTTTAACAGATTATTTCTCCTTAACTGAGATGGACAGGAGGCAATACCTCCATAGCTGCCCTTTGGATGCCAAGGCTGAGCTACTGACTTCAAAAAGCAAGGGTGGGATGGGTCCCCCTCCCCTTCCATTTCCACTGCTCCGTTTGACATTTTGGAGTTCAGAGGGCTCAATACACCAGCAAGATAAATAATTTCTCACACAGCCAGCTGAAGGCTCTAAAGAGAACAACAAATTAACAGTAATAGATTACAAGAAGTAAACTGGGTTTTGCTCATCTGCAGCAAAGCTCTGCCCCCAAGGGACAATTTTTATAAATACAGTATTGTTGATATTCAAATACTTCCCCTCAAATCCAGATTCCCACCTCTTTATCAGCGACAGGTACTATTGTCAGTGTAAATGAACCATCATGACAATCTGTGGGGCAAAAGAGCAGACTGGAAGGCTCAAGACTGTCAAGCTGGTTGCATTTCTGCTGTAAACAGCTTGCACTGCAGCTCCAAAGCAGGCCTTATGTAATCTGCAAGTTTCCTATTCATCTTCATAAAATTCTAATTTTGTACAGCAATAGTGTAAAGTCAGTTAAACACAAGAATGATTTTATAGGTTTCCAGAGACCTGATGTCATCTGGGAGCAGTGTACTCCATTTATGCATTACATCTGAAAAAAGCAGAGTCAGATACAAATCACAAAGAAACACAGTGAGTGTTTTACGAGTTCATAAATCTAAGGCTATGGATATGCAGGGACCAAAATTTGAATCTTTAAGCACCATAATTTATAGACACAAAAAGATTCATTTTAACTTTTCACTATTTAGAATGTGAGCAAAACATGCTGCAGCAGAATCAAATATATGATGCACTAAAATAGCACTAACTAAAAATATTTTTATTATCATTGCTCTGTTGCACAAGTTCAAAGGACTGAGCATGTAACAGTGCACATCAATAAGAGATGCTGTGAGAACAGACACATGGCACATGTGCAGTCCCTGACATATGTTCCAGTTTGGCTGATCATTCCATAAGTCTTTTTTTTATTTATTTCTTCTCCATCAAGAAGGGTTGGGAAGAATGAATGTACAAGAAAGGGTACCAATTCCCAGCTGGTGAAATTCAGTGTTACATTCTTCATGACTGTACATTCCTCTGCTGCCTATCAACACAAGTGCTGCTCAAATAATGGCAGAAGTTTAATTAGCAGTCATCTGCAGCCAGGAAACAGGCAAGTACACAGAGAAGCAGAGATCATGTACTTCTAAAACAAATTTAAAAAGAAAAAAAAATAGTGCAACCTGGACACAATTTTACTTCTTTTAACCCAGATTTTATCACAGCTTCCCAGCTACATCTGTCCTGCAGCAAAGCATCTCTGTGTGCTAGCAGTTGAAAGGTATGTCAGCCATGCTTCAGTGGGGCAGAAAAATACCTTCTGTTTCAAGAAACTGGACGTAAGAGTCATCTTAACAGGCAAGATTTAACACTACATTGCCCATCAGCTTCCAGGGTGGTGTATGGGACTGTGCACTTGGAAATGCTGTCAGCTGAGGTGAAGGCTCAGGTAAGGGAGGCACTGGAAACAGGACACATCACACAATTCCACACACACGTGCACCTGAACACCCATCCACATGGAGAGAAGGCACCACCAGTGGTTTAGAGATTCACACTATGGCCAGAACACAGGGCCACTTCTGGCACAAATACAGTAGATCCCCAGTTAACAGAACAAACACACACCTAACATGAAGTTGTAACAATCCCAGAAAGTTCTCAGTGCATCAGGTGGATGCTTAGGCGCTCTGCTGGCTTTGGTTTAAACCCTAATCCAGTTTCAAACCTGAAGGCACTGAGAACACAGAAGACACATTCAAGACCCCAGCAGGCACCAGAGCAAGGGATCAAGTCTGTACATCCTATCCCTCACCTTGGCCTTTGCCCCGAGCCCATTTCACTCTTCACAAGTGCAAATACTGCTTCAAAAGCTTACTTTGAGAGAGGTCAAGAATAAATCATGTGTAATCCCAGAACCCATCAATCAGAAGCCATCCTTATTCAGTACTGCACTGCTTGGAATCAGCAACACCCTCTACCTGGGCACAGCTCCAGGCCCACTAGGCATGAACTGAGCTCCACCAAAACACATGGAAACATTCTCCCTGTAGATAACAACCTGAAGCACAAGGTGTCCTCACAAGCAGGCCTAATATCTATTTTGCAAACATGAAAAGGGAGACACAGATGGGTTTGTGCTCATCTGTCACCTCAGTGGTATCTCAAGCAGCAATTTCAGCCACGACTCCCAGCTGCTTGTGCTGATCTTCCAGTGCAAAGCCAGTTTCAAGTAAAGCAAAACACAGAGTAAGGACGTGACTGTCCTTAGCTGGGACCAATTAGCAAAGGCTCACTAGCTCTGTAACGACTGGGGCTGTGCCACAACTGGTAATGCTCCCTCCAAACAGAAGAACATAGATACAATCTGGATAGTTCCAGATGCTTCCCTCCTATTTCCCATCCTTCTTTGTCCCATATTGCTACCAATTTTGCTCCATTTTAAGAGGTCATTCACATTTTCCTTACTACCACTTTCACTGCAATGCCTAATTAACAGCACTTGGACAGCAATAGCAGTTTTTCTAGAAGAAAGGCTTGCATCAGTGGATCACCAAGCTTCAAACAGAAGTTTGCATCATCCCCTGTTTAGAGATGAGGAAACAGATCCAGAAGAATAAAGTGAGTCATGTACCATCCAACAAACTAATAGCAAGACCAGATATAGAAACCTGGTATTTCCAGTGCCTCCTATACCATGTACTCAGGCTGCTGTCCCAGTGAAATAGCAGCTTGCTATCTCTCCTCACAAATCAGAACATCCCCAGGATGCAATAAAGAGCTTTCTCTACTATTCAGTCATCACTGCTGTATGCCTTGGCCCAGGTCTCCATTAAGTTTGAAAAAGCAATTCACATAAGAGCTAGTTTCGGGCTGAAAACAAAGAGGTAATATGGAAAAAATGCTAAAATAAACTACGGTTGGGATCTTAAGTCTAAGAGAAAAATCATACACACAAAAATAAGCTTAAGGTGAAAGAAAACATACCTGTATATTACCAATATCAATACATGCAGTTATACATACAATTTATTTTAACATTTGGCCAGTGAAGTAGGGTATCAAACATTAACAATTGCCCTCACTGTTTCAAGTGTAATCTTGCCTTCAAGAGCAACACGTTACAGAAATTTTGTGCAGTACATTCACAGCTCCCCTAGTTAAAGTAAATTACATGTTTGGATTCAATTATCAGACTTCGATGAGTCATAGCCCTCATGTGGCATTTACTTAGGAAAAAAAAAATCTTGGAAGCCTCTGGCACCACAAAGAAAATTCAAAGGGAGAGTGAATTCAAGCATTTGGAAAAAAAAAAAATGAGAGGTGCATTAATCAGCAGGCTCAACCTCCCAGCAGCAGGAAAAAAAATTTATTGCTTGTCTCAGGCATCCTTCAATCTGACCTGCAAAGCAAGCAAATTTAAAGTAACATCCAGTGCCTCACTGAGGCTCACAGGCTGGGAGCCAAAATAGTCTCCACTATTTGCATTTCCCACACACATATAGACAAGTGTCTTAACCACATCAAGGTCATTCAATAGCAAAACCATTAAGTTTTCCCCCAAAATGAGGCCTCATTATCAAGACTAATTAAAGGATGACAAAGCCTTCTCAACAGTTCCAATCCTCAGCAAAGGCTAATTCACAATGAGAACATTGTTTTGAAATAAAGGTGATTAAAATGATTAAAAGCCATTGGAGTCTCAGTGTTAAAGGTCTTCTGACTATCAACATTAAAACTATATAAAAATGCTACAATATATGACTTTTCTATCTGCGCTTTCACCACATGCTTTTTATTGGTCTTCCGGACTCACTGGTTCCCTATTTTTGGCAATTATCCATCAATGTTTGCAAGTCAGAGAAAGGCACGATGCTCCATTTTTCCCCAGTAACACTGGGATGTCCATATGGGCAGATTGTACCTCTTACAGGGGCTTATTCTTGCCCTTAGCATTTTACATTTCTCAACCAGATATGGTATCAAAATGCACTGAGTGGTTGGTTCTCAGGGGTAGGACAAAAACAATTAATTAGTAGCTTGTACAGGTAGCAATCCTTAGACAGCACCAAACACACAAACAATATTTTGTGAGCTCATCCAGGACCTGAATCTCCCTTCCCAAGTGCCTGACAGAGTTAGCAGAGGAGCACTGATAACAAAGAATATAAAAAACCTTCACTCCTCTCCAGAGAGACTGCTGTTGGTGTTAGACCTCAGGAAGAAGCTTCTGATGTCCTGTTTGCAGTCTGTGTGAAATAGAAACCATTCCCCTTCCTTTTCTTATTTATGGCTCCACTAAAGAAACATTTCCCATGAGTTTCCCCTTCTCTGACCCTCCCAACCCAATTACAAACAATGCAGAGATTTCCATCACATGTTTGAAACGAGACCAAGAGTTCTAGACTGTAAAATCATTTTCAAGATGAAAAGGGCTAAGAAACTTAGATAAGAACTCGGGGTCTTCAAAATTTCTTCCTTTTCAGAGCAAGAATGGATTATGTGGTACCACAGCAATTAAGAAAGAACCTACAAAATCCCATTCATCTGAACACTGTGAACAAGAATAACCAGCTCCTTCCTATCTCAGTCTTTGCCACGGGCCTGTGTCCCAGAGGAGCTCTGCCTCCACCTCCTCCCAGGCTGTGCTCAACCCTCTGAGCTTTACCCCAGGCTGCTGCCATCAGTCCTCTCAGTCTCATTGAATTGGCCTGGCCACAGACACGTCCTCAGGCCTGGAACAGCAGCTCCCTCCATTCTCACCATCACTTCTGGGGTGAAATCACCTCATCCATGGAGGTTGAAGCAGGAAGGGCTATCACATCCATCTGCTCTAACAGGGCCTTTGAGAAGTCGCTCCCATTAAGGCCTTCTTCCTACAGACCAGATGGATTACTGCTCATTCCTTCTCACTTCCCAGCAGGAAACACTAGTGGAACATCCACAAAGCTCCCAGGAACATTTCCACGCTACTGTGCCTGGGGAAGCTGAAAGCAGCCAGAAATCTTGCAAGACAACCAATAGCATTTCATGCTGCATTTCTCAGAGCCACGTTGAGGGGATGGACATGGTCTGTTTTCCATAATCAGATGCTCCCACTGCCTTATCAAGAACACAGGGATAAATCAATTTAGTTCTCAGAACTCACAGCCTTCAGAAGAAAGTGCATCAATAGAGTAATAGCAACGGGGTTCTTAAGTACTAAACCTGCTGATGAGCAGGGAAAATGCTGGAGAAAAGAAGCTAATCCAGAGCAGCAGGCACAGGGATATTAAAGAACAGCATGCCCAGACCTTTGTAAGGCACAGCTCTGTGGTGACAATTTGGAAAAAGGTGCAAAGCTTCTAAAAAGGGATTTTTTCACTTGTTCTCCTTGAGGGGAGATGGTTCCAGGAATGAAGAGAGACTTCATAGGGCTTTGAAGAACATGGAAAAACCTATCTAACTGTAGACCACCTTCTGGCATGTGAAAATTAAATTGATAAGTTTGCCACCTAGGATTCTTTTCATACCATGCACATCTCTGGAACAGGCTCCTTTACTTCATCTTTTTCTTTTCTTCTGCTCTGCTGGGTCTCTTCCAACATCACATAAACCTTTCTCTCTGTCTCTCCCTAGGCTTTAAATCTTTTGATGAACTTCTGTCTCTCTGCCTAACACTGACCTGTCTTTCCACCTTGGAGAAAAACATCCCATAGAGGTAAAACACAAAGAAGGGAGGATAGTAATGAGTTGTCACTCTAGAATGTATTTACCCCATTCTCCATGCTTTACATCAAAAAGCCACTCAAAACCCAAGCCATCAATCAATTCTCCATTATTGCAAAACATTATAATCCACTTGTATGCTTTGCCAATTTTAAGATTAAAATTACACTGCCAAGACATTTTTATAGCTTTTAATTTTATTTTTTTAATCCATGTTCTAATACCCTCTCACAAGTCTTGAGAAGCAAATGTCTTTCCCTATTGATTCTGCTCTTTCCCTTTGGCAAACATCAATTTATTTTTTCCCCTGAGTTATGAATAAATCAAAACTCAACATGTCTGTTCTGTTCCATGGCAACAGTTCCTCAGTGTCAGTTGTGGCCCCACTCCCAGCTTACCAAAACCTTCATCATTCATGACTCAGTACTATAAAGGGTGACTAAGCACCCCTCACAACTCTGCTTGTCCTACAAAGACTGAACAAACCAGCCATCTGAGGGAGTTCTATCAAATATATTAGCTAGCGTTTGTTACAGTTAATTTTGTGATTGTCTAAAGGACAAAAAAGTCCTTTTAAAACCTATGTGAGCTCCCAGGAAGTGGCAATATGGCCCAGGAGAGAAGTGCACCAGCTGCTTTGCCAAGCCTCTGTTCCTGACTGTGCAGCCACGTCCAGACCTCAGAACTGCTGGCCCTACCAGTAGGAAAGCAGAAACTAAAAGCCAAAGGAGTTTCTTCACCCAAGGAAACACTGAACCCTCCATAGTTAGGCAGGAGCTGGGCAGGGATTTTAAAGTATTAAATTCTGGAGCTGAGTGTGTAAATGCAGTACTTTGATGTCCAAATCTCTTCATAGTTCTTGGTATTTAGGGGAGACTTACTCCATGTACTTTTGGGTTAAACTTGGAGCCTAGAGAGATCACAAGACATGTCTATCAGCCACTTCTAAATACATATATGAATTTTACACTTGTTACAACCTCAAAAGACAGGTAGAATCCTGTTAAAAATGTCAGACAGACTATCTGCTGTCTCCCCCAAACTGTCTATTGTTTGATTCAATATGGGAAACAGATCACATCAGCCTGTCATTTTATCTGTGTAAGGAGTACTGTTGTCACCTGGCTAAGCACAAAGCAATGATAATTCATAGAGGAAAAGAAAAGTATTTTCACTGGTCACTGCATGAAACAATTTCTTTATCTTGAATAAATATAGTGCCAGACTGTCAGTGTCTGCCAGGGAGCCCAGAATTCTTTCAGAAGATATTAGACAGGCAAACCGAGATGTTTATACAACACTTCACACCTGAGGTAAGATCAGAGCCAATAACAATGCTTTCCATATGAGGAGGAGAAAAAGAAAAACCAAAACACAAATTGCTGGAGGGAATAAAACAGTGCCAGCATCACTGGCTGCTGGCTTGCCTGCTGCTAAAGAAGACATCCTCATACATTTTGTGCTGCACTTTACCTCTCCCAGGGATTTCAGAGCATTTCACTCCCTGGGGCAGCTAGAATTTTGAGATGTTTTACATCAGTATTTTCAGATTTATTTTTCTATTTCTTAGCTGCTCTTTAACCAAAACCAATATGCTTTTCATCACCCACAGCAGCTCAGCTAGCAAACTCTTCACATAAGTAACTGCTGACAGGTATCACTGAGAAGCCTATGAAGATAACAAAGGTATGTGGGGAAATGGGCATAAATATACTAATGGCTAGTAGGGGAAAAAAACCACCACACACTATTAAACACTAGTTTGTGGCCTTCACTTTAGATAGGATAGGATAAACAGTATTCAATTAATGCCCCAATATTTCAGCAAATCAAAGATCTTCCTCATGACATAATATAGCAAGTTTTACACTGACTTTCAGTTCACAGACCTAAGTTACACTTCTTTCAGTCATAAGTCCACTGCCTTTCAGCTTCACAAGCAGCACAACCATGAAAGGTTACAGTGGAAGTGCTGAAACAAAAGGACTGTACAAGGAATAAGGACACTCAAGCAGGAGTTTGGAAACATGAGCAGCAAAGGGGAAAAGCAACAGCAAAGCCTGAGACAAGCTGGGTGCCTGGGCAGACTGACCTTGAGTCCTACCATACATACATTCCTCAAGAAATGCCTGCTTTGGAATTGCCCTTAAATGACTGCGCAGACCAATTAACCTCCCTCTAAATGATGGCAGGCTGGTTTGGAGTTCTATGTGGAATCCGTGCATGTTTGTCTTTCTGCCACAATCAACTCTACTTTTTGATGGAATCGACCTGGACAGAGGTCTTCAAGTGTACTATACCCCTCAAATTTCATGGGAAATAATCTGCTAGAGGAAAAATAAAAAAAGTGTTAAAAAAGATGTTATGGTGAATAAATACTGTAAGACATCATTATGAGATCAGCCTTTATTAATCAAAAAACCTTCATGGGAAAACCTTGCTTTGAGTGCCCTAATTGCAGAAAAAGCATCTCTCAAAAACTTTGTAGTTATTAGACATGAGAAATTCTCCCTCTTATTCACATTTTTATACTGCTATGAATCCTCCCGAGCTCACTCTTAGTTATAAACTCAGTTAAATCTCTTCCCATGGCCAAAATACTCTCCAACTCCTTCCCACTTTGAGAATTTCCTGATGTCTTATAAAGCTCTACCTCACTACTGTAGCTTTAGAATAATTTAGTTAAAAAGCCAATCAACCATAAGACACAAAGCCATAGGAAACGGGTTTTCATTAGTTCTGCTAGTCACCAAAGTACTTGTTTATTATTACAGAAGCAGCTGGAATATATTTGATTTCTGCACAATGTCTCAAATTTTACTCTCTAAACCAAGAACAGCTGGGACAGAAGATTAGTGACAGTTGCCTGTAACATTATTAAAAAAAGGATAGTATCACAAGATAAAGCCCCAATCTGTCAAGGAAGAGCACACTGGGGGTAAGGCAAGGAATGTGCCAAAAAAGCAGGCTGCAATTTTGCAATCTTTACTGGCACTCTAGAGAAAGAAATAAAAGACATGTTAATGGAGGCAGGCAGGTGATGAGTGCCACGGGCATGCTGTCAACAACAGAAACATCCTGAGGAATCTAAGAGCAGAGCAAGGCAAATGCTATGAGGAAGTGTCCCAGGCTATCTCTCACAGCTTAAAAGCGAACTGCCTTCAATGTGGCTCTCCACAATAAGGATGTTAAAAGGTTGAGCTTTGCATGCAAGAATACCTGTCTACACTCTGCCACCCATATCTGAAGCAGTCTGTTCTACAGCACAGCACAATTCAATGAGACAAAAGAGCTTTCCAATCCCCTTCCATCAGCCTGATGCATCAGCAATTTAACCAGGACAGAGGGCAAGCAGTAGCAAAAACTTTATTACCAGACAGTCAAAAAATGGCTCTGCAAGAACAAGCAAAGTCAATATAGCAAATAGCTCATCAAGGGCCAGAGACAGCCTGCATGACTGAACAGGCTCTGCAGAGGGGAGGATGATCCACTGTGACACCAGTCAGGATTTGCTCAATGCCCTGCTCCAACACAGATTCCTGAAAGCACTGAACAAGTCATCTCAGCACACAGTCTTGCATTAGACAGACATCTAACTCCCTTTCAAGTCAACTCAAAGGAAGGAGTTGAGCACTTCAGAAGCTCTCTCTGTATTCAGATTGTCATCTGTGAAGGGGTCAGGTAATAAGGAGAGACTGCAGAAAAGTCCAAGGCCATTCAGACTCACAGCAATAGGTGGCTGGGGCTCACTGTACACTTGGGGCTCTGAGGTTTGGTGGGAGGGCTTCCCCCAGCTTCTCTAGGAAACCACACACAGTTTGTATGTATATCAGGATTACCCCATCCCAAATAAAGATTGAGCCCACATAAAAGTGGTGAGAATGTGAAAGAAAGCGTACCAGAGCTTCCAAGAGCTTCACCTTCTCTCCCCAATCATGGAAAGCAGGAAGAAATACCAGTATGCCCGTTCTTCAGTGGGATTTGGAGAGGTTAAGGAAAGTGAAGCCAGCACATCATATTATATCTTGGTAGCAGGAATCATGTGGGCCAAAGCATCAGGTGTTGAAGGTAATGATAGCCCAAAGTCCCCAAAGCCTCCTGGCTCCAGGCTGGGCTGTACCTGCCAGCCCAGTGCCTCCCTCACTGTTGGGCGAGCTGGCTCACCCACAGCACACTCAGCTGTGGATCAAAGCAGCACAAATATCAGATCAAGACACACAGAGGAAAGCAAGCTACCAAATAAAAAACAGTCTGTCAAAGTGTGCTGTCTCTGGGTTGGTGTTTTTCTGCCTTCTCCTCCTTCTCCTGTTTCAGGGAAAGCCAACAAGATTGCAGTTAAATTCTGTGCCTTTCAGACAAAGAGGAAACTTAATTGCAGTCTTCAGGAGACTGAATTTCTATTGAATGAGATAATGAAGCATAACCAATTGCATTTCAGTGCCAGGGCTCAGAAGGCAATTTGCTAAGATGCAGAGGTGTGGTGCAACCTCCTCAGCAGAATGATTCATTGAAGCACCACAACTGGCAGAGACAATCAGCCCAGATAGAAGAGTTTCACGGATGACAGTAAGCTTGTAAAAGGCTCCAGCTCAGGTAGACTGGGAGAGACATATTACCACTGAACATGTAATTAATAAAAAATTGTTACTAGAATTCACAACATACATGTATAGCAGCTTCTCTATGAACATTGAAGCAAAAGTATTTACTGTTAGCATAAAACCACTGAATTAGTCATGCAGTCTCTAAGTACCCCCTGCTGTCAGCAGTACCTGGATTCAACAAACCAGGATACTGCTCAGGACAGAAATATCTAACTCTATCCCTGAATAAATGGATTCTTAAAATGCTTACTAAATCACTACACAATACCCAGTGCTATATCACAGGAAGCCTCGATTTCTACTGCTAGAAAAGACCAGCTGAACAGCTTTATTTTTCAGAGTATTTTTGGAATGTGCTCCTATGAGCTTAAATGATGGTGTTGAGTCATAAGCTCTGGGATTCATCTATTCAGCCCATGCTCAGGTATCTGGAATGCAAAAGGCTGGAAAAGAGAGATATGGGCTTTTGGTTCTTTACCAACTCGGTATGTCCCATATTCCACCAACTATTTTCTCCCTCCAAAAGCAACTTACAAAATAACTTAAGCAACCTACAGATATATCCCTTCATCTTATGTATTGCTGCAGAAACACCTGACATACTGGGAAACACAAAGTGAGCTCTGCAAAGATATCTGGTCTCCCACAAGAAACCAATTCTTTTATCACTGGTGAAGAAAATATAGTTCTTCATTCAACTTGGAGTCAACTCTAAGTTGTGAGAATTTGGTGGCTCTGTCACTCAGGATCACGTTAAATACCAGATGACACAAATGTTTGGGAACAAAATCAAGAGCAGAACCAGCACAAACAAACTTCTAGAAGCATGTAAAAAACCAGTCAACCTACCACCTAAGTGAGGTGGCTGTCCCTTCAAGAATACCCACCACAATGAGCTTCATCTGACACCACCACGACCCTCCAAAAAAAACCCTCTCTTGGCTGAAAGTAGAATGTACTACAGGAAAGACAATTCACATCCTTCTAGAAAATTGTCTAGAGAGACCCAGATAGTGCTGGGTCACACACTTCTCTCTTAATAAAGCAGGAGCAGGAAGAAAGGTCAACTTCATTTTCTGTCCTTCTCTGTACTGATTTTTTTCAGACACTCATAAAAGACAATTTGATAGAGCAAAGCCTCAGCCAGGGACTCCTCAGACTGATAAGATCTGGAAAAGATTTAAATTAGGGGAGATATTGTACAGCCTTGGTCTCAGCTGTGAGACCTCAAACATAACATCTATCATTCAGTAAAGACACATAAAATGGAATCTCGGTGGACATCAGGGAGAAAGGGCTTGGGATTTGTAGCAAAAGCCAATTAAACAGTTCCCATCTCAATTCTCCAAGCATCTGACACTCCAGCCAGAGGAGAGTGTCTAACCACATCCACTTAAGACAAAATGCTAGAAGCAAAATATTCAGTGACTCTAATTTCACAGTGCTAACAGGAAAGGGAACTCATATCAACTTCTAGATAGCAGTAATTCTGGATTAAGATTTTCAGAAGTTTGCAGATCATTCCTAAGCAATTAAACAGCAAAATCAAGATCTTAAACCAAGAACTACATATATCAATACTTCTGAGTTCTGGGAAACTTCTGTTAGAGATCTTGTCTGATTTAGCTGTACAGATTTAGTACAGAGTAGCCACACAGAGCTAAAAGTGGGTAAAGACCACACACTGCTGCCATTAGCAAGTTCCCAAGCAATTCAGTTCCTCTGCTCTTTTTAGGCAGTGCTGCTTTCAAGACAGAACAGTTTCTGCACAACATTATTTTATATGCCACAAAGCATTGGGGTTTTTTAATGACTTAGAAAAACAGAACTTACTGTCACTAACACTTCACTCACAAGTAACATCACAGACCGTGCAGTGCCATGTGCTTGTAGTGGAAAATGGAAATGTGCCAAATTCCAGTGTCATGGGTGAGAAATGACATCAACAAGGATTGAGGGTTTGTATCTTTGCACCCATGTTTCATCCACAAACAAACAGTACAAATACTTAACATGTTGCTGCTTTGGCACAAAAATCCACCTTTGCCCTGCAAGTGGCCACAGGCCAAAGTCAGCTTTCAGAGGCACTCCAGCACTGGCACAAGCATGCTTCCACTGAAATCAGTGGGAATTTCCTCACTGAGCTAATGAGAGGAGACCATGGCCAGCACCAGTGCCATCTGTACTGAGCATAATCCATCATCCTAACAAAGTAGAAAATTCATTCATACACAAAACAAGCAAATATTCAGCACAACTTCACATGATGCTGAGTTCAGTAGTATTATCAGCTCTCTGACAGTCATGAGCAGAGAAAACACATTTTTGAGGTTTACACTAAATCTGAACAGGCAAATGGCACATTATTTATTACCACTCTCTAAGCTATCCAGTCCCTTAATGGATGTTTCCAAGTTTTTTCATTTCTCAAAGATCTCAGCTATTGTTTATCTGTCATCCCCATCTGCTAAAACACTAGATTGCTTCCCCCAGCTTTGACTGAGAACCTTGCAGCTTGTAATATCCCTTCTCAGAGCCCATTTTCTAGTTGGACAGTTCACTCCCCAGCATAATCATTTTACAGGGAAATAAAGCATGATTTAATCTGTCAGATTCGTTCAGATATATTAAGGAATCTCTGCGTTCCCAGGGGTTAAAAAAAAAAATCTTAAACTGTTGAATGCTGAGACTATTTGCAACAGGCAGAGGACTAGAGTATATTTGCTTTGTGCCATGTATTCTTTCCCTAGGCATCCTCTTTTGGCCACAGACTGCTGTACTAAATGGAAAACAGGATCTGTGGGGAAGTATTTATGTCCTTCAATGGATCTGAAATGAAAGACAACACACACATACTCACTTATATTTCTAGTCTTCTGCAATGACCAGGTGCACCCTCTATTTTATTCTTCCATTCTGTTCATAGACACCATATTTTCAGTGCAAAGTAATTGAGACAGAATTGTCACATATTAATATAAAACTAAATGCTAATTTAAGACTACACAAGGCAAGCACCAGAAAATAGCATTAAACCTGTAAACCTGCCCAAACCAATTACTTACTTCTCTTTCCAATGAAATTAATATAACAGTTCATCAACAGTATTCAGGGGAGAAAAAATTCTCAGAATGATTATTCCCTTTCTCCAATTTCAAATTTTCTTTACTTAAACAGGTGGTGAAAAGCAAAGTCAAATCTGTCCACAGATCTATAGAAAATCTTTCCCATAAGAGATGTCATGCAATACTTGTCAACTCCCACCACTTCACTGCCAATATTTGCTTCAGCAAGAAATTCTCAGCCATACAACATCATCATTTCATCCTGGCTGAGTTCCCTCCACTGTCCTTATCTCCAGCTGCTGAACCTGCCTCACCTTTTCAGAATCTATTTATATCACATGCCAGCAAGGTGGCAGGGATTGTCAGCTCCCACCTGGGTGAGCCACAGCTCTGTAGAGACAGAGAGGACACAATTTTCACAATAGGAAAATCGTTTTCTTCTTCCAGAAGAAAAAGCAACACGAAAACCTTCCTGTTAAAGGGTAAACCAAAGCAAGGAATAGTTGCTGATGCAAGGGAGAAATACACCCAGAGGAATACTTTTGTTAACAACACTGCAAGGAAACTTTACAATAGTGAGTGTGCTGCAGAAAGCCTCAACACACACAGCATTGGCCCAGGCCAGACCAAGCCTTTTTATGCCTCTTAACAGTGAAAATTAAAGGAAGGATGAGCAACACAACAGACCCAAAGCACGTAGTTAAAGAGAAAAAAAAAATAGTAGCCAAGGGGTTTGTTTCTCCCCAACATGCTAAAGGGGAAGATATGTTAACACTTCCAGTAGTGGAGACACAGGAGGCAGCAACTTCAGGTGATGAGGGATTTGTTATTATGAGCTTTAAGTAGTTTAGTACATGCCAAGTAACTCATTAAACACAATAAGAAGATATATCTGATCCAAGCCTCAGTACCAATAATCAGAAACTAGAAGTGAAAATTAACTGCCATGAAGCCTCCAGCAGATTACAGCCTTGCTGCTGTAACATGACAGATATATACTTTTCAATCTCACCCACTCCTCCTATGCACTGCAAAGTTTGCCCCAGCTGGCAGTACAATGGTAACATTTTCTTCTCAACTGTATGATCCATTTACAAAACTGTTGCTTGACAAACAGGGTTAAACAAGAAGTTAAAATGTATTTGTATATTTTGATGTGTGCAGTGACTTAAGTCATCTATTATGCTTAGTGATGGCATCTTAGCAGTGTCCTTATCTTACTGATGATATTCAAAATAAATTTAAAAAAAAAAAACCAACAGTCCAACATAAGAATGTAAATACCCAAAAACCCCATTCTGCTTTATAACAGCTTCACCTGGGTAAAACCAAATCTCAGTTCTGACACTGAGCCCAAGGCAGCAGAGATCACACATGCATTTGTGCTATGCCAGACACATCCTTAATGGATGCTCCCATCCAATTGGTTATTCCCACAGCAGGAGTGCTCCTATGGGAAGGGCAGCAAGTCAAGCTCTCTCAGGGGAGGCAACCAAAACATCTGCAAATGAGACTTTTCAAAAATCAAGTATTTGTGCTCTTTTTCTGCTCTATGCTGTGCTAGCAAGGGAAACCCCCTGTGCCAGACAGCAAGATTGTCCTCTCTAAATCATCCACCTGCAAAACACACTTTGTCCCACTCAAGTCACACAAGGTGACTTTGAAGTGTCTGATGGAGAACAGACCTTTGGCTGAAAACCCATGCAGGAGGCAGATCCTGGGCAGCAGGAAATAGCAGGCAGAGATGCAAGGTGGAAAAACAGTGTCCCTGATTAACTCTCTAACAGCAAAGAAGCTGCTCCTGACAGCTTTACTCTACTGCATGGAGCTGGAAAACTGCTCTGCGCCTGTGCACATCCTTCTCCACCTTGCAGATCCAGCTCCACAGGTAGCAGGAGTCCAGCTTTCTTCCAGCATGCTGCAGCTCCATTGCTCCACATTTGAGTTGGGTATTCAAGACTATTTAAACTGCTCTTGGATCCAGCACTGACATGATGCCAGGAAGCTCTATCAGGAAACAGTTTGAAAGTGTGGTCTCCTCAGTAATTAGGAAATCTCAAATTTATTTTGCTATTCAATCCAAACAGTAGCAGTTTGATCTTGAAATTCAAAACAACAGCTTTACCTCCCAAGGAAAAAGGTAGAAAATACCTCTCTGGGGATGCCATTCCTTATGGAATCATTCAAAACACATACTCATATTTTCCCCTCCTTCTTACTGTCAAACAATGATGCTGCCCAATTTTAGTAGGAGTTACTGTTAACATTGATTTTTCCATTCCTAAGTGTTTGTCTACGTAAGATGCAGTGTTAATAACAGTAAAAAATAAGCACCTGAACTCCCTATTCCATTTGTATTTCACTAAAATAAATCAGATTTTATGAATTTGTGAGCTGTAATTGGCTACAAAAACATGGGAAGAAAACACTGACATACATTAGCTTTTCTTGTCCTAGAATACAGCAACTGCACTGCAAGTAAGCAAACAATTCTAGGGAAATCTCTCCTGCATTCACTACCTTATTACTAACAATCCAAAAGCATAATTCTTGTTCATATTCACATATCTGCTAGGAATATTCAGTTATTCTTTAATAATAAGAAGTCATTCAGTTGCTTCTTCTTCTCTCCCTAATTATAAATAATGTGGTCCTTCTAATTTTGAATTATAATAGAAGGACTGCCTGGGGCTGTTCAAATTCCTTTCTGCACATAAATTGTCCTTGAATAAATGCAAGGTAGCTAATGCATCAACTTGTGCAAAACCCTCACAGGTAAGTACTTAGGGAACACATCTGCACGTGTCCTTGAGGCACATCAAAGCACCACATTTCAACAAGAAATCTGTTTGCAGCCATTGCTGATGAGGCAGTAGAAGGCATTCTAGTCCATATTCCACCCCAGTCACTCTCCCTTAATATCAGCAGGGAACACTCATGACAGATATTCTACTAACATTTCACACATTCTAAAGCACTTAACTCTTCCACAGATGCTGCAGTTCATTAGGGAAACATCCAAAGGCTGAAGTCTTATCACAGCCTGTGGTTGGGAAAGCTCTCTTTATATTCAGTGACTTATAAAGAACAGACAGCTTCACATCACTGCTGCTTTGCACTGGGCAGAGCTTCACATTTGGAATTTATCTATACCACCACAAACCACAGCACTGAAACACTGATGAGTTTTACATCCATGACTGAACATCATGATCTTTTCTCCATCAAAAGCTCAAAGCAATTTTTACACACATTTACTTCAAGGGTGTTTAAGTTTACTCCAAATTCAAGCTAATTACACTTCACAGCATTTTCATTCAGTGAATCTGAAGGCTCCTTAAAAAACTTGGGCCTGATAACGAAGTCATCTGCATGAACAACACCCACTGCCACAAAGGATAGTTTAAAGTAGGGAACACACCCTTGAGATCATCCAGCCATCAGTGAAATGCATCTGTACTGGGGATAAGGGGGATGAAGGCTGGACAGAGACACAAATGGTTTGCAACTGCCAACACAAAGCACAAAGAGAAAGAAGAATGCTGTATTGGTATTTAATTGCACATAAAGTAATTTCATTACACACAAAGGATAAAGTATCTGTTCTTGTAAGACCTACTGTGCCAGTTTATTAAGCCATAAGAGGGCAAAGTCTCTTGTCACACAGCTGTTCCATCATCCTGGGCTGCCCTGCATGACGGTAGGAAAACTGCTCCAGGGGAACACTCATCCCAAACTGATACACCAAAGTCCAGTGTAGTATCCAGGGAATGTCCACTTGGTACAGCCCAGGTCCAAGAGGACCAAAATGTATGCAACCATATTGATGCATTGCTGCACCCATGTTCTCTAGATTCTTGCCAGAATTTGTTAATGCAGCTCCAGCACAGTACCTGCCACAGCCATATGACTTTTGGTTGGCACAGAGGCTGAAGGAACTCCCATCCACCACAGGTTTCTCCCTCACACTACATTTATCAGCATAGTTTGCATGCCAAGCAATTTCTAAGTTTGTGTTGCTTCAAATTCACCTCGTATTTCAGTGACCCAGCTGATATGCTGTGCTAGGTTGGAGAGGTGAGTCATCTTCACTCTCATTCCTTCTACATGGATTTTTCCCTCTCAACTTGGCTATGATATTCTCCCCTGGCTGCCACATGAAGCTGCTCATTTCACCTACAGGAAAGTCTCCAGGCAGAGTGACAGAAGAACATGTCAGTCTCAATGCTCTCATCCAAGGAAAGAGAGGCGCCTAAAGAGCCATCCCCTTCTGCAACCAGGTACGTCTTTCTACAGTGGCTCAAGTAGAAGTGCTCTACAGGGGCGTCCCTGCCAAATCACAGCCTAGGACAGTATAGCTTCAGGCACTTGGAGAGAGCTGGATTTTTACTTGTGTTTGATTTTTGGCTCGTTTCTGACACAGGTTCACGCTCCCAAAAGCAGGTAATTTCATAAGCCCTTCTACCAGATAGTCAGTAAATACATTATGGTTCTGCATGAAGGAGCTGCAATATATACTGAAAAATCAATGCCTGCATAATTCTGCAGGCAAGAACTTCAAGATGTAATTTTACTTCAATATCTTATGTATGTACATGCTCTCACTGGGTACCAATAAAGGCTTAACAGCACTCAGTTTGAATACAGCTCTGCTCTGGGTATGTACATTTGACAAGTGTACTATTAAAGCAGCTTTGATCTATTCACCCTGTGGCCTACTCCTATTTTCTATTTAGACAACAAAGTCATAATCATAGAAAATTATGGACAACAGATTCAAAAATACAAGCTACTGTGGGATAGCAGGCAAACAGCCAGTGACTAGCATAGGCAATGAAAAGCCAGTGGATTGTTCCCTGTTTTATCTTGACAGGATAGCCAGTCCCCACTATGGCTTTGACCTATTATTCCACAGCAAGGGCCCTTTAAGGTGATCCCCCAGTTAAACAGCACTGGGGTTTCCATGCAGCAGAGAGGAAAAAGAACAAGTCAAGCAAGAGCAGGGTCCCAAGCAACACTCAGGGTCTGATGCTGGAGCACAGACCTGGCTGCCCAGCAGCTCTGCAAGATCCAATCCCAGAGATAGAACTACAGACAGACCAGCTGCAGCCAGCTTGAACAGCTCTCCATGCCCTTGCAAACATCCTCTGGATGGTGGGTGTATTACAACCCATTTTGCTATTGCACAATTTTACTGCCTATGTTTTGAAACAGGGAAAGCAAAGCTCAGTGTCCCCGTCTAGGGTTATATGTAAGCAGCAGAGAGCAGTCATTTTGCCCAGGAAGAATTTGCTTGATATGTCTTTTATTTCAAATCAGATTCAAAAGCTTTGTCTTCAGCTCTGAAGACACTAGCAAGCAGCATAAGACACAAACAGGGCTTACACAGCTTACAAGAGACTGTGTACCTGTCAGCCATCACTCACAGTGCATGTTAGCTTAGATGCAGAAGAGAGAATATCTCAGTGAAGGCTGAAGGAATAAAAAGTAATTTCTGCACTCACATGTTGCTTGCAAATCAATGCACCAGTCACTTAAGGAGAGATGTCTCCACAACAAAAGGAGGTCCAGTTTCTATACTCACAGACTTCACAGTTAAGTGCACCCAATGAAATAACACCAGCAGGGATGTTAACCAAGAAAACTAAGTATTGTGTTGGTTTCTTTTGCTTTGGGGAAACCTGCAGGGTTTTTTTGGGTTTAAGTCTGAAGTTAAATAAGGCCAGGAAATTTCTGATGGGTTTTACTGTGATGAATGGAAGACAGACAAAACCTTCTGTGTTTTTACTGCAACTGCTACAAGAACCATAGCACACTATTGGGTTAGGCCCAGTTTTGCACAGAAACATTTAATATGTGGAATGTGCTGTGACTTATCCCAGAGTATATTGCAGGGAGTTTATCCATAAAATGCTGAAATAAATGAATCTTTGAAAAAAAATCTAAAATTTTAACATGTCAACATTTTACAAGCTTTGGTTAAAAATATATCACTTTCTTTAAAATTACAAATTGTGAGCATATTTCACATTCTTCTAGCAGAAAAGAACTGCTGCTTTCTCATAAGCTTTGCACATAAGCCTTTGAAATCTCCCTGTTTGGCATCCTCTGAACACCAGGCAATTTTAAATATCTCATCCACTAGGAAATACAGGTGGCAAAAGAGGATTGATTGAGAACAGAGATTGAACTGTAACTCTGAATGATTTCTCCTGTGAAGGAGACAAAAGAACAAATTGCAATACAGTTCACACGAGTGAAGATGTATAATTGCAAAATGCAATCTCTCTCCACGGATAAGAACAAACTTTCCCTATCAATATTTATAAGCTTGGTATTTCAGAATCTCATTAGAACATGTCTGATATCTCACAGGTTGTGCAGAAAATAAAAATAATGGCATATTTGCCATGGCTTTTGACAAATGCCAGCTTCTTTTTGAACAAACACCATCCTGCATCCACTACCCTGTGCTCACCGAATGTTCAGGCTGATGTTCTGCTTTAGGGAGTGTTTGTTGCTGTGTGTAGCAGAGCATGTCACTGTAAAGTTCATGCTTCGAAAAAGTCAAGCCTGCCTAACATATGTTGTTCTCCAACCTAGTAGAAATAAATATTTTAGTTACTTCCCCTCTTCTACAGTCAGGCTGATGTTTATCTTCTGCTTCTAGACACAGCCTTTTCCTTTGGGCCTCTTTCATTTACACAATTTGATGAAAGAAACACTCTTCCAAATAACTTTGCTTTGGATGAAAAGCTTGGTTAGCATTTCCTTGCCTTTAGTGCAAGATCTCCAAAGCCACCAAGGAAATCTCAAATAAAAAATTAAAAGAGGCAGTTGAAATGAGCATCCAAACCTTTGTGTAACTCAGGAGAAGAACAAACAAACAACAAACGTTTCCAAATCTATAGAAGCTTCAGAGGCAGGTCACAGACTCCTACATGGGAAGTGTACACTTGCCTTTGCACATACAAATCAACAGTGCAGGAACAAATCATCCTGCCTTACATGCTTGCATTAATTCAAGTGCATGTATTATGATTCAATAATATGCACAAGCAACATTTTTGCACAAACAAATGATCTCTACCCTCTATTACACTCCTTATTAAAAAGGCATTTTTAAAGCTCATTTTGAGCCAAAAGTGTGACAGACTATATTGAAGGCACTAAAATAACAAAAATCCTGCATTAAGGCAGATATATCAGAGGCAGCACCCAATGATACCCTCTCGACCAGATCAAAACAAGAGTGAGCCTTGCACATCATTCAGCACAAGGATTTGGTTCAGCACATTCAAATGTGGGCAGGAACTGTAATAACAATAAGGGAACTCGTAATATAAAAGTCTTTACAACAACTTCCCTGTTGAACAATTCCACTGTTAAAACATAAGTCTTGACACAGCTTTTCATTTTCAAGTTCATTCTAAAACCTGATCCTGGCTCTGCTAAACACCAAGAACTCCAAGTTGGATCTCCAGGACTTCTTGGCATAAAACACACACCTCCTGCAATTTTAAACAACAAATACATTCTTTTGACCACTATATTATGAATTTTAATATTCTTCTGGGGTATCAGTGTCCTCAGCAAGGGTGAATATAAGGAGCAGCACCTACAGAAAGGCTGAGCATTACATATCCTCACCTCTTCACAGCAGAAAGTGAGCACATTCTCCAGCTGGGAACAGGCAGCAAATACTGAGCTTCCCAGTGTCAAGAGTTCTATTCTTGTTCAGTGCCACCTAAACAAAATCTCTAACACACAAGTGTCCCTCCCCTAAAGAAAAAAAAGGAATCTTAAAAATTCCATTTTCATTTCAGTCTTTAGAGGCATCTTTTTAGACCTCTCAAAAATTTACAACTTTTTTCATTTTAGTTTTGACTATTTTCTGCATAAATTTAAAAACAATACAATACCTTTGTATTTCTTGCCCATTGGCAGGAAGACTAAAAATTAAACAAGTTCACTATTAAACAGTAGGAGTTTAACAACATGCCTTTAAAATAACTTGCCCCATAGTAACAAGACAGCTTTGAGGAACACTCCATGTAGACACTCCGAATGAACAGAACACAAATCCTGGGAAAGACAACTGGCTCCTTACAGCAAGAGCTGCCAAGAATGTAGGGATGCAAAAATCTCTGTGCAAGTTGATGCATCTCTGGGTGGATGATCATTGTTTCTCTGGGTGGCTCAAAGTTTGGTTAAGTATTCTGCTGTGAAGTTATAATGGCATTCGTATTTAGTACATCTTAAAACCTACACGGTATATAGAAATAATGTTAAATTTATACAGAAACATCCCCAGAACAACACCTAAACCTGGCCATCACTGCTGTTCATGACACTATACAACAGACATTTTAGGTTTCTGTTTAACACTGTTTCGGGAGTGCAAGGGGAGGTAACAAGGGCCAGACTGTATTATCCCAGAAACCATTAGCAGGAAAGGAACATTGACTAATTCACTGTCTTAAAGCCACTCATGTTCAAGATGCCACTTGACTAAAAAGACACACAAAGCTAGGAACTAGCTGGAGATACTTAGTACATTTCTGATGACGCCCTGGTACAAATTAAAGTGCCAACTGCTGAGGAATTCTGCATAAAGACTATAACAATAACCAGTCAGTGGTAGCCCACCTGTGAGAGCCACTGGTGCTGCCACAGGAATAATACTTATCTTCCCTGCAGGGGTGTTGTGAAGATTAATTATAGCTAATGTTTGGACAACACTGAACATACTAAGTGCAATGCAAGTGCAAAGTATTCTCATCTGTGTCACAGTGAGGATGTTTCACTCTCCACAGAGCAGGCTGTTTTGAGAGCACAGGCTCTGCCAATGCCAGCGTTGCTCAGCCTGTGCTTTCTGCCATAATGCCTGTTGCTTTATGCAACAATAAATCAGTTGCAGATTTAATTGTTTGTGGCTCATAAGAGTTATGTACACCTTCAATTCTTCACAAATTGCTAGTTTTGTGTGGCACTTCATCTCCTTGGACACCTCAACCCCAGAAGGGTTGTCAAGCATTAGGACAGACTGCCCAGGGAGGTCACACGTGGTGAGCAGACCTAGCGACAACCAACCCACGAGTTGTCAAAAATCAAACGCTCCCTGCAGCCAAGATGCAGCTGCAATCACAGTGATATCATACCTCTTGTAGTCTGCCAAAAGCACTAAGAAGGGACCCTGGAGCAGATCACAGGTTTGCTCAGTGCATGGCCAGGAGAAAGACTTCAGCAGCTCAAGAGCAGCACAAATATCTACAGCCCTTCCTTAGCCTGGAACATGCCACATGTGTCAAATGGATGGAGACTGTGGCATTTTTCCTCACAAACTATTTCAAATATATGGCTTCTACTTTTTACTATAAATAGTTCTTCCAAAGTAAAAATTGAACCTCCATCCTGTCAGCACCTCAATAAATATGATGACTTCTCATGATTTGGTACAACTTGTAGACATTAATCAAGGACTCTGCGATTTTTAACAGCCCAAATAATGACATGGCTATTTGGGGATCTCAGGTCCATTGGACCTTCAGAATATTTAAGTACAGTTAATATTCAACTACTGTTGAAGAAAAGAGAAATTAAGGATGAATTTCCTCTAAGAACAAGTATCACAAATCACCACTACTGAACACAGAGAACCACTCCAGTGTATTTGTAATGCATTGCCAGAAATATTTCACATTCCCTGATATGAAAACAACAGCATACAATAATAACACATTTTTCTCCTTTGACACAAGTGCTTACATATAAAAATCCCTAAAAGGCACAACAGAAATCTGAAACAATTCAAGAACACAAAAATGAAAAGTAAATATGAAAATGAACTGTCATTTTTGCATGATCCTTCCTAATTAGGAGTAAACAACAAAATGTTATGTAAAGAGCACTATATATTCTCCTTCTCTTAGCTCCACAGAAGCTGAGCTACAACAGGAATGTTTCAGTGACATGCCAGCTCCCACTCTATCCTCTCCTGAGTTGCCCCAGGCAATAATTAATGCTCCTGTAGGGACTCAGTCACTCCCTTTCACCAGTGAAGTCTCACCAGCCACCCTCATTTGGAGGGTTCCTCAGAAGGAATCTCAATGCACCAAAGCAGCAATCCACAGCAATCAGAGGTCAAAGTCCCACCACATTAAATGAAACGTGGCTATGTTTTAAGGAACAGGTTGCTTGTCTACATTCACCTCCAGAAAAAGTGCAAATATACTTCCAATACCATGTTTCCTTCACCAAAATAGCACTATCTCATATGAAAAACTACACATTTTCAACATTACCCATGCCAACACTCAACAGCAGGATGTTTGCATCCTCCTGTACATCACAAGGGCCTGTAAGCTAAAATGGTCCCAATAATACACTCATGACTTTCTGTCTCCCCTCAGATGCTTGGAGAAATGACTAATCAAAGAAAGAACTTTTTTTAAAAGGGCTTAAAGATACTTTTTTATTTCAGAATTTTCCAGACAATTACTGAGGTCAGCAATGACCAAGAAATAATTAAATGCCTGTGGTGCAGCAAAAGCTGGATTTGGAGGCACAGCAAGGAAGAAGAGAAGATGCACAGTTCAGGCACTAACCTACTGGCAGCCACCAATTTAAATCCTTTTTTCACTGAGGACTGCTGCTGTCACTCAGAGCAGACCGAGTTCCTCTGTGCAGCACTGGCCCAGTCCTGGGGACAGCAGCAACTCTGCCCCTTGCAGAGCACTAAGCAGATAAATACGTTGGACGCTGTGAATAAATTCAATACCGTGTCGACGGGGCACAGGAACCACACACAAGGATGGATGTTGGAACAAGTCAGGAGGTGGCATTTCAGGAGGAAGCCTTTCATCCTGAAGGCAGAACTCAAAAGAGGGCTGAAGCCACAGTTCACAATATTTACCCCTTTTCACCTTTCTATTAAGCCCACGCTGAGTCATTCCCAGACAGGCTTCTCAGCACGTTGGGTTTGCAGTGGAGAGGAGTTTGTCCCAAAGGTTTAGGAAGGTACAGGATAACAAAAAGCTCCTTACAAGCTGTGTTTCTGTTCTAAAATATGTATACATAGTCCCCAGGTCTGGAAGGGGACATTTGCATTCTACTTGCAGGTACTTAACAAGAGCCACAGAATGAAGCCCTTCCAGCACAGCTCACGGACACCAGACTCCCCCATGGCTTCTGGGTGCCAATGTTTCTCAGAGCCCAGTAATAGTTGTCATTTCCACACCAAAATATTGCTAGGTACTGTCCACCTGTCTTTAACAGTGCCTGTGAGATCAAACTGTTGAAGTGGTTGCATTTGAAGAGGTGACAACATTTTATCTCTGTTTTTCCTTCACAACGTTCAGGCAGCAGTCAGGGCAGCAGGCACACATGACCTTCCAAGGTCTGGGGATTGTTTCCAAGGACTAGGGATGGATCTGAAAGCTATGTAAATTAATGATTTCTCCTTCCTGTAGCTTCATGGTAAATTCCTAGATTCAAACCCCTCTTAACAGCAAGGACAAATTTGTCAAAACATTTAAACTCTCAAAAAAATTCTCAAAACACTGAAAACTGAAAGGACAATCCATTAGAGGGATAGTTTGGGATTTTCACTTGTGCATGGAACAAAACTCTCAACTAAGGACAGATGGAAACAATTCTACACTTCTGTTCAGCCTCCAGAACAGCAGTTACTCACAGTGCTTTTACTGGAGACTGGCCCTGTAAGCTGCATCTCTTGAGGCCAAGCCTCCAAGAAACCATATTCCTCATACTCTACTGCCAGCCCCTGTTCTTTGGGGTTGGCAAGTAAGGAATTTGTAGAGAGAATTACTGTGAAGGTAAACTGGTGAGTTGGTAACTCTTGCCCTTGCATGCCACGTTTTTCCAATGTCATCATTGCCACTGGCCAATGACCAGCAGCAAACTCAGCAGCACGTGAATGCATTGGAATAATTAACAGTTCAGTCAGCCTAGACTGGACTTGTCTGCACACACGTCATCCTGCACTCCCATTATATCAGCATTTGTTCTCAATCATGACAGCAGCCATTGGAATACTAATAATTTCTGACACGTAGCACAGCTGTTCCCAACTACAAGTGTAGAGGAAAACAGGTATCCTGTGTAACTCCAGAAATGAGGGGATGGTGAGACAACATTTGCAATATCTGAGCAAAAAGCTTTCCTGTCCAGAACTTCTCATTTTGTATCACTCCAAATACGACTGTATAACAGAAGGTGCAAATCTCAATATGGTTTAATTAACAGTTACAGGCTTTTATAATGGGCATACCACATTGGGGATAACTACCCTTCAAAAAAAGCACTTTAGTAGGAAAATGTTATTGATCTAATGGAAATAATGACTACCCCTAAGGATTACTACAAGTAAGTCTAATAATATTATAGAAAATATGTCCAATGCAGGGGGGGAAAAGGACTCTAGAATAGCTAGGAGCAAGCCACAAGACATTGCCAAGTTTGCCTATAGGGTCAAATCAACATATTACTTCTGTAATTAGTAGTCCTTTTTATCAAAATCGGCATCATATCTCTGAAGTTTCTTCTAACTTCCCCTCTAAAGTTATTGCTCCAGTTTTTTAGAAAGCTGGTGAGATTATATGTGAATATTTCAAGTGTACTGTCCGGGCTTAGCCAAGACAAAAATGTTATGTGAAGTGAAGTCAACATTGCTTTGCATCATACTGTCCTGCTTACCAGAGAGTTGACCCAGGTTACAGCTGTATTTCAAGTCTGTCCCTATCACTTGAAAAGGACAAATTGTCCTTGAGATTTGAAATAATTCCAGAAGCAAGTCCTTCTCTCACTAGCAAGATCTGCAGGGTGAGAATAACCCAAACAAGGGCACAACTTCTTTACTGCAGATAAACCACTTAAAAACATCTATTGAGCCACCCAGAGGGCAGAGGCACCTGGAAGAAGATGGTTTAAGCAGACAGCCTGCCTGCCACTCCAGCTGTCACCCACTCGGGGTGAAGCCTTTCACTGCAGAAGCAGCTCAGCACTGGCACAATCTGTGCAGAGATGTTTGAGCGCCATTGTTGTGACAGGCAGTACCTGAGCACTAAAGGAAAAGAGAATGATGAGTTCAGAGGCTCTTCTGCTGCCTTTGGGACTGGTTATACTCCAGCACATGATTGGGAAAGTCAAAATGCATGTAACTAGAAAGAACTGCTCGTGGGTACTCCAGTCCTGTCAGTCACAGATTTTCACTCAGCGCGCTGCCATCCGAGCTGCAGGAGGTGAAGCCATGCTGAAGGCTCACACTGCCTTTTGCCCAAAGATCTTTGGTGGAGAACCTGACAAGCATTAAAGCATCCCAATGCCCCCACAAGGCAAACCCATCACTACCAGGGCATACATCAGGAAAGGTCTGAAGCCCTGAAAAGCTCTCAAACTAAAAACTGCCTCCTAGGAATTAACATCAGGTGACTCATAGACCTTTTGCCATGGAACACAGGGCCAAATTTAGCCTTGATTTTAAGTGGGTACTTAGCTGCAAGAGAGCGTGTGGAGCTTAAAAAGGGACTCCATCTGCTCTTCACAACAAATGAGCTGAAAAGACCACTACAGATTTTCTTGATTTAATTCCTAACAAAATGTTTATCCCCAGCAGCTCTAAGATCCCAGCAAAGGAGATCTTGTTTCAGTTGAGTTACAGCCATGGAGATCGTGCAAATGGAGACCTGACCAGGTGTGATTGTAGGAGGTGCTGAGTCACGACCATCTCTCAGATGATTCATAAATGCAGAGCAAATTCTTCAATTCACTCAGGATGCAATTAGTGTTTTGGGGTCAAGATATATCTTCAGTAATACAGTTAACTCAACAACATCATTGCAAAGCATAAAGATCATTCCACAGAGTGCTGAAGTACACATGACCCTCAGGCTAAAATTACACCTCAATCCAACATGGAATTTGGACACAAGCTTCCTACAGGGAACAGGATCTACAGCAGTCCAAAGCTTGTATATAACCCAGAAGTCTTTCCAGAACAAAGCCTTTTCTCCTTGTTGTTCTCTTTGGTGTGAAGCATTTCCCCTAGGAGCTGCTCTGCACAGAGCTCTAAGGCAGCTTTCAATTGGAAAGGACTCCCAGTGACAGAACCTTGGAGCAGGCAGAGCTCAGTGTCTGGTCAGACAGTCCTCACAGGGCACAGCCACTCCACTCACATTATTGGCAATCAGTGGCATGGAAAGAACAGTCTCCGCTCAGTGGGTTTCTCATGATCCATTTTGAAAGACATGCATCTGCTTTAGAAATGCTTGAGCAGCCCACATTTAGACAGCAAGACTGGACCCTACCAGTTTATTCTTTCATGATAAATATTTTTTATAAAGATATATAAATTATGACAAATCTCTTCTCTTAGCAGATTTAATTATGGGGTTTACATTAATAAAGCCTCCGGCTTTTACTGATATAAGTAGCATTTCCTAGCATGCATTTGAATGTGAAAGTGCAGAAAGATTAGAAATTAATCTTTGAAGTTGACTAAATGGTCAGCAAAAGTTCCTGTTTTCACAGCCTACTGTAAAGTTTCTGATAAATTATAAAATCCAGCTTTTTATGTCCAACCAGTACAGTGACATTTGAACTGTCTTTAAAGGATCTTAGACATCAGTTAATCCAGCAAAGCCAACAACTGCCTTCTCCTCTAAGTAAACATATGTAACTTTGCATGAAATGGAAACAGTCTGTGCCTCTCTGCACCTCAAATGGACAGAGATAGATGGGGAACTCTGAGAGTCTTCAATAGCCACCTGGTCTTTGGGAAAATCCAGCTGCACAGCTCCCAGAGCACATGCTGCTCTCAGTTCTTGCCTCTAACATGCTTTATTAAAAGACCCTTGTTAAGACATCCCCATTTCCAATACAGATTTACGCATATATTTCCTAAAAAAAAATTTTTGCAACTGATTAGGACAAAATGTGGCTCCTCTAGGACTAAACACACACACCAAGAGATGCCAAGTTAAAGTTCCCAAGCCCAGTTCAGGCTGACAGAGTTGAACCTGTTATAAGCTAAATCAGTGCCTCAACAAGTGGTCTATTGTTATTACTTCAGATAAGCCACCAAGTTTAAATTTAGAAATGGCAGACTGCCATGAATCAAATGAATCAATGAAATCTTCCTGTTAAAAGTTTCTGGGCAAGCTTTAGTCTGAAATCTATGTGGGCAAACACTCCTGCTTGTGGCAAGCTGTGTTGATCCCACAAATAGCAACAGAAACACAAATGCAGGATCAAGTCAAAAGATTTCCATTTGTCAGAGACTGGAAGGTCCTTGTGCATCATAACCAGTCTGGTCAAAGTGCTGATCTGCTCCCATCCCTGAAACCTGCTCTGAAGGACTGTGGGACCCTTCATTTGTCAGTCCTTCACTGACTGATCACCACCTTCAACATTGTGGTTCATCTCCCACCACTACCATTGGACAGCAGCATCAGGGTCTTTGCTTTCATAGCCACCAAAACTAGAGGTGTTTTATACCCCTATAAAGGCAGCAACCTTTACTAGGAGCTAAGCTTTAGCTTGCCTCTAGCTCGAGCCTTCTTCCTGCCTGATATTTATCTTCTAGATATTTATAGACAAACATATCCCCCCTCTTGGCCTTGGCAATAAGTGCTAAGCAAACAAGTCAAGCTCTTCTAGTCTCCTCTCATAAAGTAAGCTCTCCATTTTCCTTATCACACTAGCAAGCTTCCTTTGCACCAGTTTATTTTCCTTGGACATGGGTCATCAGAACTGTACACAATATTCCACAAGAAATCAATTCAGGTCCTTGTTAACCAGCACTTATGCTCTCCAGTGGAAGCGGCTTTCACTGATACATCACAATTCTCTCCAATTCCTGCCCCTCAGTCTCCTGCAGTCTCTCCATTCCCATTTTCTCCACTCCTGTCCCCTCAAATGCAAAGACCACAGCCACTATTTCCATGCCCGAGGCACAGGTCTCCTGAGAGCAAACTGAGCATCTGAGGGAAGGCAAAACTCAGATGACATTCCTCATCCTGCAATAGCCAGAGATATTGGACTGGACACCAGAGGTAGAGTCCTGTCCCAGCTAGAATTTTGCAGTGTTTGAGAGCACAGTCTGGGCATATTTGGACAAATCTTCCCCAGGAACCTTGACAAAAGAATTGCAACCAGGTGATTATTTTTCTACATCCCCTCCGGGCACAGAAATACCAAGACAAGTTAAAGGAGTGCCCTACCTGTAACATTTCTAGAGTTTCTTATCCAAAAGACTATCATCTCATTCCTTTCACAAGAGATCTTTACTGTTTTTTATTGGAATTCCTCTTCTTTTTCAATCACAACTGGCAATATTATGGACCCGTTTTAATTTTAACTAAAATGCTGAAGAAACACTCTAGAATGAGTATGTAACAACAAGCACTGTGCAAGGCTTTACGTCTGGCACTGGGCAGTCAGAGCATGTTGAATTCAATCCTATTTACACCTTCTTCTATTAACTGAAAGACTTCACTGCCCAGTGATGGATGCAGTTGCCTGGAAGTTCATTATACTATGCAATGCCTGCTATCTTGAAGAATCAAACATAGGAGTATAAATTAACTGTGTTTCACATTGTAATACATGGAGCATACCTAATTTGGAAACAACATGTACCTGGTAGTTTTGTTTTAATCAGTAGCATTCACATAACAAAAAATTCATCTCCACAGTTCAGCAGATGCTCCAACATTTGATAATTTTACTTCACCTTCATTTTCAAAACGTATTTTGTGTTTGGCAAAGAAAGAGTCTAATTAAAATGCTCAGTGCCCTTCAAATCAGATTTTTAAGAAAAAACTATCAGGGCTTAGTGAGATTATATAATTAAAGATGCTAAAAAAACCTTCATTTGTTGTTCAAAAATCACCGTGTTCTACAGTCGTAGCCTTCTGCTGTCAATGGAAGCTTCCACTGAGTTTCAGTTGTCCCATTGAGAAACATTAATTGAACTATACAAGTCCTTGATAAAAATACTTATTTACAAATTCAGGAAATACTGAAAAGCATGCAGAACTATTCTATGCTTCTCATGAATACAATTTGGTAACACAATAGGGCAAGCTGTCGGGGGGGGGGGGGGAAGCTTCAAACCTACAGCACATATTTACAAGTCTGTAATTCAGTTTGGGGTTTTTTGTGGAAAGATATAAGGTCACAGAGGGAATTTCATTATGAATGAGGAAAAACGGGCTTTTAAATCAGCACTATTTCATTGAAGGAGCCTGTTCTTTTGAGACACCGAGTCCCAGCCTGGAAAGCGCATTTTTCCCATTGCAGTGAAAAGTCTGTATCAAATGCTGACTGAAAGCCTCGCAGCAGGGCAGTCAGCAGCACTGCGCTAGTTAAACACTGACACCTACAGTCGTGTCTTGGGAAAAAGACTGTCTATGGAGTAGGATCCCACAAAACCATCGGCCTCTAATCACACTGAGCGGGCACCTCCCGTTCGTCACTACCCGGAGTGAAACTCGCTGCACAGAGTAAGGGTCGTGCTGTGCCATCAGACCTGCCAGAGTTACTGGTTGGTATTAAGAGGGGAAGGACAGAAACCCACGGAACAACCACCACAGGCAGGAGGCAGGAAATAAACACAGAGCTCACAGTCAGCCCCGTGGGTTTTTCAGCACTTGAACTTCCATCACTTCAACTGAAGTTCACTGGCAAGAGAATGAAACAGCTTGCAGTGTCTACTGCTCCAAATGGGTAGGGGGTGGGTAATTATACTGTTAATTGGACCAGTAATTGCAATTAAAAAGTTAATTTGTTAACTTAAATAGTAGCTGAGCCACATGCTGCCAACAAACAAAACTGAATGAGAGGTATGAGTTTAATAACGTTTCATGCTGAAAAAGTATTCACAGTCAGACTACACCTCTAAATTAAATGACTAACACTAGAGCTTGGCCTTGAATTTTCCTCAGGTGAGACCAGATGTCTGGATCTGCACAAATCCTTCTCAGATGCATGTCTTTTGTTCTAACTGCTACAGAAAAAGCTCTCAGTTTTTTAGAATATCCTGGAAAAATAAAGCTCTGAGAAGTCTAGGGCAACAGCTATTCCCAGGCTCTGTGCATTCATCCCATGCCATACCTCCAACTCCACTGTCAGATCACCAGTCCTCGCTTTGTCACTCCAGCACACCATGGAAGTATCACAGAAGCATCGAGAAGTTCACTCCTGCTAAACCCCAGTAGCTGACACTGCACTGCTGCTCATTCAGAGTCCACACATATCTCAAGCCATCTCTTCATCCATGTCTTCTAAGGTTGATTTTATTAGTCAGTGCTTGCTCACATTGAAGGAATTAGTGTCTCAAGAGTAACTTTAAACCTTTGGAGATCCAGTTCCTTGAGAGTGACCTGAGCTCACTTTATTGCACTCTCTTCAATATTGCCCAAAGGAGAAGTCTCAGCACTCACAGGAGGGAGGAACAGTTAAGCTACCCCTGCTACCTACAGATACACATAAAAGTCATGTTAGTAGCAGGGAAAGGGAACAAACCAAATAACTCCATTCATTAGAATCTGTATTCCCCACCTGAAGAGGACAAAGCTGTAATTCTTATGTGAAAACACAGTATAAAAGAGAGCAGAAGATAGTCATGAAGGCCAGGAGGGAAGAGAAGTGCATGGACGGATGAAGAGAATTGAGTAGGCTGTCATTACAAGCAGCCTCTTGCCACAAAGAGCTTAAGCCCTTAAATTCTCTCGAATTGGAGGACACTCATCTATTCTCAAGTAATATTCACCTCATTAGGGAAGGTTCTATTAGAAATTAAGCTCTCAGACCCTCAGCTTCATTGTTTTTCTCTTGCCTGTTAGTCAGAGAAGGTTTTATTATCATAATTTCTTCCTCTATTAATGGACTACATTTTCCTGACTAAACCAGTCAGGAAATTCTCTTTTCCAAGCTTCTTTTCATGCACGTAATCCCAGACTGCTCTAACAATTTATTGCACATTGCCCTTATGGTCACTGATTTGATGCAGAACAACATTGCTCTCCTGGCAATCTGCACTATCCTTAGTAGAGCAAGTCACAGTTGTGTCAACCAGCATCCAGAATAGCTATGTGTTCCAGTTTAGAACCAGCTCTTCCCTTTCTCAGAAGTACTTAAACCTGCAAGCTCTGTCAGGGTTCATCACCATTTTTCTTAGTTTTATCAGTTATCCTACTTTTATTACGCGATGACAGATCTTGGTTCATAAACACCTTGCCCAGATATTTCATCTCACATGTTGAGATTTTCCATTCAATGCATTTTGTTCTTACATCTGAGGGTCTTGGCAGTTGTTGCCCAAGATGATCGTAGCCTCTCCATCCACTTATCCCAGCACTGGCATTCAGTTATCACCCCCATAGCATTTATACCAGTCCTGTATGCCAGTCATTGTCATCTGGGCTAGGTGATGTGGCAGCACTCCTTGGATGGTAAACAATGGCTTAGCAGGGGTGTCAGGAAGGCTCCAGAGTAAGCAGCTGCAGATACCCAGGTTTGCAAAGCAAGCAGAGTTAAGAAGTGACTACAGAAGGTTGCAAGGCCACTGAAAACCAGAAATGTGTCCCTCTCCTCTTCTACCATAAGGACATGAGTAACATTTCCACATTTACTGCGCAGCTCCTGCTGTTCAGGGTGCAATCCTAAACGTTGCTTTGCAGTTACTCCCATCTTTTGTCCTGGGCCCTGGGCACATCAGGTCCCCTGAGATCAGTAAGGGACAGATAATGATGTTTGTGCCATATTTCAGGGTTAATTCAAAACAGGGATGCAGAATAGAGATCAAGTTTTAGTCTGCTTTCAAGACTATGCCTCAAAATAATTAACTTCTTTTCCTCATGTCTTACCCAGAATACCACAGACTGGAAAGAGAAACAGAGCAAAAGAAAACCAAATTTAGAAATGGCATCTCTTAAGAATTTCTTTGTAATACATTATAGTTTTTCATCCTAACTGCCAGCTTTGATCCCCTTACTCCCCAGCCTCCATGCATGGATCCTCTCCCCCTGAAAGAAACCCTTAAGTGGAGAAGACATTTTTTCAAAGTCCTCAAGAAGCTGCAGTTCTTCAGTTTCTCAATCCTTCCACCTTCAAACAGGGGGAGCCAAACATACCTTTGGATTAGGTGTGCAAATGAAGGATGACACAAAGAGCTGCCTGTAAAATCCAACTGTGGTAGTTTTGAAAAGGTTTCATGCGAGAACTCTTGCTGGCAAGAAAAGCAGATGATTGCTTTTAAATTACCACTGATGGACTACTTTGGATAAGAAACACTTACCCATACTGTTTATTTTAGGTACTGAAATATTGGTTCTTTAAAGGTTTGTGCAGGGTCAAATTATTATGCAACTCACTAGAACATTAGCTGAAAGTTTCTTTCCAGTATTAATACCAAACCATATCTTGTCACAGAGAAAGATATTTTTCGGAGTTTCTCCTTAAAAACAACAAACTGTCAGCTAAGACCAGTAAATAGGGAGTGCAATCAAAGGATGAGAGGAGGAGAGCTCTTAACTGCAAATCCCTGGACTACTTCTATCATCACTCAAAGGAACAAAACGTGTCTGGGTGTTTATACATCACTATAATTTATTCAGGGAGGTGGCAGGTTTTACACTTGTATAGTCAATTATAGAATGCTGTATTGCTCGTCAGCAAAAGTGCACACAACATAAGTTTCAAGAGACCATTATAGAGCTCAAATATGCTCACAACTAGTGATCTCAAGTCTGTTATTACATCCTTTCCCATTTTTCCAGCATATCAAGTCACACAAAAAAAACCTTGCTGCTGTTAAAAGAAACAAGGAAAAGAGACAAGATGCAGTGTTTTGTAGAAGAATTTTGACACTATTCCCCCACC
>JAWWLV010000158.1:9670109-9691361 GCA_035041135.1 Platyrinchus mystaceus | reverse complement strand
CACATAACAAGCTGTTGACCTGGCCAGCAAACAGCAATTACAGATTCATTGGGAACGAGATGTCTTTAAACCTTGCTATAAAGCAGCCCACCTAACCTTGGGATCAAGTACACAGAAAGTCAGAGGTTCAGGTCCCTCCCTGCCATAGGGAACTCAAGCACGCCCTGCTTCAAGGAGGATGCTCCAACAAGGCTACTTGGGGCAAAGGAGAAGGAGCATTGCTTGCATTCATACAGGCTGGGCAGATCTACTCCACACTGAGTAGTTGCACAGTCACTCACCAGAGAGGAGCACAGTACACCAGCAGAGGAAAACCACTTGGATTGCAGTCCTTCCTTCTTAGCTCTCCCAGTTTATTACTATTTCATATATAACTTGAGATTCCAAGTTTCTCCCTCTCCCAATGTCTCCAAATCCCAAAGTGAAAACATCATACTCACTCTCTCTTCTCTCAGCAGCCATCTGTTCCTTTCTCCAAACAGAATGTGGTCTAGCAGCCAGAACACTTACACAGGTGGGTCAATTCTTCCTAAATAAGGGAAAAAAAATTAGTCCTCTCATAATACCATTTCCCCTTCTGTAGGTCAGCAGAGAGCCTACACAGGCCCTGACAAACACCTCTTAGATCAGCAGCCCCAGTAAAACAGGCACAGAGACACCACAGCCCTATATAGAGGCTGGCCCAGCCAGCACAGGTGGGATTGACCTCTCTGTGGTCTGAGCAGCACAATTGAAGACACCTGTGGCACTTCAGTAACAAAACCCCAGTACACCTGAAGACATGGGTTAATAAAGTTATAAGCAGTTCAGCTTTGGACTTCTAAAAGTAGTATCTTCTCCCATAACTGCCTTCTAGAGGATCTAAGCCCAAGTAAATTCAGAAAGGGAATAAGACTTTGCTGGACAGCACTGCCTCCCTTCAATTTTAAGTAGTATTCATTTAGGGCTTGATATAAATGTGGGTGAAAGCCCAGATCCTCATGGAATAACCACCATTAGCCCTGTCCTGTATGCAGCAACCTTGACAACTTTACACCACCAATCATAGATGATGGATTAATGAAGACTGATTTGAACCAGCTGCACTCTGTCAGAGTCTTTGCTCTGATCTTCACGCTGCCATAACTTTCAATTTTAACTGATTTTGCCAGGTGTGAGGCTGTTAAGACAGCAAAGCACTCTGCCTCCCTTCTACAACTCCAAAAAAAAAAAAAAAACCAACCAAAACAAAACAAAAACCCCACCTATTTTCACCACTAAGACATTTTTTTACAATAGTGAGCAGACTGACATGACCCAGTTTTCTGTCAAAATTTCTTGTGTATGCACAGTAGTTGAGGTTTCAAAACTGGCCCAAAATTTTGTAGTCAGCAGACCAGGAAAAAAACAACAGGCTTATGCCACAAACAAACTCACAACCACAGAATATTATTGATATTTTTCCCAGCTCTTTCTGAAGACCATACAGACAAATATTATTATATTACAAACATTTTTATAATATTACAGAAGCAAAACTACAATAGCTACTAAAACAACCTTAGTAAGACATAACCATCATTATACAACAAGAGAGCATATAGTAAGGCTGCTCCTTTCAAATGCCACAGTAGAAGGATCCAGTCTGAAACATGCAGTCCTGGCAATGCCAGAGCTATGAAGGGACATGGGAAAGCTCATCAGAAAAGAACATCATTAAATGATGGCCTCCCCTGGGTCACTGAATGATGGTGCACCACTGATCAGCTCCAAGGGTCAGCTCTTCCCTTTGTGACCCAGGCAAGGATGAGAGTGGAAAGAAAAGGGAATTCACATACAACCCAATATCCATTCCCTCTGATGCTGAAGATGGGACGTGTACAGTCTCTTCTAGCACATTAGTGCACCCACCCTGCTTTTTTCTTGCCTTGTTTGACTGGAGGAAAAAGAGTTCATTTGCTGTCATCATCATCCAAGCCTTCACGACAACCTTTTGAACCAACGTGTCATGGGAGAAACATCTGCAGTTCAATCCTCCCTAATATTTATGAGAGGCTGACTGCAGGAACAAAGCATTGATTAGATGCAGGTCATGTTTTGGATATTAACTTTCCAGCTATAAAAGAGCAGAGACATTTCAATTGGAACAAAAGCTTAGCTTTTAGGACACAAAATAGTAGCTTCCAAAAAAGAAAGAAGGAAGGAAAGAAGGAAAAAAAAGACTTTGCCAAGCCTGTACTGTGTTCCAGCTTGATCTTTGGGTCTAGTGCTGAAAGCCAACACCTGAGCAAATGCTGGAATCCCAGCAGCCATATGAATCCAGACAAGTCACTTAATCATGCTGTGCCTCCGTCTTCTCATAGGAATAACACACAGCTGCTTCACTGGGCTAATGCAAAGCTGATTTCATTAGTATTCACAAACTGCTTTCTGCCCAGCAGAGGAAAGTATTAGGGAAATGCTAAGAATCTCTACTGCTGAGCTTCTCCTCTACACCAGCTCTTTTCATAAGTTATGTCCTACCAAGCATGTAAAAATTTCTTAGAACCTTCTTAATCAAGAAAGCAAACAGACCCTCATTTGCCAAATGCAGGCTTGTAATTATGTGGAAATGAGGCAGAAACAGCACATACATGCATTAACATTGACATGATCAAGAGATAACAGCACCATTAATATAACCTCTTAGAAATGACAGTTTTCAGCCCAACAGTTGGAAACTCACAAGTGGGGCTCATTAAACACTTTCTTTTTCAAAATGAATTAAACAAAGAGGAAAATGCTGCAGTAACTCGAGGGAGGAAAGGAGCAGTGGTGCTTAAATGCACTAAATACTTTCTAAGATGTCCATCCAAATGGACCTATGGACCCAGGTACCCAGAGCAGACATTCAGTGGATTACTGGATAGCTGTAAACAACCATCTGACCTTGTATGAGCTTCTTTACCTGCTTCAGACAGAAAAAATCTCAGTCAGTGAAGATAAAAAAGCACATGCTGCTCATTAATGGATGCCATCACCAAGGAATGGGATGGGATCAGGAAGGCAAGCAGCAGAACTGGGCGTAGGAACAGAGAACTCCATAAAACACTTGCCACTGCAACACAGGTTACCTGAAGGAAAGCACTGGGGAAATCCGGGAATCTGTGTTGGATTTCATTGAAAAGTCAGAGTAAAATATATCCCACTGTCAATCTGTAACACTGAAGATGTTCCTACTCTTACCAAAGCATGGACACATAAACAGGTTCATAACATGCAGCCATATCCTGATTTAGTTTCTTTTTGTATTTTTTTAGTTTGGTTGCTGTTGTAAACACAGGTGACGATTCTCTTCCAAAAGCAATAATATATTTGGTAGATCTTTCTCCATGTGACGTGCAAGACAAAGGACTTTCATCTTACCCCAGTTAAGATTGGATTAGGTTAAACAAATGCAAAGCACTTGGATCATTTTTTAAAACAAATTAAAGATCCAATAAACTTTATTAGATCTGGGAAATACAGGATATTTCTCTACATTAAAAGCTGTATTGCTTCTTTTGGGTGATATTGGTACAGATCAGGTGCTCAGAATTTGTATCAGCACCTCCTAATATATTGAAAGTTCCAACATGTTGTAAAGTAAATCTTTAATTATCTTCTTGTCATTTTACTGTTGTTGATCTGCCAAGTGTATCGCTGTATTAAGTCACCAAACAGAGACATGACATGGGCAAATAATACTGATGAGGAGTTCTGGCAAAAAAAAAAATCACCTTAGTTACATTAATAAGCTTTCCCTATAAGGCAAACTCAGCTCAAGCTGCTGCAGTCTTAATTTCTAATTTGTTTGTAATCTGTTTTGATTTTCTGTCTCCTGTTAAATATAATTCTCTTCTGGGCTCTGTTTTAAACATTGATTTTTGCAATTACTTGCATATTACATTGGGACCCAAATCCACAGTTCTCTAATTCAGGTTACACAGAAAGATTTAGACAAATAATCCCAATTTTTTTTTTTAATTAGAGAAACACTTTACCTCTTTGAAAAAGGATGGGACTCAGAGTAGTTACAGCACCATTTGTTGCCACAGTCAAGGATATACGTCATGAAGCGATGGACTGTTGACTTCTTAAGAGTACACTAAAAGAAGACTTCTCTCTGGACTATACTTTGTATTGGAGAAACTCATAGTTTAATGAAGTGAAACTATTATTTTAAATAGCTGTGCTCCAGAGTAGCCATCAGTGCTGCACTCAGAATACAGAGCATCTCCTAAAAATCTCTGCTGCACAGGCCTCATCACTAACGCAGCACGTGATGACTTTTTCCTCTTAAATAACCACAAGTGGGTCTGATATTTTTATTCCAAGCAGGGTAATTTTTTCTGATTTTTATGGTTACTGGGTAAGTTTTAACATGTATTCATCTCAAAAATACACGTAGAGAGCAGAAAGATCATTACCACGGCACAGACCTGGTTTCTATTCCTGGCAAGCCATTTAGAGCTTTCTGGAAAGGGCAGGTGCAGGGAGAGGCAAAGTCTTTACCCCTGCTCTCTGCTCGGTTACCTGTGTCAGCACAGCACACACCCAACGCAGCCCAGTTCCATCCTCTCTGGGGAGAAGCTCCTCCAGCTGCCCTGGGCTTCAACTGGGAGGTAAGAAGGCAACAGCTCTGAAGATCCCAATTCAAAATGACCTGGGCTTGAGACCACCCCATTTGTAAGGGGCAAATATTAATAACTACTTTTTGGTAGTTTGCCACCGGAAGTCACTCAGAAGTACTTGATGGGTATGAATAGAGAATGATACATAAATGTTGAGAACCATTCAAGTGGGGTTTGGTTTTAGGTGTTTTGTCTGTTTTACACAAAAGCCATTAAGAATTTTGACTAGCAGGTGACAATTTCTGCTACTAGAAAATGCTGTTTCAAAGGCAATGAAATCTTTGTACCCTTCCTTCACACCCTTTACCCATAAGGTGTGATAAAATAGTTTTGAACCTCTCGTTCGTTCAGTTCAAATAAATCAAACTCATTTTCTATAGACAACAAGAATGTTGTCCAGGACAAGAGTCTCCCTCCTCCTTCTCCTCTCCCCTTCCAGTTTCTTCCTACAATGAATATGCCACAAGATAGATACCCACACTACAATTGCATTAACATTAAGAGATTTGGGTTCCTTTCTCTCAGAAAAGCCCAGCTGATTACAGCTAGATGCACACCAGACTGCTTGCTTCCAAAATAGTCAAGAAATAGGCTGACAGTTTTTTGGGGCGTGGTGTTGGTGTGGATTTTTGAGGGCATGAGGAAGAGCTCCATCCTCACCCCTCTTCAAGCAGAGCACAATCAGTTTGGTTTTCTGATATACTGCACATTGTCTAAGTTTACTCATCACATTGTCCAAGGAATCTGGAGCAGTGTAAGAACTCTCATTGTGTTCTCATTTTCATTACAGACATTGCCTTCCCCATCATGTCAGATGAAGGAAGCAGAGCAGTCACTGTGATGTGCTGCTCTGCCACTGCACTGACCGCTTTGTACATTTGTTAAGAAGATGGAGTTTCCTATTGCTCCAGCAGATTGATCATTTTTGTGCCTCATTATTTCAAACCCTTTCCACTTCATTATAAAAACACCATTTGCTGGAGCTAAGGTAAGTAGCACAGTAGCATTCCAAGGCAGCATGAATTAATCAATACAGACTCTACAGCTGGAAAAGTGTCACTCTCGCTGGAAAAGTGCAGGTTTCATTTCAAGTTGCTCTTCATCCTTCTAATTAACAACTTTATAACTCATCTTCTGCAAAAAGCCTCATCTCCCAGGTATAAAAACAAACTGAAGTCAAAACAAAATAACCCATCTGTAGGAGGAAAAAAAAAAAAAAGAAAGAAAGAAAAAAATGTAGTGAAACATGTTAGTCCCTACTCCATCTAGAATGGTTAGGCTTGACCCATACACACCTGCTATTTTCTGTACAGTGTTCTCAAGCCTCAGGTTCACTTGTTTGATCCTGCAAGAAGAAAGGAAGTCAGGGCCAAGAGAGGTTTCCTACCCATCTTCTTCACTGTTTAACACCCCATCCCATTGCGAAAGGGCACACTCAGCCTGGCACTCACTAGAACTCAAAAAGACAGATTTTTATTTCTAAGGCCAGTATTGAACCAGGAAGCTGTCGGGGTTTAAGGCTCCTGATGCTATTTCAGCTTCACTGAGTGACCTGTGTGGGCTCTACATCAAACATCCAGTCCATTAGCTGTACTTAGAAAAATTTGACTTTTGCTCTTAAAACAGGCTACTCTGCTCCACTGTGTCTTGTGAGTGGAGATAATTTCTACCATGCACCCAGAGCAAACCAGACCAGTGGGAGCCAGCAGAGCCCTGGGTTAATTGCAGTAGGAGCTGCTTACCATGCTCCTGTACAGCCCCACCAACAGTCATTGTCACTCACAGCCCCTCTATCCATGCAACTTGCAGCTCAGCCTCTCGAGTTAAGAGAAATGTCTTACAGCAAGAAAGCCAGCCCTGGTCCTTTCCACTTTCAATACACTATTTTAAAATGTAGAAGTGATAAGGCTCAGGAACTGTAGTCCAATACTCTCTCTTTCTAAATGTGTGATTAGGAAATGGGAGGAGTAGCCCCAGTCCTTCAGAGCAGGAGGAGTTCCTCCCTTCCTCAGTACAGCATTACATCCCTCTTCTCATTCAGAAGGGACCAGAGGCTCTAACTAGGAGTCAGCGCTCACTATTAGTGCCTCACCACACTGAGGGTGGATCTGGCACACGTCTACCTCCACTGATCATACAGGAAAAAGCAGACAAATGGGAAAACATCATTTCTCCTGTTACTCCCAAATTTTTTATCTATTCTGCAAAGACTGTAAAGCAATAGTCAGTTTTTTCATTAACAAGAATTCTCACTGGAGTTGCTTTTGATCAACTGTTGTTCTAGGGTTCGAGGATTCCAAGGCAAATAGAGCGGCACACTCACAGCTAGGTTCAAAGATTAGTTTATTCAGCAACTACTACTACTTGTTACATGTATGTCCAGCTATAGCAGTGCAAAGCTTAGGAAGTACATACTGACCCCAGAAGTGTTTGGAAGGGAAGGAGTCCAGCTCCGAGTCCCGTCATGCTGAGGCTCAGCAGGCACAACACTTAGCAGGCGTCCCCACACAGGCACCGGGGTCCTCGGTGTTCTGAGTGCCTCACCCCAGCAGGCTCAGGCATTTTGTCTGGGGAATTTGCAGTCTCATTCTGACACGTGTGGCCATCACACACCAGAAGAAGGGGTTTCCAATTGTCACATCTGCACTTTTGCAGTGTGCTGATGGACTGGGGTGCGCTTGTGCCAGGAGCACTCCGGGGGTCACTACTCTCTTCAGGGTCATTACTTCCTTCTATCATAGTCTTCATAACCTCCATCTCTCCTTGACTGGGCAGTTGGCAGCACACCTAGACCCTCTAGCTCTCTTGAAACTAGTCTTGTACTCCTTTATCTTGGAAAGTTCCTGTTCCCACATCCTTTTCTTGTGTCTCTGGTTGCCAAGCCCAGCCATGGGCCAATAATTCACAGACCTGTTCTCACATGGCTGTTCCCTGCACAGATCTGGTTTGGGGTCTTTTAGAAAGCACTGACAGAGGTAGAAGAAATGCTTTTAATGAGGAAATTTTGTGTAATTTGTTAATTTACTTTGTGGGAATCCTCCTTGTAGACCTAGACTAATACTGTGCCAAGAGCTTTGTGCATACAACACTGCAGTTCATTCTGCATCATGCTGCTAGTTTTCCATTGTAATTTAATGCATGGGATTTTATCAGCAGTCTTTCAACAGCAGATATCAAGCAGTCAGAATGAAATGGCTTACATCTCCTACTGGCAAGAGTTTAGATGTCTGCTTGAAGGGCAGCTGGAGTTAAAACATGACAGGCAGTAGACTAACCATACCTTAACAAAGGATGAAGCTTTTAGACAGTTCTTTCTCTCCCAAAACACAGTCAGCTCCTCTGGGGTCTACTTTGTCTACCTATTATAAAGGCTTGTAACAGGGCACTAATCCAGCTCTTGGGTCTGGCTCAGAACAGTGATGGTGCTGAGTGCAGGCTTGGGAAAGGGCAACGCTCTTTTGACTGAGGTGAAGCTCACTGGTTATTATTTACTTTCCCCCTTCAGAAAGATATTTAGTAAAAAACAAATGTAATCAAGACAACAGTTCACTGTCCACCTGGTAGATGGAAAGCAACTCAGCTTTAGAGTACTCATCAACCCAGTGTGACCACAACATGCTGGAGCAGTGTAAATGGAGGGAACAGAGCTCAGGACACAAGAGGCTGCTCCATCACACAGCACAGGCACACGTGCCCCGTCTTTGGTTCGCAGGGTCAGTTCCCCTGTTTCATCCTGAGAAGGGTCAGAGAGCACAGGGACATCTCCTCCCTCCATGCTGGGCAGGCCGTGCTCACACAGCCCTGACACCTCCAGAGCAAACATGCTTTGCTCTGCAAGTGCAGAACGGCAGCTTTGTCAGCTGAGGAAAACGTGCTGGGTTTGCTGCAGATCTGAAGGAGCACAGACAGGCACAGATCCTGTGGCTGCCTGCCAGCACAGAGAATGGAGACTGTAAATGCACAGCACTGTCCTCCCCCAGCTGAGGTGGCAGAGTGACACTGCAAAGGCAGAGAGCAGGGGCGGGCTGGGACCAGTATGGCCCACTTGGTCTGAGAACAGCACACAGAGGGATCATCTCAGCCACAACAGGCCTTCAAGTGGCACTCTGAGCAACCCTCCCTCCAAATGGGAGGCATCTGTGTAGCACATTAGTACCCAAGGACACACAGGCACACACCAGGCAAGATATCTATCCTGCTAGCAATGCACTTCCTGACGCCAGACAACATCAGAGCTACTAAGCTGAAATCCAATTTTAATCCTTTTGTAGAGTGAGTTCACGTAAGTTCAAAAGGGAGCTCTCCATCATTGTTACAGACCTCATCTCCCGAGACAAGGTGAGGAGAGTAAATCAAGAGAAGTATCGTTACTAAAGCATAGGAGAAATTGGTATATTGGGACTGAGTTGGTTTTCTAACTACAGCTTTGATTCACCTATTTTTCTCAAGCCTGTCTCATCTGTCAACCTTTCCAAACCAGTACCATTTCAATGTCTAGCTGAGCAATAAACCTTCCACTGTTCCTCATTCAGCTTCATGAAGCACTCGAGCCTCTACACTAAAAACTGTGGTGCAACATGGAGAGAACAGATAGTTTAAGTTTAATGCTCACTCTCGATAACAGTCATTTATGTTAATAGACATTTTTGTTCCTTGGAATTAATCTTCCTCGGGGGTTTTTTTTTGGTGGCATAAATCAGGACAAATTATTTCCCTTACAATTTAGAAAACTCTTCTTTTTCAGATAATAAGAGCAGAGAAAGACAATCAAAAGCAATTGAATTACCATATCCTAATGAACTGCTATTTGTCAGCTGAGCCAGGGTGACTATTTGTAGCAGGAAAACATCAGAAAGGCTTGAGGAGGGTGATTAAAAGCAGTATGTTTAATTCTGCATTTGCAGGAGACTGGGAGAGCACTGTCAACCACTTGTCTTCAAAGCTCTATCAATAGCAATCTCTTGTCCTTACTCTACATTTTCATTTCAGCCTTTTCTGACTTTCCCAACACTGGCTACTCCAGCCAGTTCCTGCTGAATTCCCCACTGAACTCTGAGTGGACAGAGATGTGCTCCTGAGCACCAGCACAGGGAGGTGAAGAGGCTTGCCTGGTGTCCTAGGAAGCCATAAGGCAGCTCTATTCTCAGCTCTGTAAGAGACATTTTGATATTTCTTGTGCCTCCTTTTCCTCACATCTGGATTGAGAATAACTTTGCAAAATATTCTGAGGTCCCTCTCTAGAGAAGATGTCTAAATGTGACATCTTGGATGACTGCAGCATATGTATTTCTGAAACGCTGGCTACTCAAGGAAAAGAAATCATCCTTTCCTATCCAATAAAGGGCTAAGGGCTCAAAAGACATAGTTTTAGCAATTCTGGGTGCAATATTAGCTCAGATGCATGAGTTGAATCCATATGGCATATTAATGATTCCCGGTGAGGAAACAATTTCAGGAACTATTCATTTAAGCAATAGTTTCATTCTATTGAAGTACTGGAAGCAATAAAGGTTCCTACATGCCCAGTAAAAGAAATGAGGAAATGGCACAGCGTGAAAATCAGAGAATAAGAGACAGATGTCAGAGTTCCAAGGAATAGAAAGTAATGTATTTATTTTTCCTATTCCAGCTCTGTGTCCATAAAGGGGCACACACAGAGCCTGCTTTGGTTTCCAACACAGTATCCGAAGACAGGGGCTTGTGCTTCACCCAGGAGAACATAGGGTGAAGGGGGGGTATTTCCAACACAGGTGGTGATGCAGAAGCCAAAAGATTACCTGCCTAAAACAGGGAAGGGGTGAATAATCTCCTTCATCTGGAAAACAGTTGGACTTGCCTCAACAGGCAAGACTTGCCTTTAGATATTCTGCTACTGTTTTGAAAACTAATATAATAGAAAAGTTTGTGGCTGTTTTTGTGTCATATTAATTGGAGCTGGATTAAATCCAGGACGAAGGACATCATTCTCTACTGACGCAAAGGGCAATAGCGACCTTGAGCTTTTTCATCTCATTACCATCACACCATCCCACCAGTTACATCAGCACTGCACAGAGTCTGAGGTTTTGTCCTGGCTCCTGTTATCCAGCATCTGAGTAGATTTAAATACTGCAGTATTATTTCCAAAAAAAGGCTAGGCTGTCAGAGGCAGCAATAATCACTTCTCTCTCCAGGAGGATGTGTGCAGATTGCTGGGGAGTCATAAAAGAAATGCATCCCAGAACTACAGCAAAATCAGTTAAATGCTTTACTTTGTTCACCTCACTGTTGAACCATCCCATTTGGCCTCATATGGAGGCAGGTACTGTGCTACTGCTCTCCAAGGAATTTATATCTACCATCTTTCTTAACTGTAACAAAACTTAAATATCCCAAAACCCTGAGGCATTCAGGAAGGCTACAGTGCATCTGGCACTGCTCTCTGAGTGCAGCACTGCTGGTGCTCCACCATGTCCTCTACCCTGTCCCATCACACGTGTTGAGTGTATTCACCTGAGCTGTGCTTTGAACACCAACTACTTCTGGGACCATCTTAGACATTTTCCTTGTTCAAGCAACTCTGCAGCAATGCCTTCCTCAACAGCATTTCAGCCCTGCTGCCATCTCATCAGACTAAACAGATCAGCAGTTTCCCCAGAGTTTGTAGTTGTGGGGTTTATTTTAAAAGGGTTTCTGATAAGCACTGAAGCCTCCTCTGTCATCAACCTCAGGAAGGATTAAAACCATTGAACATCTTGCAGAGAATTCTGTCTCTGTTCAGCCAAGTTCTGGGATAAGGTGTGCATGTGTCAAGCACAAGAGCCTAATAATTCAGTTGCTATATCATTAATGCTATCATTGCAAAGGGAAAGAACATTTTACCAGAGCAACAGAAGTCTGGGTTTTCAACATTGCCTGAAAACTGACAGAAAGCCCGACCCACAGGCTTTCCTTCAGAAGCTGCAAAGACCTTTCACTTTTCTTTAAAATTAAAAGAGTTTTCTGCTGTGCCACTTTCATGCCCTGTTTTTCACTATGTCTGCTCTGCCTGCTCCTTCCGAGGGCTCTCCCTGCTTCCTTTCTGCAGATCTGGGTCCCCTTTGAGCAGCCTTTCTCTGTTCTAGCAGCTGGGAGAGGAAAAACACACTCCTCTCTTCTTATCTCTTCCCGTTCCCCGTCAGCAGTGCCTCCCTCTGCCCACATAGCTGCCCTGGGTGTCGGGGGAAGAGCTGCTCTGAGTGGTACATCCTGAACCTTGGGTGGGTGAGAGAGACAACAGGAGAGCCAGACAGCCTCAGGCTGCTCCAGACACCTGCCCCCAGCACAAGGCAGGTCTCCAAGAGCATGTCCTGACACCTTGGTAAAAGCAGAGCAGTGGGAGCAGAGTGCAGTGAGGAGGGAATGTCCTGACACCCTGTCTTAAAGGATGAAAAATACCATCACTGCTAGTGAGATGGCACTGCCTTTGTGTGACATCTGACATATAGACCTGGCAAACAGACTCTGCAAAGCTAAGGCCACCCACACTGCAAAGCTGATTTCTGTAGGCTGCCACTTCCTGTCCTTAGCTGGAAGTTACAGGAATGCTGTCAGTATATTCATGCCAAGAAGTCCAAGCATGAAAGCAAAAACTAAAGAAAAAGGACATTGCCAAAAAAAATCCGATCTTTTTGAGACTCTGACATATCATGAGTACTGTCGATGTTGGATGGTTCTGCTCCTAAATACTCCTCATGTCAACCAATAAATATTGTGCAATAAATACAGAATAGACTCACTGCCCCATACTGAAAGTTTTGCCCAAGCTTTAGAGATCCTACAAAGAGTTATAGCAGAGGAAAGTGAGGCCACCTATCCTACACAGAAGCATTTCCTTTCACGAGAATTACAGGATCACCACTGATAAATAAATCTGTTAGCAGAGAGTTAGGTGACATTAAGGAGAACATCACCTTCTAGGAAACTTATGCCCATAAAACTCAAAATTAGTGGGGTTAAAAGGCCTCACAGGTTTCCTCTGAGCCAAGTCATGCATGGACATGAAGCACTGAATATAATAATTTCCATGAAATTCACTGTCCTGGATGTATTTCTTACTGATTTAAGTCGTTTCTTAGAATTGTTATTTTTTAGTGATTATAATCTTGCAGGAACCCAGCCATAGGGCAGAAGGGACCTTATGGATCACTTTCTCTTGAAATTGTGCCATATAATCCCACTCACAAAACTTGCAAACTCAGGCTTTAAACTAGCAAGGCAGCCTGCTCCCAGTGCTCTGTGGATATGGCCTTCCAACACAGTGCCCTGATGCTTAACTGGCTCTGCTGTGGCTTTAGCAAGTTTTATAGAATACTTACTGTCTTCACAGCTCTACCTGCAAAGCACTTCAAAAGATTCTCTGTTAAGACTTACCACAGTAAACCTGCTGACTCCATAATACAAATTCAAAGTAATTCCAGGTCAAACCTTTAATCAAAGAGACCTCTGTAAGCTTCTTCTCACCCTTATTAAAGAGATTTACAAAACCATGAAAGAGGTTGGAGAGTTACTGATGTGCCATTTAAAAAGGCTCCATTAAGATTTGGGTATTTTTATCTTTTAGAAAAAAGCATTTGCAGATTATAACTCTAAGGAGACAATTATAAGAGCATTCTGAGAGTCTTTTCACTTGATCTATAAGAGGGAGAAGTGGTACAGCAGAGTATAGGAAAGAAAATACACTGCCTAAGCCTTTTTTCTTGAATAGGATCCTAACTAGCCATGTCACAGCTGCAGTGAAGTGTCTTATGTTCCTGTGATTTATTACTATAAGGGCCACATCATCTGCCAAAGTGTGCTTGTAAGAAATTAAATGGTTTCCAAAGGAAACATTAGAATAAGGCAGATTTTAGATTTGCATTTTTATCCTGATTAGTGTCTGTGAAGCTCCTTTGAAAACTTTTGTATTAAGCACAAATACAAAATTATTGTCAAATGCAGTTTGAATTTGGGAAGGTTTCAGGAAGGAAGCCCAGTTACCCACTGAAAGAGATGAAGAGACTGTTTACAGGAGTGAGAATGCAGAACATTACTGAAAGAGAAAGGAAGTGGCAAACTTCCAATGTGCTGAGCCTTGGACCCAATTACTTTGTGTCTGACATGATGAGTTGTTCATAGGCCTGAGTTATTCCGTCACCCTTTTAGCTTAACCTTGGACACCAAGCCTCAAATCAAGTGTAAGTTACAAACTAAGGGCTTGATCCTGCACTCCCAGTTCCCTTTGACTTCAAGTTGAAGAGGCAGAAGAGAATTAAGACTTATAATAAAGTTGATCATGGTGTCATTGCTGATGGACATCCAACCAGAAAAATCATCAGAGAAGAAAACTCCCACAATTACCTACTGCAGACAGACAATTTGGGACCACAGCAGAAAAGGAAGCAGCAATATTTTCATTGATCCCAATAGCATCTGAGAACCTCAGAGTCAGCCTTTCCAAACTCTTGTTTGCATACGAGTGTTTCTGCCAACTTGTGTCGATTTCTCAGTTTCAAAGGGGCAGAAATTTAACCTCACAGTATTTGTTCATAGCTGTAAGATTCCTCTGTTTTCCTGCTCTAAGTCATCGAAACTGAGTGCAACTGTAAAGTCCCAACATTTCCATCAGAAAGACCTTGGGAACATACAATGTGAGTCTATTACACCTTTTTTTGTCCTTAAAGTATGGAAAGGGCCAAAACAAAATACAAACACATGGAAAAGGAAAAGTATGTAATAACCTAAACAGATTGGCAGGCTGTAACACGGGGTATTCTCTGAAGAATGACCAGAGGTTTACTACTACTAACAGTTCAAACAAACCTCTTGGTCAGTATTGATTTGACTCATGTTGTATAAAACACCGTAACAGTAGCAGTGAAGAAAGACTGACATCTTGCTGGCCTGAAGAGGTGACTGGATTTTCAGATGTGGCAGGAGGTTGCTGAATGGCATATTTCTCTTCCTATGCATTATTTCTACATTCCCATTCCAATACCACGTACCAAAGCCTTTTCCTCATGCAGAGAAGCCAGGTAACATATGACAACCCATGGAAAACATTTCTGACAGCTTCTTTGACAGATGTTCAAGACACACTGTTGACACTCTATTTTTCACCTGCTTGGGATTAATAATTAACCCTGATTCAGCACTGAGAATCTTCTAACTTTGTTCTGATCATGGAAAAATCATGCTCAATATGAGATGACTAGTATCATTAAAATTCTATTTCAGAGAACTGCTGTTAAGTGATAGTTTTGCTCCTGAAATTAGGAGAGAGGATTAATAATTGAATCCAAAGACCTAGTTATATATATTTGGTGGGTTTGTTTCATAATAGGAAGAATGACTTGAGCAGAAATCCATTAAAATTTTTAGTATTCCCATGCTAGTCTGATTCTAAGCTTTTCCATTAAGTAGCACAGTCATAATGGCATTAAACAACTTAAGCAGCAAAAACAGCACATAATTATCACTTTTAATTTAATCTTTTAGAGTGCGAATAGATACTGTACATCACTGACAATTCACATTTCTAAAGAGATTTTTCTATTCCTTCATAGCAGCTTCACAGCCTCTCGTACTGATATAAGTGACCCAAGCATGTATAATTTTTTCCTCAAGAAAAATCCTCAGAATAATGAGATAGCAAAATTAAGCCCAGAGGTGTAGCAATCAGCTACTGCTTTATTTACCATGAGGTAGATTTTAAGATATGAGCAGGAACTAGGTCACCATTACCCATGGACCAGCATATCTGCGAGTGTACTCTCCGAATTCTGAGCATGTTAGATACGGCACATATTAAAAAAAAAGGTCCCACATAGAGAGTATAAAGTACATGGAGACTCTATAGAAATGAGGGGAGAAGAGAGAAGCCCATGCAGCACGTGGCATCCCCTCCCTTGCCTCTCAACAGGGAGGTGCTGCTGGTGTGAACAGAACCAATATTCACTTCACAGCACTGCCATCCACGGTGGCAGCCCTGCAGGGAGCCAGGAGCAGCACGGAGCGTTGAAGGCTCAGGAATCCCCCAGGTACCTTTGTCCTGGTGCCCCTTCCCACAAGATTAAGCCTCTGGCACACTGGAGATACACCCCAGTGCTAAAGAGCACCTCAGCACTATGCATTTCTATGCATTTGCTAAAGGGCTCCATAAAGGCCCACAACAGGCAGAGCACAGGAGAGCTGTGCTTTAGTTGTTGACAGCAGAGCATCTGCAAAAGGCTGCGGCACAGCAGCTGCAGCAGCAGAAGGCCGTGCAAATCACAAGTCTAAATACAGCCCAATATTTCCAAACCCAACTGAAAGAAACCAGGCAGCAGCCTCGGACAGGCCGGGCTGAGCCCCTGTGAGGCAACACAGCACTGTCAACATCTGTTCGAAAGAGAAAGAGGCTGAAATCTGACACATCACTGATCTCAAACTCGGCAATCTCAGACCTCGTGTGCTCTCCTCTCTTGCCTGCAGTCTCTGCTACTCACTGCTCCCGAGCTATTGGCACTGCTCACATCCCTGCTTCCCCAGAAAGCATAAAGCTTCCACACCTGATCACAGTGCTGGAGTGACAGCATCCCCTCCTACACAGAACAAGCTTTCTTTGAGGGGTCCTCCTCTGACAAGTAGAGATCAAACAGTTCTTCCCCCACTCCAGGTCCAGGCATTTCATGTCCATGGTACGTCTCCTCTCTGATAAATCACAGATCTACAGTTGCAGCACAGGGCTCTGAGTTCTGCTCTAACATCATTAGTAATTCCTGTTTGTTTCAAACAGACATTTTTGTCTCTGCACGTGCAGCTCAGGAGTCTACTCTTTCAACAATGATATAGGAAAGCAAATGTCAGCTTGGAGAATCCGATACTTCAAAACCTCGATTTTCTTACCAAAATGAAAGGATGTCAACATTTGGTACAAGAAAGCATCTGATGGAAGCTACAGACATTCAAGCTTGTCAAATGCTCTGCTATTTCCATCCTTCCTCCTTCTCCTCTTCCCTTAGTGGGCTGATATCAACAGAACTTCACAGATCTTTCCATCTAGCAACAATAACCACTTACTCACCATAAGCCCTTTTACAACAAACACCCTGCCAGAGGCTTTCGTGTCTCTCCAGTTTGCACGTCACCAAACCAAGGCAATGTCCAAAGATTTTCTCAGACACTGGACCAGAATTCCTGTAAGCCAAAACACAAGCCCAGTCCTGTGCTCAGGCTCCACAAACTGCCCATAAATGGCACCAAGGCAGTGCCAGCAGAGCGAAGTTCCCCTTCTGGTTTCTCTGTGTGCCACTGAGCTGTCTCTGTCACTGCTGCTCACAATGGGGCTTCTTAACTATGCAATCTGACCCTGAAAAGCCATAATTTGAGACCATAATTTTCTGCAGAGGGTCTTTTTCAAATAAGCCCAGACTGACAAAACCAAGCTCCTTAATGATGCAGCAAAATCACTTCATTACTGTTTCATGCATTTTATTTTAAAGGCCTATTAAAAACCCATTCTTTCTGGTAAAATGCTATTTTCATCTCCACTTTTCTTTTTTTTTTCCTTTGGGAGCTTGAATATAAGATTTTCCTATCTCTGCCTTTTTTTTCTCGTCTGTTTCTATTTGATCAATGATGATTCTTTTTTCTCCTAGGCTTCTAAGAGAGTTGACATTAAAATGCCTAATTCCTATTCTCTTTCTGTTGTATTTGTGCATCGGAGTCATTCACAATGATGTCAGCTCAGCTCTGAGCATTGTCTCTGCTAGTTCAATTCCAGCTGAATTGCTGGAGCTAGCAGGACATTAGCATTCACTTGATTGATTGAGCATATCCAGAGAATAAGATGGGTTTTGCATTCAGCTACACACATGAAAAACTGAAGAAATTATAAAGCAATCCAAAGTTGGTAAGTTCTTTTGGAGTCACATATGCTTTGCTTCTCACGTATCTTCCAGTGCTTGAGGGCACTATGTAAATAACAGCCATTTCAATGCCAAGCCCTTCCATGACAGTGCTCATGGAAGAAAGAGGAAAGTGATTTAAAAGTATTGTTTAACATAGTCAATCAATTTAACAGATTTCAAGGTTAAAAGGTCATATTCTGCATTAACTCCTATAAATACAGGAGCATTCCATCCTGTAATTCCAGAATTTTGTCCAACAACCAGAGAGAGCACTTCTTCAGAGGTAAATACTTCAAACTGATTTCTGATACTAGTATTAATTATAAAGCCACTTTTTGGCTTTAAAACTTGCTTCCTTAGTCCAGTACCTACCCCTGTGAGAAGATCTTGGTGTTGTGTGTGGCTCAGGATGCACATGACCTATGAAAGGCCATGTCTTTCCAGATTCCAGATTTTGAGCGGGAAACTAAAGTGAAGAAGAGGATGCAAGGCAAAAAATTCGGAAGGGGTGGCTAAAGTTTGGCTCAGGAATCCATTTTCCTCCAGAAGAAATGCTGAGCTGAGCAGGTCCCCATGAAGGGAATGAAGAAATCTTCCTGCTAACTCAAATCTACACCTGACTATTTTATGACTTCAGAACACAGATTTCCAAACCTTCCAACAATAGGACTGAAAACCTCAGCAGACACATTTGTTCAATTATGCCCTTTATGGGCTGAACGAAACAACGGAAGTTATGGGTGTGTGACAACAGTAATAATTGGCCTCTTCTTAAAAGCCCTTTTCCTGCACTGTGTCTGTTGGTTCCAATGGGCTTTCAGCTATTCAAGGTGAGAGGTTGCAACCTTCAGACCATAACTACACTTGATCCCCTCTTCTGATAGAATCAGATGGACTGCCAGAACCTGTGTGCTTTCCAGTAGCTTCAGCATTAAAAATATGTGGGTGATGTGACAACAAAGTCAGCAGTCCCAGTTCAAACTTACCTTTGCATTTCTCTTAACTGCAACTGTATGTTCTGGTTAGGGGTTCTCTCTATATGACATATAGCTCAGCTGGTGTTTAACTGCTCAGGAACACCTGCAACAGCTCCCCCCTGGCTTCAGTTACCTGTTCTGAGTGTGACTGTGCAGCTCTGGCCCAGCCTCCCTGCTGCACATGCACACAACAGAGAGACAGATGAGTCTGCTTCTGAGACAGTGGACACTCATTTGTGATCATTAACAAGCAGTCCCCGTGAAAGATGACAACTCGTGTCAGCTGAAACATTTCACACTAATTGGAACAAAGTTCCTATCACATATATTTTGATAATAGGCAATCTCTCAGGGACATTCTGCACCACACAGTGAGAACATGTTAAATGTCTTTCCTTGGAGGCAAGAAAGAGCACCAGAAGGCAAATGCAGCTGCAGCCAGCAAGAAAAGACAAACAGAAAACAGTAGGGAAACCGCTGTCTCTGGAGACAAGCAACAAGCCATGGAGCTCCTCAGCTCTGTCAGCAGTGCAGATCCTGGCACAGGTCTGCAGGTTCCAAAGGCTGCTGTTTTTCCAGAGTGTGGTAGAGACCCTACAAAGGATCAGTAGGAAGTAAGGGATGAAACTGCTGCTAACAAACTTCTCCATGGACAGCAAGTCAGTACTCAAAGCTGAAATCTGGTGATACTCTGTATGCCTACATACAGAATGTTCTAATGGGTTCTAATATTCTAAACCAAAACTAATGTAATGCCATTTGCCATGATCTCAGAGTTTACCTGGTTCACTCCTACCAAGTGACTGAGCTTTCCTCACTTAATTTCCATCTTAGGTCTGGTCCTTCCTCAGTTATGACATTTGGCTGGTTCCCAGATGAGGGCAGAATGACTTCAAATACTTATCTCCTGAAGTTCTTAAAAACAGTTTCTTGTAGTAGTTTGAGATGGAGAGTTTACAGGAATACACATGTCTAAACGAGCTCCAGAATGCTTAACAATAGCTGTTGTGAGACCTTATGCATTCCTATGCCATTTCTGTCCTTTTAACACCAACCAACAATTTCAAGCAACACAGAAGCCAGAGAGTCTCTCTGGGTTTCTAACGTGCTTTACATGCGCTTAGACTTTCTCTTCACTTATGGGTTGCTGGATAAGAACAATGTTGAAAAGACAAAAGTGACAGTCAAGATCTGTAGCTACATTAGTCATTCTGTCAGAACCCTGGAAAGAACCTCACTGAAGTCATGCAGGAAAACAATTTGTTGAAGCATCAGCTGAAGCAGTGAGTTGCAACTCATTCAAATCTCTCTGAAGTACACGATCAAGGAAACTGCTGAAGCCCTGAAAGCCACAATTGATTCTGCAAACAGGAGATAACGTAAAACAAACTGAACTCGCCTCCAGCCTCTGGCATGTGATAACAATCTGAGTGTCCACCTATTTTATACCTTAAAAGCAGTCAAGTGGGAAAATATAGGATGAGTGATGTTCCCTTAGTGCAGTGACAGAACTACCTGCACAAGCTGACAGTACTTTCCTATCACTGTGTGTAATTGGTGTTTAGTTCCACTGAATGGAGCCATTCTGGACACGCACTGATCCCACCAAAGTAACTATTTTGTAGCATTTTTACCTGAACCCTGAGCAATGCTTTCCCAGGCCCAGAAGAGTTAAGCAATTGATGGTCTTACAGATCCTTTTGCCAAAGATCACATCCTTAAGCCTTGAAGTCTACAGTACAGCCATGAGTCTAAAAAAAAACACCTTTACCTGAATAACTGAGGGATCTGAGGAACCCAGACAGATGCCAGAAAATCGAGAGCAGATCACTTGTAAATTGACTTAAATAAAATCCAGTAAGTTCATCCAACCAGGGCATACCATACAATATAGGGAAAACCCATACAGGACTTTATCCTAACCCCTGTGTTGGCCTAAGGGTACACCACTATTAGCTAATAAAGAGATAAAACGTAAAACCTTTCTTTTTTCCCCAAGAAGCTGGTGGAAAAGGGATTAAACTGTTGGTCAGTGATGCTTTTTCAAATCCTGTGTCACCTGTAAGTTCTTGAGAGACAGTGTATAGAAAGAGATTCAGACAATCTGGAGCTCAGGAACAATTATCACTAAAGAAAAAAAAAAGAGTAGAAAATAAAGTGTTTTTTAATCTAAATATTAACCGTATTATCATGCTTCAAGCACAGTTTATTGTATTAGTTTGGAAATTTAGGGAAGTATATCCATGATTTGAATCTGGATATACCTGAGCTATTGATATACCTGATATCATATGATCCCGGATATACTGGATGTATTTGGGTTGATCCTGGGTATGCTTTAGCCCCTTTGTTGCAGTCCCTCCTCGGAGGCACCAGCTCGGGCTGTTTCCGTGTTACTCTGCTGTGAATAAACTGCTTTATGGAACGAGACATCAGAGACTCTGCTGTGGGAAACCTGGGGTCGAGCCGGCGAGGAAACCTGGCCTGACTGTGCGAGTGGGGTGTGCGGGGGGAGCCAGGCGGGGGTACCCCGGGATCACCGGAGCGGCCGCCGCTATGAAGGGGCTTCGGTGCCAGGAGCGACAGCGCCCGGCGCTGGGAGCGTGGCTCCCGGAGCGGCTCGGGGCGGCTCAGACCCGTACGTTTCTTGAACAGCCGCGCCGGCACAGCAGGGTCGGCGCTTCTCCCCGGGGGACACCGGGGACGCCTCAAGGAGGGGGGGGGGGGGGCGGACGGGGCTCCGCGAGGGCTCCGCGA
>JAWWLV010000158.1:9596084-9669767 GCA_035041135.1 Platyrinchus mystaceus | reverse complement strand
GGGGCGGACGGGGCCCCGCGAGGGCTCCGCGAGGGCTCCGCGAGGGCTCCGCGAGGGCTCCGCGAGGGCTCCGCGAGGGCCCCGCGAGGGCCCCGCGAGGGCTCCGCGAGGGCTCCGCGGTACCCCCCGCTGGCCGCCAGGCGGCGCCCCGGTGCCGGGCGCGCGGGGCCCGGAGCGGCCGCGCGGCGCTTCCGGCGGCGCAGGAAGGGGCGGCGCGCGCGGCTCCGGTGAGCGGGGCGGGGGCGGCACCGGGACCGGCGGCACCGCGGGGGGCTCGGGGGGCTCCGGGGGCGGAGCGGGCGGGGCCGGGCCCCGGGAACGCTCCCCGGGAGCGCACGGGCCGCGATGTGGCCGCGGCGGGGCCGGGACCGCGCCGTCCCGGCGGCTGAGGGGGGGCCGGGGCACAAGGCTCCCCCCGCGGGGTCTGTGGCGCTGTTAGCGGTACCCAGAGCCGCGACAGGGAAGCTCTGTATTGCCACCCATCCCACCAGCCCTGTGCTGGTGCGGGAGGTCAGGGAACTGCAGCTGGGTTTGGAAATGGGAGAATGAATTAGAACCGTATGCGCTGGTGCACTTAGTTCCTGTAAGGTCTCACGGTGCGTCTCTTTCCTAGGAAAAATGACTTCTGAAAGCAGCTCCTTCGTGAAGGGCATGGTGCTTGGAGGAGCCTTCTGCATGTTGGTTACACTGCTGGGACACATCAAGGTGGGGCACGGGACCAAAGCGCGGGATCACGAGCACCATCACATCCAGGCTCCCGACAAAGAGGATGTCTTAAACCTTTCTGAGGGTGAACGAATGGAGCTTAGTAAAAGTATCCGTGTTTACTGTATCATCCTTGTCAAACCGAAAGATCTGGGGCACTGGGCTGCAGCAAAGGAGACCTGGAGCAAGCACTGCGACAAGGCAGAGTTCTACAGCTCTGAAAATGTCAAAGTGTTCGATTCTGTGGCCCTCAACACAAAAGACATGTGGGTGATGATGAGAAAAGCTTACAAGATAACGTATGAACGCTACAAGGACGAATTCGGCTGGTTCTTCCTTGCGTATCCGACAACATTTGCTGTTATTGAAAATCTCAAGTACTTCTTACTGAGAAAAGACCCTTCTCAGCCTTTTTACATCGGCCACGCTGTGAAATCTGGTGACCTCGAGTATGTGGATGGCGAGGGAGGAATCGTCTTAAGCATCGAGTCACTGAGACGACTCTCCAGTGTTCTTGAAGACCCCAACAAGTGTCCGGAGCAGGGCGGTATGATTTGGAAACTCGCCGAGGACAAGCAGCTGGCGATCTGCCTGAAGTACACGGGGGTGTTCGCCGAGAACGCGGAGGATTCGGAAGGAAAGGACGTCTTCAACACCAAATCCGTGGGCACCCTCATCAAGGAGGCCATGGCCACCCACCCGCAGCAGGTGGTGGACGGCTGCTGCTCCGACATGGCCATCACCTTCAGCGGGCTGAGCCCCAACCACATGCACGTGATGATGTACGGGGTGTACCGGCTGAGGCCCTACGGACACACCTACAGCGACGCCCTCGTGTTCGCGCCCCCGGAGGGCTCCGACAACGACTGAGGTGCCGCCTGGGGAGGAGAGGAGACGCCTCATCTCACGACACTCGTTGGTACTGACACGTCCTGGTACTGCTGTACAGGTTGTTTTTGCACACTGAGGGTTGGTAAAGCTCTTAATTTCAAAAGTGGAAGGAGAAATTTTTTTCTAAATCTTTTATACGGAAATGCTTCTGGCTTTTGACAGAGCTGGAGTGAAATGATAAAAAGAAGTTGTTAAGGTTTATAATGAAAGGGAATTAAGTTTATAGGGGGGGTTTGTACATGTAAATATTTATTAATGAAAATTGAAATGAAGTTTAGTCTACTCTTACAAATATATTTTTGCAAGACTTTGATTCTCTCAGTTCTTCCAGGCATTTCTAGAATGTCTTTATATCTTTCTAAGAGGTACCAATAAAACTGACTACAGATTCAGTCTCAAAGACTAACTTTAAGATGTTTCTTTTACTCTCAACTACACAATAGCTTGAGCTACCCTGTTTTATCCAGCAGCTCCTGCTTTATGTACAGCCTCCTAACCCAGTAAGGAATTAATCAGGAAGCAAGGTGGCAAGAAATCCTGTAGGAAGTTGCAGCATAATCATATCAAGTGCCCTTTGGACTGCTGTTTCTAAGCAGACAAAAGAAAGATAACTGTATTTGAGTAAGTATTAATATGGTCAGGGAGGCTGTTTGCACAAGAGTAATTTGCTCATTTAAAATTTCACTCCACTTTTAAGTGTATTAGAATACATGTTTGGTGTTGTTTCCACTCCTGTTAGTGGTGCAATAGCGCTTACAAGGAAGAAGATGGTTAATTGTCAGTAAAAAATGTAGTGTAGATACATCTACAGAGGCTTTTTACACCAAGATGCAGGACGAGCAGCGCGTGCTTGCACTCCCACCCTTGGAATTTTATGCAACACAGGTAACACAGCAAAGCAATCTGCACAGCTCCCCCATACTGGGGTTGAGGGGGGGTGTGATGGGGTTTGGGTTTGTTGTTACAGTTTTGAGGTTTTGTTTTCGGGTTGGGTCTTCTGGGTTTGGTTTGTTTTTTCTTTTTACAGCTGAGGCTCAAGTTACTGGGTCTCGCTCCCTTCCCCTCATAGCACCTGCAAGTAAACAGCACTTCAGTATTTACTCCATTTAGAATTCACTGAGCTGACATGGGTGTTTCAAGACTTAAGGAAGGTATTACATCTATCTGCTGCATCAGGACTGTCACAGGCTTTGTTGGCACTGCAATATTCATAAAACACCTTAGAAGATAGTGTTATCTCACCTTTAACAGACCGTTTGTAACACCCTACCCTGAGCTGCAAGGGGGCAGGTGGGAAAGTAAAACAGCTGCTTCCAATTGTTGAGAATATCCACATCTTGCTGTTTTTCTTTTAAGCATCAGGTCCTTCCTTTTTGACAGAAGGGTAAGACAACTGCTGAGACCCCCTGACAGGCTCCCACAGCTCAGCTGTTTCAGAATGTGCAAAAGGTGAGGCAAGATGCACCTTCTCATCCTGTCAGTCAGAGCTCAGCTGAAAGAGCAAGACAAATGTCTGTGATTGCTGCCAAAACCTAGATAAAACCTGTATTTTTGATGTTTTGTTAAACTGATAAACAATTGAAGCCTGATTTGACTTGTATCTTCTTAAAGAATAATTTATAAAGGTTAGACTCCCACAGTTGGGAATACTCTGACAAAACCAGATGAAGAAAGTAAAATCTTGGTTTCAGTGTTTCTGATATTTAAGACAGTTCTGACCCCCCCACAACAGCAGCAGTCATAGGAGAAAGGATGGCAGTGAACAATTCAAGTGAGAATAAATCTCATTTGTCATAGATTTGAGAGGTACTGTAAAACAACAGGAGAAAACAATGCAAAGGGAAAAAGCCACAGAACACAAGCCTAGCTTGTTTTACACGGAAAAAAAAACCCACTGAAGCACAAACTGATTTCACATAGCACTAACCAGGAATTAGTACATTTATGGTGGGATTTTTAAGATGCATAAAAATGTCCATCAGCATTCTGAAGGTGTGAGGTTTTATGAAACTTTTTCTGCTACACTGCTTAAATTTTGTCTTCCTCCATTGATAGTTTCAGATTACCCTGTCATTTTCTGAAACACAATCTCATAAATAATCTTACAGCAGAAATTTTAAAGTAGCACACATTAGGTAATACATTCCATCTCCCACGTTTTAATTTGGCTTTAGAATCAGAAGGGGAACTCCTCGGCCACTTCTCTTCTGTGAAGGTCCCAGGGTGGGGAAACCAAACATGCAGAACAGCACCGAGACAAGGCACGGGCACACAAACTTAGATTCTGCCATTGCACAATGCATGTGTTAGAATAGAGACCTGAAATATTAATAAATGCTCCCACAGACAGTTATGAGTGGTAGACCTTAAGGTTTCCTTAGTTTATTACACGATTCCATTTTCCCATAGGCATAGCTTTGGGTATGCAGTTGCTGAACAAAGGATTGGGAATCCAGACAAACACACAGTGCTGCTGACCCCATTCTGTAGCTGGAGGTACGTGTGGCAGTGTGCACAAGCTGAGATCTCCTCAACTTCCACGTGAAGAAGCTGCTCCTGGCTACACTGATAACCATGTTTTGCTATCATGCCTTTATTTAACAGTGGCTTTGCTTCTGCTCCTAAAATAAGGCGGCAAACAGGGAGTAGAGAGTGTCAGGCACAGGGGGGCACACGGTGTTTGGAGCCTGCCCTGTTACTATAAACTCACTACAGGGAGAGCAATATCAGTGTTGGCAGGTAGAAATCTGAACACAGGTATAAGTCTTCAGATATGAACCAGCATAAAAATTTCTAGTCCACCTATCAGTCTAAGTTCATAAATCCTATACAGATAAATGCATATTAAAAAGAGAAAATCCTTAAGTAAAATGAAGTTAATGCTGTTAATAAGTTAAAAATAATGTCAAAAAAAATGATTTCTCCACATTCAAGAAACACGTAGACTAACTAGATGTTAATCAGAAGAAAAAAATCTGAAATGTTTCAGAGGTTTTATAAACTGTATTTATATTTCACATACACTTTATATTACTCTTTTAGAAGAGCATAAAAATGTAAACATTTCTTGGCTTTTTCCTCCTTTCTGTTTGAAATAGTCTACTCACAGTCCATGCAGAATCTTTCCACCAGGTATCTTCAGTCACTGAAGACTTGGGTTTAAGACAAAACAAAATAACTGTAATAAAAAGAAATCTAGAAAACTATTGTAGCCTAACAGTACTTTTGCATTCACTTGATTTATTTAGCATAGCCACAGAACAAAATAATTTGTACATTCAGTCACATTAAAAACAAGGAATAACAAAGCAGTCCACATTTAATCTAAGTGCATTCCTTTGGCGTAACAGTTCCTTTTGTTTCATTTGTATGTCTTCATATGCCAAAGGCCATCATTTAAATAGTGGATATTTTCAATACCAATCCCTTTGTTGACCTTCTCACTGTGGAAGGAGGAAAAAGGTACAAAAGTATTAGATAGGTTAAATATTAGAGCAGTATAAAATATAATATTTAAAGTAGAAAGTGCAACATTTGTCAGCTGGAAGGGGAAAAGCTAATAATCACAAAGTCATTATCTTCAACAGCAGGTGGACAAGAAACTATTTGTTATTATATTTGCCCACATTGCTGACTGATAAGAGCACAATATTTGCCTTCCATGTTTTGTCAACAGCCTTCAACAGTATTTTTGGTACTTCTTTGTGGGAAACAATTCTTCAGACTTCTGCCACTTTTCTGAATTTTAGCATTTCTCTACCAGAGTAGCACAGCAGTTGTGAGTCTCCCCCTCCCAGCACGAGAGGTGGTACAACATGACTGGAATGTGAAATTTGACAAGTTCTGGTTCCAAGTGTGCCCCCAACACAGGCAAACACAGGTGAGCTGCCTTGCTGCTGGTTGCAGGTCATCTACCCACTTAAGAAAGAACTAAAAATGCTAAATTTCTGTGCCAAGGACTTGCAGCATGTTACAAAAATACCATCCTCTGTAGTATTGACTCTGTATCTTTTGAGTCATGTTATCTTTCAAAAATAATTAGTCTGTGTGTCTGCACTGAATTTGTGTTTATCATTTTTCCAGTACATTATTCCACCAAAAAAAATATAGTTTTGTCACCATAAACAAGACATTCTAGGAGTGAGAAAAAGTTTCATTCCCCTGGAGGATATAATTTACTGTATTTACACCAAGTGTTCTATTACTTACACAGCTTGTCCAAAAGTAATCAGAAAGAAAAATGCTGCTAACCCAGAATTAACATATTAAGTATCCTAATCACACCAAGAGACTGAAATCACACCGGTCCACAATTTTCTGATTTAACCAATGTCACACAAAAGGCTGCAGAGATCAGTATCACTTTATTTTCCTCTCCAGTTCATGTTGCTTCTCACAGGAACAGGATATTCAGCTGCAAGGCTGCTGAATCCGAAGTTAGGATGAGGAATACAGATAACCTCAGCTGGCAATGATCACAGCATATCACTGCAGACTTAGGGCTGGGACACTTTAGTAGCTTTTCTTTCCACTTACTCTTGGAGTATTTTGAAGCACTACAAAGAATCCTGAGAGATATAATTACTCAACAGCTACAGCAGGTCCAAGTCCAGGTCTCTCCAGTTCCACTCTATCCCTGTCCTCTGTAACACATTCCCTCTCTCCTTGTGCTGCAACCATTATGACTTGGGACAGCAGAGTCACCCAGCACAGGAGATGATCCTGCTGAGCATTATCTCCACAGAAAAGAATGACTTGTTTTCAACAAAATCAGCTTCCTCACTGCCACAAATGGCAGACAGGGCTGGAACCAACCGGCCCAAACACACTGTGTGCTCCTCACTCACTTCCTGCTGCGAGACCTTACAGACCTTCAAATGACAAGGTGATTTATCTACTTACAGTATTGCACTATGTGAAAGCCAAGAACAACTAGCACCCATTTCCATTTTCTATCCCTTTGCCTTCTCAAATAATTTTCAGTTTATCCCCTGAACAGACCTCTGCATTTCACAAGAAGCTCAGATAAGCTAGTCAGCACATCAAGCAGGAATGCTGCATGTGGCTACAGGGCAGGCCACAGAGGAAAGCCCAGACAGGCAGCCAAACACCAGCATGACTTCAGTCTCCCTGTCCCTGCACACAAAAATCACTTCAACATTTTCAATCCTCTCAAAGCCAAATTGCATCTCTTGCCCAGCCCAGGTACTTGATACAAATATTTCTTTGTTCAACGAGATCTTTGACAAAATACGATCAGAGCTGTAGAAATACATTCAGCAGTAGTACTAATGCTGTGCACCTTAAAATCCACGTTCACATGAAAATAACTACTTTGATTCCAAACAAGCACAGAAGATATTTCCCGCCTCCTCTTCTTTCCCTGACTACCAATCAACAAAACAAAATCTTTAAAAACTCTGTACTTGAACAGCACATGCTGCAACAGTGATGCAGTAACCTTGACAGTGGTGCTTATATTCCAAACTAATGTAAGAATATTAACATGGCACAGGTTATATTTCATTTTTTAAAACACTTACATGTCCTCAGCTGACATCTTCATTACTCCCACACATAATGCATGTTGTTTTCCCTCTGCCATTATTGCCTACAAATTACTGCTAAGGAAAACAAATTTCTTTTTAAACTATTTCAGAAAAGGAAAGGCAATATGAAGAAACGATTTCCAAAACACTTTCAAAAGCCCACATTGAACTTTTACCCTTTTAGTAATTCTAAAGCTGCAGCTCTTAAAGATAAGCAAAACAATGCACTGCATTTAACAACTGAATCACAGTGTGTAGAACAAAGCATGTATTTATGAACTTGGAACAGCAATTACAGAAAAAAAAAAATCTCCCAGCACTACACTCCACGTCTTCCTTTGTGCCTAACACAGAGATGACAATCTCTCCTTTCTGGAACAAAATGGCACATATTTGTGGGGCCATTTCAGATTCCAAGGCACAAAAGAATTGGGACACAAATTTAAAAAACCAGAAGTACTGAAATCAGATGTGTCTTTTTCAAAGTTTAGCAACACGTGGTGCCAACAGCTGATCTTTTCCTACAGCATCTATCCAACAACACAAGCAGCACAGCTTGGTGTTATTAGTGCTGTATTTGCTCAGGGTTTCCTTTCTCAGTAACATAATGAGGAGTGAATTAGCACTTTCCTCATTTTACACTTGCTAACTTCATCAGACACATAGAGCAAGTCCTGACTACAGTAAAGCTGATCCTTAACATCCTTCCAAATTCCCTAGGATCAGGAGAGAATTCTTCTTTAGCTGAAGGGAATAGAAGATTGACTATGGAGGCAGGTGACAAATTACACTGCACCTCATCTACTTTTACAGTTCTGCATAAGATCACCAAGGAGCTCCACTTACCAAGGAGATTAATAGAACAGCAGCCCACCCAACAGTACAGCAAGAGCATCACAGTAAGTAAAAAAATAAGAACAATGTAACCCTGCCAAATAACATCTAAACCTCTGCAGCTCTTTTCTGATTACTAGTTATTTCATGAAATCCGATTAAAATCCAAAGTAATCCAGATTATGATCAGCTGAGAATACAAGAACAGAAATTTAACTGGTCTCACAGCAGGCAGCAATTCATGGTTAAAGAAGGATACAACGACAGTATCGACAGCAGCAGGGTAAAGCTTTGCTCCAGGAGACGTCAGGCCAGGGCACATGATATTGGCTCCACTTAGGACAAATTTAATGGCGCCTTTATCAACCTGCTGATGTGGCAGAATAAATGGGTCTAGGAGGGGAAAGATACAGCATTACAATTAATACAGGAAGATGACAACATGAATAACTCATTATCAAGTCAGTTTAGAGTAGGCAATTAGATATACAGTGTGCTGTGAGAGCAGAAAGTTTGACAAACAATCACCAGGGCTCCTGCTGGGCTGTACTGAACCAAAAGGACACATCTTTTACCTGAGAATCAAAGCTAATCCAGCACTAGAGGCCTGTGCCTCCTGCACATTCACAGGCCCACATACCGAGTAACAATTTTAACAAGTTCCCCCAGGGAAAACAATCTCTCAAGTGCCCAGATACTCAGAGGTCTTAAAAAAAAGGGGTCTAAAATCCCTCAAATGTACTCTTACAGATTAACCTAATATGAAAGAGAAACAGTTTAATGTTAAGAGGAAAAAAAATAGGCAAAGATGAACAAAATTCATGAAAGCTGACAGCTCTCCAAGCCATCCTTCCAGTGCAGGCACCCCCTTGAAGTATTTCCAACACTGAGATTTGACTGAATAACGTTTTTTAGGATTTAAATCAGAGTAACACAATCAAGCAGAACAGCAAGAAAAACAATGCAAATGTAAATTGTAAAAAGTAAAAAGCATGCAGCCTAAGTTCCTACAGGAGGCAAGTACACATGACATCATTAAACCCATTACAGATCACAGAATACTTTTTTCATCCTTCTCTTCCCAGCACTTCTGCCCTGAGAAAACTTACATTTGTGAAGCAACCTTAGCGTGGGGTAAAAAATCCCTTCTCTTTGCCTGAAGAACAGCAACTCCCCATTCACAGTGAGGATTTCTATATGTTCATGACTGCAAGATTAAAAAAATAATTATTCCAATAGCTACTTAAATCCTTCTATAGTTTAAATGAAATATTTTACTTCACAGAGTCTGGTCTATCTTGGCACCTGGGAATTAAGACAGTCAATTAGCAAGAAAATATAAAACTAAAAATATTATCTTTTTGCATGGCTTATTCTTCAACAGTGGTCTCCTGCTCACTTCCTTCCCCTTCCAAAAAAAAAAAAATCTACAAAATGCACAAATTGCATTTCTTTGGGGTTTTTGAATGTAGTGCAAAGGGTGGATAAGGAGAAAGAGCAAAAATGTACTACCCTCGACCTAGAAAAAAATAAAATAATCCAGATAATATATGGAAGCCCGAAAATTGTAAAAAATGCTACTGGAAGGTATCCAAACAAGTCTGAGCTTCCATACCCACAAAGCTGAATGTTTCCCTTCAACAACAGGCTAATCCTTGGGCAGTGCCTGAACACACTGCACATTCACTACCAGGCAGCAGTTTTATGTTCTTCAAGCATCCTAAAACAGCATGTGCTCTTCACGATGAGCATGTGTAAACTTTCTGGTTTGGCCACAACATGGACTATTAGCTATTCAGATATGACAGATGCCTTTCAAAAACAGTAGGTTCATCTAGTCTACAAAGTCATCACATAAAGGAAGCACCTTTATAAAAGCAAAGCTCAAGAGAGAAGAAACTTACCATCTTACTATTTTGACTGGGTCTTTCTTTGGCATGATTTGGTTTAGCCATGGTTCAATAACAGGAAACTGGTCTATCAGTTGATTCTTGATACCTTTAATAACCGAAGTCTTCAGCTGGATACAGTTTGATACATTCTCCTTTTCATCAAATCTGTAAAGTGAGTGAAAGTTTTTCAGAAATGCACAATTTACTGCCCAAACGATGCCATATCTCTGCAGTATTCTTCAAAAATGTTTATAAACTCACTATAGAACAGCACATCAACTGTCCAACTTTCAAATCCAGGATTTCATGAGACTTAAATTTGTCTCCTGGGAACACGGGGCAGAAGGATGGGAGGGGAGCCCCACTAGTAGGCTGTCTTCATCCCTAAACTTTGTGAATGTCCACAAAACATGTATTTAGCCTCACAGACACACCCTGGCACACAGTGTTATTTCACTAAACTCCAAGAGCACTTTGCTGGCAACACCAACACCCAGAGTCCCGTTGGGATGCGAGCCCTTCACCTCCACCACACCAGTGAGAACGGCGCTCTGTGCCACCCCCAAGTTCAGACAAGTTAATGACTCAGCTCCCTCCGGAGGGTTTCCCATTTAACAACCGAGTGCCCGAGGAGGCCGCGGGGCCGCTCCCGAGCAGGGCCGAGCCCGGGGCTGGGGGGGCGCCGGGCCCGCCGGACCCTTCCCCTTCCCCTTCCCTCCCCCTTCCCGGCCCCGGCCACACTCACTTCTTGAACATCCTGCGGGCGGAGGGCGCCGGGCGGGGGCCGTGGCCGGGCTCCCACAGCCTCGGCGCTGCTCACACGCGGCTCCGGCCGGGCCGTCCCTCGCTCCGCGCCCGCCGGAAGCGCCGCTCCATCCCCGCGGAACGGGCGGGGCTCCGGCAGCGCCTCCCCGAGCGGCCCCGGCGCGGCGCGGCGCGGCCCTGCCCGCGGGAACCGGCTGCCTGCGCTGCCTCGGCAGAGTAAATCCGCTTAACGGAACATCGGAGTGCTCGTAGCTGCTAACGCCATTTAAACACAAAACGTGTTGGACAGGAAAAAAACGCTGCCACCTGCAAACTAGCAGAGGCAGAAGCTATCCGCCCGCCAGCTTCAGAACAGGACACACGATCCTGTCACCAGCACTCTGGAAAGAAAAGGGGAAAAAAACCCCAAAAAGTGTTTCTTGCCAAGCAGCAGATACTATAGCCGGCCAGGGAGTCAGTCACAAGCGACAGTACCACATCCTTCAGTAGGCAGTGGGAGCAGAAGCCTGGTTTGCAGAGAAGATTTCAGGTGCCAGGCAGAGATGGGCTGCAGTAGGGACAATTATGCTCTACAGTGTTTATTAGAATCACATTAGTTTTTGCTTGGTGATGGCTCCAGCAATCGTGAATAGAAAACCACAGACAGAGGGAATTTACCACACTGCTTTTTCACTGAGGAGCAGACATGCATGTGTTTGTTCTCTAGGCAGGTGGCTGCTATATAAGCAGACATATACATGGCCATCCTTTCTTTTTAGAGTCATGGAAATGTTACCACTGGTGTAAAGGGAAAGGAGGAGAGAACATAAAACACCAGGTTATCATTATGCCAACAACCAAGTTCTTTTTTCCATAGAAAATTATTAAATCACCTTTGATACTATAACAACTAATTAAAACCTAAGAGTTACAGCAGTCATACAAAGTAAAATCAAGTTTTATATGTGTTATCATCTATTCAACTAATGAAGTACAGCATCAGGAACAGACTAATAACTTTTTAAGAATATAGGAATGAACTATGGCATTACATAAATAGTCAGGCATTTCGCTCATGAACGCCACCTCCACCTACTTTGTAACATCACTAAAAATACTGAGTTATAATCAAGAATTCAGTTATAACTGAAACACAGTGACACTGCTCATGCCCAGATTAGAAAGTGAGAACAGTTTATCACACTGACAAACTATGTCATGGATTTTTGGTGCTCCTCAGAAAAATCTTCATTAAATAATACTTTGCCATGTAAACAATCACATTTTTAAAAACTGTAGTGAAAAAATCATCATGCTTCCATCTCAGATGTTAGACAAAAAAGACAAAATTCTACCCTTCCTGAGGAATATGGCACATCTCACTGTAACCACCTGAGCAACTGTTTTCATGCCTGCCTAAATGCAAGATTAGTCCCTAATTTTCAAAAACAGCATTTGTCAACAGGAAGGCCTTACCTCCATTCTTTTACTACCTTAAAGCACTCAGACCACTGGTTCCCTTCAGGGCTGAGCTAACTCTGAGTCTGGTCCCAACTTTTCCATCTTCTCTTCCAAATATTTTTGGGGGTGTAGCTGCAGATTTCAGGGACAGGTAACAGCTCACCCAGTCTAAAAGTGCTTGTACAGAGGATTTTTGAAGAAGGCTCCAAGGACCTGGACTGGACTTCAGCTCTCAGTGTTACTGTTCAGCATCACCACCAAGAAGCTGGAGACATTTGCTCCGGTTGCAGTGTCACTTTTAAGTACAAGAATTTTAAAAGCACTTTACCTGAACAGGACTGACAAAGCAAGGGGCCACATCAGCAAATGGCTTTACGACCGTTCCAGCCCTGAGAGAAACCACTCCTCAGGATGACATGCTAAATAGAAGGGATTTAGAATCTCTCCCCCCATAAGTCTCAGTAGAAAATGGGGGGAAATCCATCACACCTGGTTTCTTCGTGAATCCCCAGCACTTTATGTTCCAGTCACCTGCTCTTCCATATCCCAGAGCTGCATATTCTGACTGATGGGACACAGTCACTGACTCTTGGACAGGATAATCCTTTTGCACCTCCAGGAAAAGGGGCACTTAATCCTGTCTCCTCTTTTTTAAATCCAATCCTTTCAACAAACCAAGAATCTGTAGAAATTTTCTCTTGCAGCTCTACACTCCTTACCTAATTTGGCTTAAGTGAACATGACAGTTACTGCAAACAGAAGAAAACTTTACAGCATAGTCACCAAAGTTTTATTTACTTAGCAAACCTGTTTATTTCTGTTACATCTGACTTGGAATGTAAGGTATTAGCCTTGGGAACCCACAAAAATGTTCTAAAGCCAGTCAAAAACAGACTTAAGCTTTGTTTTGCTGATTTTTTTTTTTAATCTGGAAAAAGTACTTTTCTACACATCACTAGCATTACATTCCAGGCCTCAGGAGTTGCCTGACAGTGCTCAGTGATAAAACATGCTCCAGAAGAACGTCAGTAACATCACATTCCTATCTCTATGCGCCACAGTTTCTGTCAAGACAAGTTACTGTATCTTTTCCTATCAAACACAGAAGTGCCACCAGCCTTCCCCCGAGGAGCTCTGCTGTCAGGCAGGCAGGTGTGCGTTCTCTGCTGAAATCCTTGGAGAACCTCCTGGAACAAAAACCTCATCGCCTGGTTTGTTACTCTTTCCACAGCCATTTCTCAACAGCGTTTGAATCGTAACAACGTTCTCGGGGAGTTCACGGCCCTCTTTGGTAACAGATCCACCAGCACCAAAAAAAAAAAAAAAAAAAATAGAACCTCTGAAGGGCCACAACTTCTGTATTTGCTCCCAAATGTTAAAAAAAAAAAGACACCTAGGCTGTAGCCCGATGCAAGTCCGTATATATTAAAGTCATACGAAAAAGCTGATGCTAAATGATTGTTTATAAATACGTGTAAGAAAACCCGTTTCCATTAACAGGCCGAGGCCTTGGCCGCAGGCTCCGGGGCCGGGCGCCAGCGAACCCCGCCGTGCACCGCAGCGGCCGCGGCCGGAACCCTGCGGGAGCCGCGGGGAGACGGGCCGGGTGAGGGGCCGGGAACCGCCCCGGCTGAGGGGAGGGCAGGGCAGGGCAGGGCAGGGCAATGCGGGGCGGGACCTCGATAGGAGACCCCCCCGACCCCGCAGCCCCGCCACACAGAACGAGCCCGCCAGCGCGGGGATAACGAGCCAGGATCAGTTCCGGAGGGTCCCGGGGCGGGTCCCGGGGCGGTCCCTGAGGCGGTTCCCCGGTGCCGGGGCGGGTCCCGGGGCGGTCCCTGAGGCGGTTCCCCGGTGCCGGGGCGGGTCCCGCCGCCTCCCCGGCCGCGCTTCCGTGCGCCGCGCCCCGTCATGCACGGCGGGCGGATGCGCCGCCATCTTTGCGCTCCCTCCGCCGTGCGGTGACAATAACAACCGGCCGGGCCGTCCCCCCTCAGCAGCGCGGGCACAGCCGGAGAGGGGGGAGCGGGGCCCGAGCGCAGCGGCCGCGGGGCAGAGCGGGAGGCGTGCGGGGCCCGGGGGCTGGAGCCGAGGCGAGAGGGAGCCGCGCTCAGCCCGCCCCGCTGCTGCTCGGCGGAGACGAGGCGGCCGGAGCAGGAGGGGAGCGCAAGGAGAAGCCGGGGCAGCGGGCGGCCGTGGGGCATTCCGCTGCCGGAGAGCAGAGCCCAGAGGCGCTGGTGGGGGGCGAGAGGCGGTTACGGAGGCGCTCCACTGAGGAAGGAGTGGAAGCAGGAAGGCAGAGGCAAACTACGAGAAGAAACAAAGTATTAAAGAAAAGGGGAAGAGGAGATAAAGTGATTGGTCCGACAAAGAAGAACGAGAAGGAGAGGGAATACGGAAGGACTCCACTGATGAGAGAGAGGAGTTGAAAGACCCCCCCCCGAGAGACAGCAAACAGAGACTGGCTCTAAAACTCTCTCCTCTTTGTCACACCACAAGGATTTGATGCCCCTCAGCCTGTTCACTTCTGTGTGTTCATGTTTCCCACAGGTTTCTCTTCCCCCAACCCCCCAGCTGCAGCCCAGGAGGTCAGACCTGCCACTGATGGTAACACCAGCAGCAGCTCCTCCTGCAAGAAGAGAAAGTTAAATAACAGCAGCAACAGCAATTCCGAAAAAGAAGAATTTGATTCCATTTCCTCCTGCACCTCTTCTCCTTCCAAAAACACCTCCTCGTCATCCTCCTCCGTCATCACCACCTCCTCGTGCTCCTCCTCAGGGGTTGCTTCCTCCAACCATCACCTCCAGAAGAAACTGCGCTTTGAGGACTCCGTGGATTTTATTGGACTCGATGTGAAGATGGCTGAAGAGTCTTCTTCCTCCTCCTCCTCTCCTGCTGCCTCTTCCCAGCAGCAGCACCAACAGCAGCTCAAAAATAAAAGCCTTTTAATTTCGTCAGTGGCTGTGGGGCACCATGCAAATGGCCTGACCAAAGCTGCCTCCTCTACTGTTTCCAGTTTCGCCAACAGTAAACCTGGCTCTGCTAAGAAATTAGTGATCAAGAACTTTAAAGGTAACAGGCCATAATTTGTCACAACTTAGGGGGAGCTGACACTCGACTTCATGTTTTGTTTTCAGCCTGAAAACCGGTTCCTTTCAAATAGCTCCAGGTTTTATGGGAAAGGCTTTTCTGTGGCGAACATTTCTATACTTATGTAAAGGAGAATAATGTTTTCTGGTGCGTGCTTGCCCAGTCATGTACACATCCTGAGCTACTCTTTGCTGCTTGGAATTATTTTTCAGGCTCCTTTCTCTCTTGTCTGTCAAGAAGGCCTTAACTTGTATGTTAGGTGAAAGGTTTTACTACCTAAGTGTGTAAATTGCCTTTGTTCAAACTTTTAACACCTCTTTTCTAGTAATCCTGATTCAGGGCTTAGTGTATATTTTAGGCCAGTTTATGATAAGTCTTTGCTCAGATTGTGTTTTTTTTAAATTGGCCTTGAATCTACATGTCTTGCCTCTATCTGAGTTGTCTGTTTATAGGTTAATCTGCCTCTGCTTAGTTTTAAATGTTGAAACTAAGGTGATTATCAGGCTCTTATGGCGGATTTCCTTTCTGGTTTTCCCACTTGCCTTTAAAGTAGGTAGTTCAGGTTTTTATTGAGTGGTTTCCTTGTAATATCCTCACTGTAACTTATAATAGTAGTTTCTTTGTCTTAACTTACTCCTATTTTACAAGTTTACTTTTTTTTTTATCAATTGTCTCACAAGATTTGTTTGAGGTTCTCTAGTATTGTTAATAGAGACCAACTGAAGCAGAGAAGTGAAACTTTTCTGCTGTGCTGCTGCTTCATTTTCTAGTAAACAAAAATAAAAATAGGTGTAGGCAGAAAGCTTAGCTAAAATGCTGTCATTTTTTCCTTATAAAGATGGGGAAATCATGAATTTTTCTTACTTCCTGCCTCTTGCTGCCTTCCAGAATAGTCCAATAGCTTCCTTCCTTGAGTTGTTTCTTTTTCCTCATGTGTTTGGGGTTGGAGAGGGGTAAAAGATATTACTGGCATTAAAACTGGTTTCTAAATACACAGTTGACACAAATGTTCAGTAGAGGTACTGCATTAGATAAGGATTAGGATTATTTTACCCACTGTAATGTTTTACAGCACTTCACAATCCCAGTGAAACTTCAAGGTTCCATCCAATTCTCAGAAATGTTCTGTGCCCATTGCAGCAGCATCATTTAATTTGATTATTTTAAAATAAAACCTACGATGCAACACAGTGAGAAAGAAAGGCATTCTCTGGTTGTTTGTACACCCTTATCTTCACGAGAAGTTAACTTTTCACATGTAAATTACCTCTTAAATGTCATGGATTGCATGGTGCCGTGATCATCATTGCTTATGAATTGGTGTTTGAATCACTTGCTTAGAAAGGATGTCTCAGGAATCTGACAGCTTTGCTTTTTATTTACTCTCAGATACTAAACTGAATAATGATCTTAAAATTACTGTCTTTATCTTAGTGGGATAGCAATAGCATCCTTTACAACTTAACTAACTTCCTAAAATCCATACTCTTGGTGTGTACTGCTGAGCAGCATACTCAGGAGTTGCTAGTGAAAATAGGCAAGTCTGTAGTCTCTTGTCTCTCCAGATCCTTTCAGTGCAGCTAATGTTGGGATATTGCCAATATTGTAGGGAAGTGCTTGGGAGAATAAAAAAAAATTACTTCTCTCTGTTACTTACTTCTCAGGAAATCATAAAGCTTTAAAATTTGTTTCTTACCTTTAGGTATGTAAAAGGCAATTATAATAGAGTATAAACTCTGGGCCAATTTCACCTGTTGGTGGCTTGGATGTACACGTGTCATCTTCTCCTTCCTTCTCCATTTGGGAATGTGCATATTAGAACAGAAATGGTCACTTTAGTTAATTATGAGAACACACAGAATTTTGAAATAGTTCTTGTGTTCTGAGGATGTGACCTGGGGAATATCTGAGCCTGTTGTAAGTGCTCTGGTCTCGCTGAAGGGGCTGCAGGGCAGGGGCATCTCTAGAGAAGAGGCAGAAAAAGTAACAGAGAGGGCGAGATCTGTGAAGCTCGAGCTGTTTGAACATTAAAAGAGGCTTAACTCTAAAAAATATCCACTGGCCAAACCCAAGAGAGACATAAATGGATTACTTTAAAATTGGAAGGTTTTCCTTGGGACCATAAAGCCTGTATTATAATTACAGTGTTTCCATGCATGTTTCTTGAGGATTTCTTTCCAACCACTAATACAGAGTAGAATTAATGAGCTATAAATTAAAAAATAAGATACACACAACTCTGTATATCTTTTAATCCTTCATTATCACCTTTTATGTTCACTTTTTTTTTTGGCTCTGCTGTCCTGGTAGTGAGAATAATGAAGATGTAGATCATTCTTGCTGGTTTTATCCCTTCTTGAGCTGATCAGGCACAGTATTATGATTTTTTTTTGTAACCACACCTACTGTTTTGGGCTACAAGTGCTGTGATGTGTATTTGAAGAGCAATGCTCGATTTCTACAATGTGTTTCTCTTTCAAATGTAAATAAGATACTGCTTTTACATGAATGCTTTCTTTTTGTGTAAGCATAAATTCAAATCTCCAGCATCAACCCATACCTTTTCCGCTCAAAGCTTCGTTCTTTTCGTTTCTTTAAAAAGGTTCTGCTTTATTGAAACACTTTCTCAGACTTTATATCATTTCTTTTAAAGATAAACCCAAATTGCCTGAAAACTACACAGATGAAACCTGGCAGAAACTGAAAGAAGCTGTAGAAGCTATCCAGAACAGTACTTCAATTAAGTACAATCTAGAAGAGCTCTACCAGGTAAGTGTGTTAAGAGAAAGGGGTGGGGTTGGGCTTTTTGTGTCATTGCAGGATTTTTTGGCTTAAAACCCTTTTGATGTGGTAAAAATATGACATTTTGCTTGATAGCTGCTTTTGTCATTGAAAAACTTGTCACCAAATAGTTTCTCCATTTTAAAAGCATGAGTAAAAATTTCACAAGACCTAACCTTCAACTCACAATTATTTTTTTTTTTACTTGCCATAACATAATCCAAGATATGGTCTCCCTTGCAACAATTGGCAGGAATTAAATAAGAAAAAGATCTGTATTCCCTTTTCTGTTTGGGGGGATATGGTGTTCACCTGCTAAAAGAAAAATGTGAAATCCCAAAACGTTGGTGTTTGGGTAAGAAAAAGACAATTTATATTAAAATATAATTTCTGAAGACAGTATTTGTCCATGATCAAGTATCAGAAATCATTTAAAAGCTGAAACTTTTTATTGACTTCTTGTCTGTGAATGGAATACCATTTTTTCTTCTGGAATTGTGTTATTTTTATTTGATGGTCATTTTCTGGCATTGCAGCAATCTGTCTGTCCTAACAGCTGAGAACCAAAAATTTCTTCCCATCAGCAGCTCTGATTGTTTTGTCTTAAATATTTTAGGAGGTGATCAGACTTGAAGGGCATTTCCTGATCCTTTTTTCTAAGCCCCACTTCTGCTTTTTCAGCTGACTGTGTTGGGGAGGTTTCCCTGCAAACGTCAGGGTATTGTGGTTTTAGTGGCCTGGCAAAGGTGCTGCTCTGGTTGGGTCTTAAGAACCACTTGAACTTTTTACTCTACTTTTAAAGCCTTTTTCACCTGGTTAGTTGTTTGGTTTGTTCTCCTGTGGGTATCCAGCCTTCTCACCATCTCTTTTTAGTGTCTCTTCTTCCCCTGCCCTCCCCTTTTCAGAACAAGTTGCATTTCTGTGTGGGGAAAATAAGTCCGGTTGGCACAAAGTTCCTCAGTCCAATGCATTCTTAAGGTCACTACAGTAATTTATAATGTTCAATTAATTAACTAAAAATAGTGGGTTTTTAACAGAATAATATATAGAATTGTTATTTTTGTAAAACTTCATGAAATTAATAACAAATTACAGCCAACTCTACTGGCTGGTATTGTAAATTACTCTAGACTGAATAACTGTACAAATAACTGCTAAATGCTTGAAAGATACCCAAATTTTTTTTTAAATACAAATTTCTATTGAAATCCTTGCTTCTGTTTCACAGTTATAACTTCAGTTTCTGCTCACTCTTACCACAGGCTTAATTTATTGTTGCCTGTGGTCAGAAAACAAAAGATAAGCTTTTTTGTTTTAAATCTCAATGATTCAACACTGTAATAACTTAGATCCTTCTCAGTGAAATAGAGTGCAATCAAGTATGAAATTTTCCCCTTTTTACAGAAATCTAAAAATAAATGTCTTCATTTAAAAATAGTAATAGGAATCACCAGTGTTTTTAGATGCTATCTAAACTAATGCCATTTCTGAACAGCTGCTTGGTAAATGGATCTGATGCCAAATATGCCTTGGCAGACACCATTATCCCAGCACAGAGGGGAATTGCAAAAGAGTGCAAAAGTTCTGCTGCACACCTCAAAAGAAGATACTTCTTATTTTAATGGAGTTTAAACTTCCTGAGTTCGGTTTAACTCTTGTCTGTGTTGGAAAATCCCGCTGGGCAAACATTTTGAAGCTTTATTTCTTTGTGAGATCTAAGGTTTGTACTTTGTTCCTCCTCAGCAAGAGAAATTATACACGTCTTTGAGATGCTGAAGTGCTACAGAATTGAAAGGTTCCTGCATAGAATAAGTTTCCTTACATTAGTACCTGAAAGTAGAAATTTAGATATTTGGTACCAGAACCATACTTAATTTTTTTTTAATCAGAGTTAAATACTTAAGGAAAGTTCTGATTTTCTTTCGTCAGAGCTGTGCTCACTTCTTATTCCTACTTTTCCTCAGCACACAAACCCAGGTGTTGATGCTGCAGTTAACAAACCAAAACAAAATGCTCAAAACCAAACCCAAAGCCCAACTGCTTCTATGCTACACAAAGGAAATATGACAGTGCTTCAGATTTTCTGACCATCTTCAGGGAACAAGTTCCCTGATCAGAAGCACTTACTCCACTAATTCAGAACATGATAATTTTTTGAACTAGAGCCCCTGAAGTTGTTGGGAATTTTTGATACATTACAATTACTGTTGTGCAACACCAGTAATTTGCAAAGGATAATATTGCAGTAGTGATGTAATGCTTCACAAAGCAAATCTTAATGAAAGATTTGGTATTTGTCTGCTCAGAAAGTTTAATCTCTTGAAAATAAAAAGCCAATTGAGCAAAATTCACAAATTAAAACATTTCAGTGGATGTTATCAACAAAGATGCAGAAGTTTTGCACTTGATGTTCAAACACTCAATCCTAGCAGATGTGTTTAACACTTTGGAATTGCTGATACAGAAATGCAAAAGCACAAATTTATATGAGCACTCCATAAAAATAGTCGTATATTAATACATGTTAATTTATTTCACCATATGCCTCTGTCCATCTACAGTGCAGAGGCTAATTCTTTAGGAATTTAGAGCAGCATGGTTAAATAGGTACTAGTTTGATAGTCAGCAGTTGTGACAGTGTTAGTAGTTGAGATGAGCTGACCAGAGGTCCAGGGAAGGGGCCACTGGTGTCCTGGGCTGGGGGATCAAAGCCAGACTAATGGTGGTTCCACAGGCAAGTTACATCCAAAACATTTGCCTTCCCAGCTCTCTGTTGGTTCCTCCAAAGTAAGTGGAAGAAATTAAGAAACCCAGCAAGTTTGCACTTGCTGAAGGTCTGATCAGGCTCTTCATGCTCAGTGTTTTTCACCCCTTTGTCCTTTTGAAGTATCGGGTTATTTCCTGGTCTGCTGCCTGACCTGGGGGTGCAGTAATGGAACAGAGCTGAGCAGAGACCATAACCTGCTCTGAACAGTGAACTACAGATTATGTTTTCTTGTCACATCATTGTATTTGGTCTTAAGTGTTAAGGCTGAGAGTTAAACTTGTTGCTATTGCCAAATATTAATATTGCATACTTGGTTGATAATTCCAGCTTTCCTTATAATTGTCATTCAGACCTGGTTTAATCTTAATTGGCACACTCACTCTCTTGCTGTACCTGTGTAATTCTGACAGTAAGCTCATGCAGGTTTGGGGGTTTTTGCTGTTATCATTGTGTGGGATGGTTTTGTTGTGGGGTTTTGGTTTTTATGGAAGTTTGGTTTTTTTGTGGTTTTGGTTTGTTTGGGTTTTCTTTAATCCTGGAGCCAGTATTGGATGTAGTGCACTTGCACTTGTCAATAATTGCCATTGATATCCAGGATAAATCGAGGAACTCCTTGTTTGGCTGTTTTGGTTGTTGCTCTGCTTGTACTGGTGACTGTCTGGACTGTTGGAAGTGTTCTGGGGCACTTGAGTGTAATGGAGTAGATGCTCTGTGTGCCTCTGAGCTGCTGCAGGGGCTGGGGAACAAACTTGATCTTCCAGTCCTTTGTTTGGTTTTTTTTCCCTAGAGTTGGTGGTACTGGCAACTGAATTCTTTTCTGATAAATAAATAATAGCAAGAAGTGTTAATTGAAAGTCATATATACCTCTCCTCTAGCTTCTACAGGTGTTTTACAGAATAGTTATATATTGTCTTTCACCAGTCTGCAAAGAGTTAAAGTTGTTCAGTTGCTTTCCAAATCTTGTCAATGGGTATGAATTTTGGAAAAGTCTTGAGATACCCTTATGCACTTAATGATTGTTTGCTTGATCAGTCTCCAGGACATGCCCCCATTAAACTTCTTTTCACTTGCTGTGAAGTGATAATTCTTCTAATACTTGATAATGATCTAGAAATCTGGGATTTGCCACTGTAAACATCTGGAATGTACTCATGCTACTGATGTTCAAGGTTATAACTAAACTTACTCAGCCATGGGGTTGGTGGATGGAGATCAATAAAATATGTATATGTATGTACTTTTGAGGATGAGAGAGGCCTAATCAAGGGAAGGACTGCAAAAGGAAATTACACTAGCAGTGCTCTTCCACTGCAGAGCACAGCAATTAATAAAATTAAGACCTTCAGTGTCTGCTCTGAGGTTTGAAGCCCAGCAAGCTGCTGGAACTTATTAAACTCACATCCTTGTTCTTAGAGATGCTGGTCCTGCAGTTCCATGAGATACCAACACTGATCTGAAGTTGATAATCTGTGAGCTGTTCATGGCCTGCCTTTGTCTCCTGTTACCTTTACAGGGCCATGTCTCTCTCTGGTGTTTTGCATGTTAAAAGCTGTGAGAACCAGAAGAATTCCGGAGTTGTTTGGGGGCGTCATCCCCCTTTCCTTGCAAAATCACATACCAAAATATAAACACATTTCTAAGTATCTGCTTCTCTTTACTTCAGGCTGTTGAAAATCTCTGCTCCTACAAGATTTCTGCAAATTTGTACAAACAACTGAGACAGATCTGTGAAGACCACATTAAAGCACAAATTCACCAATTCAGAGAATATCCTTTTTTAGCTGTTGACAAGCCAAAATGATTTTACCTGCAAGTGATGGATTTCTTTGACTAGTTCATGGCATTAGGTCATGGTAATCTGAATTCCTAGTTTTTGCATAAGTGGTTTTGTTTTCTTTTTTTTTTGTGGGACATCAGAGAACACAATTCATTCTTTTATGTCTGTAACCCTTGGAAAAGTTAGTGAGCAAGTTTCACTGGTATTTATGAAATACTTTGTCATCTTACAAAAACTCACGTTAGACTTGCAGCAAGGCTTAAAATGGCTGGATTGGCTGTATCACATCAGGCTTTTTTATACTGAACTTGCCATGCTTAGATAAACAGAAGAGTCTTCCAACAAGTAGTTGTTGTTTTCTTTTTGAAACATACTTGTGGTCTGGCAGCACAGATCAGGTTCTGAGGATCAAAATGTTTCATTTTCAGAAGTTTGGAGTTGCATCAGATCGAGATCCTGTTAAGCAGATATTAATTAGTACCACAACTGTGCATAATCTGAATAAAATATAAATGTCAAGGGCAAAATTTCTCTCTTAATATTATCTCTTAACGTGAGCTGGAATTGTAGTGTCTGTGTAGTGGTGGGCTCTTACATGTGCTTGGGATTGTTGGTTTCTGAGGTGTGGGGATATGTGTGTTTGTTCCTCTCCACAGGGGTGGGAGATTAAACAAGACATTCAAAAGTATTGAGATCCCTTTTTTTAATTTGTTCAGATAATTTTGATTTCTGACTATTAACACAAGAACCCTCATTAAAAATAAACACGTCGCAAGAAGTTAACTGGTTCTTTCTGGGAGTAGGTGTTGTGCTCTCTGTTAAGTGCCTTTGAAAAATACAATAAGGTTGGTTCATTTCATTGCTAGCACTACCTATTAATTATTATTCCCTTAATGATTTCTTCATGGATTCATTGGATAGTGTCCTTTTTCTAAAGAAAATAGACAAATGTTGGCAAGATCACTGCAGACAAATGGTAAGTTTTTTTATCTTTTTAAGGAAAACCGGTTGCCTTGCAGCCTTTGTTTTGCTTAACTTTGTTCCTTTTCAAACTTCTGAAATATCTTCTGCCTGAAGTGTGTTTCCTGACACATTGGGCTGATCTTGGACACACACACACCCCCAGCTCCTCACTGTCACTCCTATGCAAACCTTTCTCTTTTATACCTATTTTTCAAGGAGCTGTTCTGTTATACAGAAACATTCTAAGTGTCCCATTGATCATCTTGCTGGGATTGGCACAAGATGTTAAATAAACAGCAGTGTCTAAGTAAGCACTTAGACACTTCCCATGGGTGGGAATTTTGTTGTTGTTGAGCATAATTTGTGTTGCTCTTTAGTTTCAAGAGGAAAATGTTTGTGGCTTTTTTATTCCTTCTCGTGACAGATTATGATTAGAAGTATCTTTCTGTTCTTGGATCGAACTTACGTGCTTCAGAATTCCATGCTGCCATCTATCTGGTAAGGGCACAAAGAATAGAATTATTTGGGGGTACATTTAAACTCACTTAGATCTTGCTGATTTTCAGGTTGTTTTGTGGGTTTTTTGTTCAAACCTTGGAGTGACCTGTAAATTACATGATAAATGCGAATGTCCTCGTTGCAAAGGGAGATGTTTAATTTATTTGCCATGAATTACAGCGTTGTTCTAGAATAGCTGTGATCCCAATCTCAGTGCAGTAGGTATCAGCCTCCAGTTTGCACAGTTAAAGGAAGGGATCTGGTCAGCCACCAAAGTGCAAGGGCTTGGTGTGCCCAGATACTGACTTTAGCAGGTACTGTATTCCAAGTTCTGTAAGTATTTTTGAAGGAAAAAGTTACTTAAATTAAAAGCAAGTTACTCTCTTCTGGACTTCAGCTTCTGCCCCCCATATTATTAATAATGAGTATATGCCCTACCATGCCTTTGGCACCACCTGAATTCCTTTGCCAGATATTGGAGGGCCTGACTTGTCCTAAAAGTGTCCAGATCTATAGTTTCAAGTTTATGGAAGGTTTTAACTGGGATGCCCAAAGCAGAGATCCTTGTCTTTCACATCACTGAGTTCTTCTAAGCCCTGCCTCAGAATTAGAGGTTGGGAAGTGATGAACAAAAAGGAATGTTGTCCAAAAGCTTAACCATGGAATTGAAACCCAGGGTGACATTATTCTTTTCTTGTGAGGGCTGCTCTTCCAACATCTTGTCAACCAGCTGAAAAATAAAGATGCTGCAAAAGTTATGTGTTTATTTTGGAAAAAATATCTGCATTGGTCTTTAAAACCTGTAGCTTACTGTTCATGCTTTGTGGTGGTTTATTGTAGTGTTCATGTATTTGTTCACCTGGAGTGATTTGGGGGCAGAGAAATGAGCAGTGCTGGTATTGGCCTCTTCATTTGATCTAGATCAAGTTTTAATAATAGAGATATCTGAGGTTTATTCTTATGCAATTTATTGAGCAGTCTTTGTTGTCTTTTTAGGGATATGGGGCTAGAATTGTTCAGAACTCATATAATCAGTGATCAGAAGGTTCAGAACAAAACTATTGATGGCATTCTTCTGCTGATTGAGAGGGAGAGAAATGGGGAGGCTATCGACAGGAGTTTGCTGCGAAGCCTTCTGAGCATGCTTTCTGACTTGCAGGTGAGTAAACCTGCTTCACCTTTAAACCAATAAATAGCTCAAATCCTTATTTAGTGCTCAGTAAGCTTTACCCTGGATTGCTGTCCTGTTGATTCCCCAGATTTATCAGGACTCTTTCGAACATAGATTCTTGGAAGAGACAAACCGCCTGTATGCAGCAGAGGGCCAGAGGCTGATGCAGGAACGAGAGGTATTTTGACTGTTTGACAGTATTTGTTGTGCCTAATGACAAAGCACGTGTCAGGGAGTGGAACTTTGCTGCTGCCTTAGCCAGTGTGCAAGGCCATAATGTGACCTTTGTTTTGTAGTGCTCTGAAAAAAGAAATGCACGTGCAGTTGTCTTCAGACACAGTGCTAATGATTTCTGCTTAAAGCTGGAGCTGCTGCTGCTGTTAGACCAGTACTGTCTCTCTTTTTCCCTTCTTGGTTGTTCTGGGGTTTTTTTTTTAAACATACAAAACTACTCTGGCATTTTCAGGTTCCAGAATATCTTCACCATGTCAACAAGCGCTTGGAAGAAGAAGCAGACAGAATAATCACTTATTTAGATCAGAGCACACAGTAAGTACAGTCTCTGCCTGGTGGTATTACCTGTTTGGCTCCTCTTCTGGTGAGGCCATTTAAATAGCTACAGTTTATTTCAGTTATTGACTGTCTATCAAATGCTTTTCACTTCCCACAATTCCATGTTTACAATGAAGCACTGTCTTGGCTCACACAGCTAATAGCTTTTCCTTCTAAGTCACTGATTATTTTTACACAAATGTTGAGTATTTGGTTGGAGAAAAATAGGCTGCCACTCCCAGTCCAAATGTCTCTTTCTTAGTGAAATGCAGTTAATCAATTGTTGTCCTACCTGAGAAGGACAGGACCCAGGATAGAGAATTCTCAAACTAAGGGCTCTGAATATTGTCATTAAAATATTTGCATATTCTTTATGGAGTCTGGGAAATTATCAAATAGTGTCACCCTTCAGTGTTTTCTACTTAGAGGCAGGATTTCCTCAAACACAGGCAAGTGGAGGTTATGACTGGTAGGGCAGGAGAAATATTCTCCTAACATGAAGCCATAGAAAATGTAGATCATTAATAAGATCTCTAAGAGGAAGGTGTTTTATCGCTACCATCATCAGAGTTTTATTTTCTTCCCCCTTCAACTATTAAAAACATTTAGCTTGTTTAGTGGCTTCCTTCTTCCACACCATTATTAGTGGCCAATTCCCTATTTTATTTTAATACCTCTTGGCTTGAGGTGTGGTTTTTTTATCTCCCTGGTTTATCTCCCAAGACATGAATCTCCTCCCATGAAACAGGAGTAGGTATATTATTTGACAGACTCCTACCCAACTTCTTCCCTGATGGAATCGTTGTCCAGCTGCCTACAGGTTGTGTACAACAGGCTTATTGTGTGAATTAAAATCATCAGTCAGCAAACAGAAAAAGATTGCTTGCTGAGGAGGGAAAGGGATAAATATGTGTATAACCATGTTGTGTCCCTGCCCACATATAATTAGAGCAGTCCTAATGAAAAGGTAGTTTCAAAACAAGGTTTAAAAGTGTTAATAATGGGAAAAAGAAAAGTAATTCTAATCATTTTTTTCTGCAGGAAGCCACTAATTGCTACTGTAGAAAAGCAACTTCTAGGTGAACATTTAACAGCCATTCTTCAGAAAGGTAATCTTTATTATAAAAATGTTTCTAATTACTGCTTCAGGGCTTTCAATTCCTGTGCTGGAAGTGGCAGGTTCAGGTGCTGGGGGAAGACACAAGTTCCATCACTCTTTAACACCCTTTGCTCCTCAGTTCACAAAATAGCACTGACCATTTTGCAAGAGGGCAAGTCCCACTCTCCTGGTTGGAGGTAAGGAGATGCTGTGCTGTCTTCTGATCCACAGCAAAGAGAAATGACAGCTAGAACAGGGGACTCAAGTTCAGTCTGTTAAATAGCATTTTGAAGACTTGGAGGTAAAGAAAAGAGTAGCCTTCAAATTATGGCTGTAACAGAAAGGAGAAATACTGAGTACTCCTAACAAAAAGCAGCTTGTTTTAGAAATGTATAATTTGAGCAGTGGAATATGTTGCCTCAGTTCTGCAATGGCCTCTGTGGAGTCAAGTGACCTTCTGTTGATCTGAGAATCAGGAAATAGAAACGGGGGCAGCAAGAGTTGAATAATAAAATGGCCAAGTCCTTAGTAGCCAGATTCTGGATGAAACAAGTATGTGAGCATCTTCCTGCACATCTGTGACAAACTCCTCACTGAGAGGAGTATCAAGTTTGCCATATTTACCCATTTACTTTCTTAGAACCTTACTGTGATGCATCAGGCCTTCTCCTCCAGAAAGTTAAAATGTGAGTGGTGAAGATACTCCTCAAAGCTGCTTGCCTTCAAACATTAACATTTATTTTACAGCTGGAGTTGGGACTCAGAGCTGCCTTGCCAAGGAACTTTTCCTAGAGATCAGTACAGTGTAAACTTTTCAAATCTTTAGAGAACAGTAAAACAGAAGTCAGCAAAGGTTTTGTGATAAGGGTGTTATGTAAAGTGCATGTAGCCCAAGATACCCACTGTAATAACAAGGGTTTTAAGGTTTGAGCTGGTTCAGGCAGCCATTTGCTGTTTTGCTGTTAAATTAGGTAGCTTAAAATAACCCCCCTGCCCTTCCCCAGTAATTATTTGGTACAAAGTATTAGTTTTGAAGAGGTCTCATACTGTTAACAATAAGCCATGATTTCTTTGGGTTATGTTGGTTTTAATTTCGTACTGAAATTCTTGCATTTGCAGGTTTAAACCACCTTCTTGATGAAAACAGAATTCAAGACCTGTCTCTTCTGTATCAGTTGTTCAGTCGTGTAAGAGGTGGAGTACAGGTTCTCTTGCAGCACTGGATTGAGTACATAAAGGTACTGTTCCTGCAACTCTGGAACAGATACCACTGCTATGTCAGTGGGCTTTATACACACATACTTGAGTCATCTCTATAAACTCTTGCATTTTTTAAAAAAATAAATACTTCTTGCTTATAATCATGTGTTTAATAGACAGCTTTTGAAACATCCTGGGAAAGGCACAGTGACTGTTCTGGCCCTGTCAAAGAAAATACTGAAAATTGAGTTATTGAATTCCAGATAAGTTTGAAGTTTATAATCTTGCTCTGGGGGACAGCTGTATTTCTCCAGTAGTTATTTTGGTAATGGCAGAGTGTTTGTCTTCTCCCTGATAAAATTTCCCATCAGAACGAGCAGTAGCTTAGGTTAAGAAGTTTAATCTTATTTCTCAGTGAAAGTGTCATAGAAAGTATGGTTGTTGTAAAGGAAGGCTTTGGAATGGCATGGGAGTACTGGTAAATAAAACTGAGTTTAGTGGAAGCTTTACCTGTGTAAAACCTGAGGCTATGGATGATAAAAAAGGGTGTGTTAATTTTGTCATGCTTAATTTCATTTCTTTAGGCAAAAGTTCTGAATCCATTCACTTATCAATGGGTTTGGAATCAACATAAAAAGTCTAGGAACGATTATATAGTAAATACTTCATAATAGTATTTTGTTGTGTTAGTGGATTTATTATGAGTACTAGAAACAACACACTGAGAAGGTAACTTTAGGCTTTTAGAAATCTTGTCATTTAAATTAATTATTCAGGCTAATTGAAAGTTATGTTTTATTTTGCAGGCATTTGGTAGCACCATAGTAATTAATCCAGAAAAAGACAAAACCATGGTCCAAGAACTTCTTGATTTTAAAGACAAAGTTGACCATATTATTGATGTTTGCTTTCTCAAGAATGAGAAGTTTGTAAATGCCATGAAAGAAGCCTTTGAAACATTCATTAACAAAAGACCAAATAAGCCAGCTGAACTCATAGGTATTTTTCTTTAATTTTTTCCATATGAGAATGTGGGTGTGGAGTTGCTGATGCAGCTTACAGATGGGATGTGCTGGACCTGTGTGTCAATCCATGCACAGTGCAAGTCAAACTGGGGCTTTCCTGTGCTGCCTGATGCAAGGGAATTGTTTGAGAGGGTAGAATTAAATATCAAGAACAAACTCTGTTTATCAGTTCACTGGCTGGGCTATAGAAAAGTCCAGGGCATCAGAACTTGGGCATTCCAGCCCTTGGCTGCTGTCCAGACGTGACAATGCTGCTAATGTGATTTTTTTCAGCAGCTTACATAACTGCAGCACCAGCACACGTGCACAGAGCTGCTCTGTTAGGGGCTCTACACATCTCTGTGACTTAATTGTGGAAGTGAGGAGAGCTGAGGATGCCCTGGAGCTCTCCCAGTGTGGGGACAGAGTCTCTAGTTTGCAAAGAACACTGATTACAGATCTGTGCTCCATGCCTGGCACTCTGCACTTGTGGATTCCTTCATCCTCCCCACACAGTGAATAATACCTGCTTTGCAATTGGGTGTGCTGTTAGGTTTGTGGAGTGATGCTTTCTGCCCTCCTTTTTTTGCATTAATTCTCTGAGTGTAATGTGCTTACCAGACCATTTGAAATTAAACAGTAATCTGCTAGAGGAATTCAGCAGTGTAGTCAACACATTTAAATAACTGGTTTACATATTTTTCTTCTGATCCTTTTGTTTTTATTATGTCCATGTCAATCTGTAGCAACAGTGACTTTTTGCTTTGAGATCACAGTATAACCAGGATTTTTTTACACGGGCACAAGTGTTTTTAACGTTGTGTATGCTAGTAAAGTTAAAATGCAGTAATTCCTTATCTGAAAAAATGTATTGGGCTGTAATATTTTTATAACTTTATAGCCTCTATGAAAAGATATCAGGTTTGCTCTGATGAAACTGATAGAAGGTGATTTCAGGATCATTTACATTTTCAAGATTTCATAGTATTAGATTTATAAATTTTTGTTTCAGTGTGATATTAAACATATGCTAAACTCTTTATTCTTCAACACTTTTAGCTAAATATGTAGATTCAAAGCTTCGTGCAGGCAACAAAGAAGCTACTGATGAAGAACTTGAAAAAATGCTGGATAAAATTATGATCATATTTAGATTCATATATGGTAAGTATTGGGATTTTTTTCATGGGATACAGTTGTTTAATCAGTAAGGTACTTGGAAATTATTTTTGCAGTCTGTCTACATTTTCAGGTGTTCATTCTCTGTGGATGTGGTTTGTTGGTGTAGTGCTGTTTAAATACTTTGTCTGTTAAAATGCCAATAAGAAAACCTGACCTAAAACCTGTTGAAATCTTCACGTGAAGGTCCTTTATCCTTTACTGAGCTTTGAATTGGGCCTCTTGGAGGTAATGTTTGGTAAAACCCAGCAGTGATTTGTGATCACTTCCAAATCTTGTCTCTTACAGGAAAAGATGTCTTTGAGGCCTTTTATAAAAAAGATCTAGCAAAGAGACTATTAGTTGGGAAAAGTGCATCAGTGGATGCTGAAAAATCTATGCTTTCCAAACTCAAACATGGTAAATATCTATCAGCTTGCTTTCTTTCAAAAGTAGTTGTTTTAAGAGGCCTTCCAAGAAGTGCTGTTAGTGTTTCCCCTTTGCATGAGTGCAAAAGCCTCCTGTGCAAGTCTTGAATGACTGGTGGGTTTTGAGGAGGTTCATTTGCTTTAGGTTTTGTAATTATAACAGCAGTAGCCAAAAACCAGGAGCTTGGAGTGTATCCTGTAGGATAGAGTTGAGGTTCCCTGCTGAGTAAATCAGTGAGGTGCTCAGAGAACTTAGGGATGACTTCCACCTGTCATTCACTCTGTCTAAGTGAATAACAAGTGGAAGTGGTCCTCTAGTCTGATCCTCATTGTTCCATTGGATGGAATCTTTGGGGGGTAACAGTGAGACTCTTAGAGCTTGATCTTGTTCTGCCATCAGGAGACAGTTTGGCAGGCAGCTGATAGGGATTGGAATTGTCTCCTGAAGGACAAGTTGCCACTGTGGTCCCAGGATGAGCAGTCAGGTCCATGTGGGAAAAGAACTAGGTTGCAAAATAGCTGCCACATTAGAACATTATCCCCTTTCTTGTTTATAACCTTAATGTGTACCTTAATTAGAATCCTGGCTTTTATGTAAGAGCATCTGCTAAAATAGGTCATCTTGCTTAAAAGTGTGTTCTGATATTTAGAATAACCACGCTGTGGCATTGAAAATAAACAAGATTAATTTCTAAGATTTACATTTTCTCTTTTATAGAATGTGGAGCTGCTTTCACCAGCAAACTTGAAGGAATGTTTAAAGATATGGAGCTTTCAAAAGACATAATGATACAATTCAAACAGGTACTGTTTGGGGGAAAGCCTGTGCTGTCTGTGATTTTGAAAATTTTACTGAATTTATTAAGGGTTTTCTTCAGCAACAGAGTTAAAAAACCTGGAAACTGCCTTCTTCAGACAAATAAACCAAGTAGCACCTGCAGCAATAAAAGAATTGTAAACTTAAAAAAAAAACATTTTAACACCAGTTCTAAAACATTTTTAGCACCACTATATTCTGGTGCCTGACTTGGAAGGTTTTGCCCATTAATTCTAGCAGTGTTTTGATTTCAAACAATTTTTAACATTACATAACTAGGTAGATCTTCACATCAGTCTGCTAAAACACTACTTTTGCTGTTTTCTTCCTGTGTGGAAGTGCCTTTAGAACTTGAGAAAAGTGCTTTTCCTAATGTTCCTGTATGTAACTTGCAGTTTATAGGTCTCTTTCTTCTCTGCTCTTGCAGTGCCTGTTCTAACTTTTCAGTTCTACCTGAAATACGTTTAATAAACATGGTTTTATTTCTATGTATTTTATTTCTCTCTGCAGTATATGCAAAATCAGAATGTCCCTGGCAACATTGAACTAACAGTGAATATTCTGACTATGGGTTACTGGCCAACCTACGTGCCTATGGAGGTCCATCTGCCCCCAGAGGTAATGAACACAGACAGGTCTTACAAGTATCAGCCTCTCAGAAATGCATCTTGGGATCAACTGCAGCTTGCTTTTAAATATGCATAGAGAAATGCAGAGCTGTCTCTTTGTAAATGAAATTTGTTTTATTGCAATTCCTGTCATCATTCTAAGCCTTGATTTAAGGCTTAATTGATTGTGGAGGAGGGAAGGATGCTTTTAAAGTAGAAACTTGTGTTTTAGTGTTTTGGGGTTTTTCTTTCTTTAGATGGTAAAACTGCAGGAGATTTTCAAGACCTTTTATTTAGGAAAACACAGTGGTAGGAAACTTCAGTGGCAGTCAACACTAGGACACTGTGTGCTAAAAGCAGAATTTAAAGAGGTGAGTCTGTTGTTTGTCTTACTCCTTTGCTTCATCAATTCCAAGTCTGGGTTGTACCTTAGGGATATATCAGGGAGCTTTTTTGTGTTGTGGTGGAAAACTTAGCACTGTTTTTGCAATTCTACTTAACTTCTTGCTATCATTTCCAGAGTTTATGAAATAAAGCAGTACAGTCTAAGAAGATGCACCCAATTTCTGTATTGGTGGGGAAAAAAATCCCTGTTGGTTACTATTGGGGAAAATATTCAGTGGGTTTAGCTCCAGATTAAAAATGGCACTAATTTTTGTGGTGGGGAGAAAAAAAAGGGGCAGTTCCTTAAGTGGCCTTACACCATCTGACAGCATCAAGCATCTTTCCTTTATTTCAGTAGTGAAAAGCTTGCTGTGAAATTTTGGATTGTACAAGAACACAACTGTTTTTAACAGGGTTTCCAGTTATTCCCTTTCAGCATTTCTTCATGAGCATGAAATTTTCATATGAAATAAAAAAGTTTACCTGTTCTATTTTTCAGAAAAACGTTAATGCTAAAACAAGTATTATCAAACTTTGTTGTTTCAAAGATTCTATAGTTCCCTATACTGTGTTTCTTAAACTAATGTTTGTGATAGATTTTGACTTGAAGGTCTTTCAAATTGTAATGTTAAGCATTCAGTGCTTTGAGATTTGTCTGGCTGATGCATATATTGGGTGAACTTTGTCACAGGGTAGAATAGTCCAGCCTTGTGACCTGTAGTTTGTGCTACATTTCATAGTAAACACAAGGTGACCAGTAACTTCTATTCTTTCATATTCCCAAATAAATAATGTCCTTAAAGTGAAATAAGTGACATGCAATAGTGACTTGTTCCTCATACTCCCCTCATCCCCTCCACCCTCTACCCTCCCTTTCCCCCTAACCCCCACCCCCAAAAAATAAACCAGCCTAGTGATATTGTTTATTTTCCTTGTGACAGGGCAAAAAAGAACTTCAGGTCTCCTTGTTCCAGACACTGGTGCTGCTCATGTTTAATGAAGGAGAGGAGTTCAGTTTAGAGGAGATAAAGCAAGCCACTGGAATAGGTTGGTATTGAAAACAGCCAACTGCTTCCAAGTGTTCTTACTGAAAAAAACCTAAACAACTTGTTTCTGCTTTAGAGGATGGAGAGCTGAGAAGGACACTTCAATCTCTGGCTTGTGGCAAAGCCAGAGTACTGACTAAAAGCCCCAAAGGCAAAGATGTGGAAGATGGTGATAAATTCACATGTAATGATGATTTCAGACATAAGCTCTTCAGGATAAAAATCAACCAAATTCAGATGAAAGAAACGGTATATTTTTTTTAATCCTCTGGGGTCTACATCCTTGGGTTAACAACCTTGTTGCCTGCCCGTTTCCAAGCTTTTTTCCTCTTGGTTGTGATGTACATACTGATATCTCTGTCAAAGTTACCCATGTAATTTGGATGACAGCACATACCTACCTACCAGTGCTGCTTTAAATGTGTGCTTCTATACTAAGACACCAGTGATGTCTCTAAATAAGGTTGTTCAAGAGAAGTTCCAATTAGGGAATGTTCTTTTCATCCTTTATCATTCCCTGGAGCTTTACTGAATATTTTGTTGAACATAGAAACAAGTTCACAGTGAATCTTCCCCGACAGCTATCCCATGTAAAATCTGTGCAAAGATTTTAATTCCTTGTACAAGTGGATTTTCTAATAGACAGTCGGCCTTTATATGTGTAAAGGATTTGTGTCAGATATTTGACAACAGACATTTTACTGTCTTACACTGAGGACTGTCTTAAAGATACGAAGAAGAATTGTTTTGACAGTACTAGTGTTCTCATTAAAACTCTCCTAAATGGATCCTTCAGGTAGAGGAACAGGCAAGCACTACAGAGAGGGTATTCCAGGACCGGCAGTACCAGATCGATGCCGCAATCGTTCGGATCATGAAGATGCGCAAGACACTGAGTCACAACCTGCTCGTGTCAGAGGTCTACAACCAGCTCAAATTCCCAGTCAAGGTGTGCTACTGGTTTTTCTTCTAAAACTTTACCAGTTCCTTTTATGTTCCCTGGCTTGCCCTCAGTTCAACAGTGCTTCTGTCTAAAATATGCATCTCTTTAGTATTAGAAAGGGCAAATACCTTAAGGAATTTTTGAAGTGCCAGTTGCTAATAAAATCTGTTTCCAAAGGCTTTCAGAGCTGGAGTTTGTCAGCAATAAGGGTGCAGCTGGCTCTCCTTGTTACCTGCATTTGCAGTGTTCTGGCAAGGCTTTCTTGGGCACAAGGGGAAAATGCTTCAGATCTCAAAACCAGTTCTGCATTACATTCTTAATTTGGTTGATACTTTTTAATAAATTAGTAACCAATAAATGTACAGTGGTTTTTCTAGACAGATTATACTGTTTAATATCTAGGAATTAAAATACTGGTGAATGTCTCAAAGCTGAAGAAGCCCACAGCTGCAATTTAAAATGACTAGCTTATTGTGTACGAATGAAAATGGGTTTTCAAATAAACAGTGATGCATTGTTGGAGTTCAAATATATGATGCTTTCTATCAGTGAAAATGTAAAATAAAAGGTCCTGCCATCTCATTCTGTTTTATTACCATGGTGAGTTCCTGCAGGCCTGTAAGTATTGCATAAGCTGCAGTTGGGCTTTGTAGGAGTATAATAGCTGATCTAAATGATTTTCCTCACTCTTTATCATGAGGCATTTTTATAAAGTCCTTCACCCAACAAAATCAGAGGGCACCCAAACTGTTGCAAAACTCATTTGCATCAAGAGGAATTGAAACTTGTACTATCTTTTACCAGCTAAAAGTCAGAAATAGAAACGCTTTGGTATGTGATGCATGAACTGCAGTTCTTCAGAGTTCAATTCAAACAGCAGTAAATATCTTTCCCTGCTGTAAAAAAAAAAAAAAAATCTATGTTTAACTGCAGGTGACAAGTTAATTTTGTAACTTTCTCTTCCATCAATTATATACTGCAGAATTTAGAAGCTCTGATACTTTTAGAGGATCTTTTTTTTTAAACTGTGATTTCTGCTTGCTCAGTCATCTTAAACAGTATAGATATTTGGTTTAAGTGGGGAAAAAAAGAACCAAAAAGCGTTGCCTGCAAAGTAATAATTCTGACATGTGCTTTCTTTTGCAGCCTGCTGACCTTAAGAAGAGAATAGAATCCTTAATTGACAGGGACTACATGGAAAGAGATAAAGAAAACCCAAATCAGTACAACTATATTGCATAAACATATGTTGGCCTTTGTTTTACTGCACACTTGGTGTCCTACACAGTTGCCAGTGGATAAACTAGCCTGTTGATCCCGTTAATTGACTTTTTATACTACCGATGATTGAATGAAAGCAGTGTAATGGAAAAGTATAGTAGAGTGGACTTCTTTCAGTGGTTAACATGCCCATTTAAAGAGTACTATTTACATTTTAAGAAGAATGCTGTTGAACTCTTTGCATGTTATTTAGTAAGATGTGCAGAAAGCTGAAAGAAAGTACCTGGTCTTTTGTGATTCCATTTGTCTCTGGGTCTGAAGAGGAGTCCCTTGATGTATGACAGATGTCTTTTACATCTTTAAATGGAAACAGAAGGTTAATTAATATAAGAAAATAGCCTTTAAAAATGCTTAAACTGCATGCAAACTTTTAATTTACTGTACAGAATGCATTTCAGTTATACATACCATTGGTTTGGTTGATGCCCACACTTGGATTTTTTTCCCTTGAGGGAGGGAAAATGGGGAATAAGCCAAGCTATGCTTATTGCTGATCTAATGGAAAATATTCTTGGTCACAAATAAGACAAAATGTTACCAATATAAAACAATGTATAAAGTTTGCAGTGTGGGCATATATACTGTATATACAAACACCATTCTTAAATAACTGCTACAACAAAACAAGTCCAGATTAAATTTATATGGCTTGCCTGTGAGACTTGGTGTTCACCTTTGGGAATTTTAAGCATAAAACAGCCATAATGGAAGAAGTGACAGTTTTTACTAGTCATGGGTAGGAGGCCTTCACCTCTTGGCAGCAATACTCTAGAAGAGAGAATCTATTTACAGATGTCTATGAAGAGCCACACTGTTATTGTGGTAAAGCTGTAAGAACAAAAATTGCAAATGGATTTTAATACTTGTTTTGCTTTGCAACATTCTAAACTTGAATTAACCTCAAGGTTTAGACAGGGCAGCTCTTCTAGGACTGCTCTGCTTTGGATTGCTTTAACTTAAAGCTTTAAGAACTCAGCCCTAGAGCCTAGCAGGCCTCCTAGAACCCAGAAGCCTACCTCTCATATAGAAAGTTAAGTATTGCTACAAGGCATCTAAAATATATTTTCTTAGATGACCAGAGAGCATTCTTTGCATCTTTATAAGACATGGGAGAGTAAGTCACTTGAATGTAGAGCTTTGTTTCAACAAAATACATTTTTTTTTATTGCTTATAGCAGCATGTGCCAGGAATATATGGGAAAAAAAAGTGTCAGCAGAAAAGGTAACTCCTCCACATAAGTTCTTCCTTACCCAGCCAGGCTTTAGATCTACAGTCAGCTGTGTTGCAGAGCACAATGAAAAACCTCATCCTCTTTCAGGCACTGATAGTCCTGGGGAATACCAGATATTTCCTGAAAGCCAGATGTTAGTTTTGTTTAATGGCAGTGTAACTTAGCTCTCTATGACCTACAACTTCTATCACTGTGATCCCACATTCAGGGTTGTGCATGAGTGTGTGTTTGTGTGTGTATTTTCTATCTGACACATCCCATCCTTACTGCTTTTTTTTATCTGCTGTTTAATTCCATATTTTCTCCAGCTGTGTTTTCTCTTGAGCTCTTTTTTATGCAGTCCTCAGCTGACAGATGAAGCGAATGTGGGCTTTTTCTCCTACTAAATTATTTGCAGTCACCCTCAACTAACTGTCATACAGCTCTTCGTGATCTGCAGAAAATTTACCTTGCCCCTTGACACTATTGCAGCATAACCACTGGTAGACATCCAGGACAACCCCTGCCTCTGTGAGAAAAATACTGACAGTAGAGTTATGTGGTAAGAAACTTGAAGACTGCTCCTGCAAATCTTCAGGTATTAGTTCAAACAGAGATCCACTGGGGAGGATTGAATGCCCCCCACCGTAAAAAGAAACCCTTCTGGATTTTGCATTCAGTGTTCCTTTTTCATGTATGTGTTTCGTATCTTCAGCCAATAAAAGATTCCTTTTAAAGAGAATTGGAGAAGAAGCATAAGACTTAAAACTCTTTGGGACACAGGAGATGATGCATATCAGTATTGAACTGGTTCCATTCAGTCTGTTGTAGTGCATAAATCTAACACCACTGCATGTTTAAACACCTGTTCTGGTAAAACCCTCCCTCATTACACAAGTGTTGCATTCAGTCAAACTGCAAAGGTCTGTAGGTTTATTTCATTTTTATCCAGTCTATTTCAGTAACTTAAATGCAGAAAATACTATATAGAAAATACCCTCAGATCTCATCAGAACCCCACGACCCGAGGCAGACCCTAAACGCAATCGAGTTAAAGCAACCCAAAGAATGGACTTTGAGAACCCTGGCCAGGCTGGGAGAGGGGGTGAGTGAGGGGAGGGGAGAAGGCTTCTCCATGTAGCTTCATGGGTTTTCCCCGAGACCTTGTTCATCTCTTCTGCTGAGATCTCACTCATTCCTGGTTAATGACAAAGCTGCAGCCAAGGTTTGTTGTCTGGCCACACAACTCTGCAACTTCTTGCTGGGATCATGTGCCTGCCTATTGAGCCATATATATCTCTGTAAGAAAAAACTCCAGTGGGCTTGGACCACAACTCATCTGGCTAGAACACAGCTTGTCTGTTTGGCCACACATTTTTAATCCTGACTCTTGCATGCAGTTTATAGCACCTTGTTCATAAGAAATTGCAGTTTATTCTTAGAAATATATATTTTAGGTTTTTTAATCTTTATACCCATAAATGGACTATTTTTTTGTCTTGGCTGGTTTCAAAAGTGACCATTTTGTTTAAATGCTGTAATTGCAAATGTGTTGTAAACGTTGTTTTGTTCTATAGTTTACACAAAGGTGCCAAAGTAAATAGTTAATAAAAAAACAAACCCTCGCAAATTGTTAAGTTGCTTTAGCTGTTCTTCATATTTTGGTCTCTGCTCTTTTTTTTTTTTTTTTTTTTTTTTTTTTTTTTTTGTCAGCCTTTCTTTTTTTCTTAGACATATCATTTGCCCTAATGCTTTCTTTTAAAAGAAAAAAAAAAAGTGCATCTAAAAAAATGTTCAAATACCACTTTTTTTAGTGCTCTCATATAGTAGGGAGAATATTTTCTTTGAAACGTTACACTAATGTAAGAGTACAGCAGCATTCAAAAATGTAATATACTTTTTGTATAACAGTCTTCAGAGTGTGTCTGGAGTGGGGGGAAAAAAACTAACCCTGTTACTTTTCAGAAGCCTCTTCCCTCAGCTACCAGAATATGAAATTGTGCTTTTTCACTGCATCAAAAAGTTATAGTTTATGCAGACTTGCAAACAGGGCATGTATCACCGTTGCATCCTTTGATGCAAAAAGCAGCAAAACCTTTTTTATGTTTCATAAGTCTGATATGGGTACAGAGAGTCTTTCTTAAGTTGGTAAATAATGTAAATACATGTCCTTTCAGAGAGTGAGTCTGTTATCTAGGTATTTTGTGTCATTTAATAAATATTAAACAGTTTTGTGTTGATAAACTCTTGTGTGTAAAATGCCTTCTTACTCCCAAGTTCTGTATGTTGGGCTTACTAATGTTTATGGCTTCTTTAAATTCTTTAGCTCGTGCTTTGATAGCAAAATACTTGTTTGCTTCCTAAATATTTCCTTATTCATTCAGTCATTAAAATCCCTTGAGTTTTCTAAGTGGCTTCCAGTCCTGAATTTTTATTATTTTGGGTTTTTTTACTAAGTCTTCTGTGGTTCTTGGAGAGGAAGGAAATAAGCATCCTCACCAACTCTGAGCTGGGATTAGAATGTGTAGCAGTGCCAGAAATGGTACCAAAATACCAAAAGTGGTGGCTTGTTGCTCTCAGAGGAGGCTCCTCTCCTCTATGATTATTCCTTGTCTCCCAGTTAGTTTATAATTTTTTTAATGGCTCTGATATGATTACTGAAGTGTGAAGGACAGGGCTTCACAGGGAATTTCCTTCTGTTCCTGAGGGTGGCTGACTGGCCATTTCTTGAGTTTTCTTCACCCATTTGGAACCCCTGGACCAAATATGAGCAGCAGGACCATCTCCAGCCTGGCCTTTCCCAGAGCACGAGCTCTGAGAACTCAGTGGAGATGGGCAGAGTGTTTGGAATATCTGAGTTCTGGAACCCTGGACAGCTGAAGCAAAGCAAGTGCTGGTGCTGCAGGCTGATCTGTGGAGGGCTGGCAGGTGCTGCAGGGAGGTCACAGCCCTGCTGCAATCACAAAGCAGTCCTAGTGCAGGTGGGTTTAGATAGGTCTGGGAAACGTCTGCCACTAATCCTGCTCAGGCACTTGCTTTGTTACAGCCTGGAGGGATCTGAATGCACGGGGTTGGTTTTTCCACTGACACTTTCTCCTTAAAGTGAGTATTTCCTACTTCCTACGTGCTCCATGAAAAAAAAGAATCCTACAGAAGCAGATGACTATTTGGAGACTATTAGATTGTCTGTCTACTCTGAGGATAAGACCAGAGAGCAGTAAATTCTTAAATTTCTTTTCCTGTATGAAATGCAATATTTGCTACTATACTTTCTGCCGATTGAGAGAAACTGATGCCAAATCAAATTTAAGATGGTAGCTTTGGATTTGCTTTTTTCTCCCCCCTTAAAGAGGCCAGAGCCTGTGGACATGTATTTCTACAGGGAACACCTCAAAACTTACTCAAGTGCTTGAGAGACACTAGACTTTGTGCAGAGGGTATCTTGTAAAATATGGAGTTAACTGGGAAGAGGAGCAATGAATGGTGATTAACCTACAATGGAGCAGGTTTTTCTTCTGGTTCAGTAATTGCTTCCTGATACGAGGTCACTTTTAAAATGACTCACAGCTTGTCTTGCCACTGCTTATTAAGATATAAACAAAACAAGAAAGGTAACTTTGAAAGTTAATTTTCTAAAAGCAGTAGGACATTGCAGCATCTTGTCTCAAGCTTAGGAAAAGTAGTTCAAATCCAGCAAATACTAAATTTTTATTGATTGCTACAGATTTACACAGGCCAGTCAGGGTTACTGGGTCTGACCCTGGGACCCCACTGAGAATGCCAAGTCCAAATGAGTGTTTTGAGTTAGTCTTTTGTTAGTTCTTTGGTTACAGCTCAAGCTGATGCTTCCAATGCTTCCAGAGAGAGACCTCTACCCCAATTCACACCTCTCAGTTACACCCACGTTGCCCATCACCCGATCCCCAAGTCAATCACTGAATTCCAGTCAGTGGTCGTTTGGTCTCTTACTGGATTTCACTGTCACTGGGCTGGCTGCCTTCTGAAGTTACTTTATTCTCTTGGAATTGTCTCCTGGGTCCTTATCATCTCCATTCTTCTCCTATCTGCTGAATTCAGGGAGTTTTTTGTTAGCAGCAGTGTTTTATCAGAAGTTTATGTTTGGTCAGCTCTCATGGCCTAAGGCTTCGGCAGCTTCAGCTCCTGATGATGAGACACCAGTGCTTAATGAGACTGTTCAGAGAGGAGAATACACTTAACCTAATTTCCTCCATAACATTGATGATAGTTCTTTAGCTTACTCCTTAAAACAACCAGTTGTTTGTCAGCTTGAAAAACCTTTCAGAGCTGGACAAAAACAGGGATGTCCCCAGATGCTTCTGTGTTAAAATGCCTGAGTCATCGTAACTTGCTATGAAATTTTGTCATTTCAAAAAAGTGTGCAGATTCTGTTCCATCTAATGGTATTTGCAGTAGCAAGGAAGTTGCAGTAACTGCTTTTCCAGTAGATCCAACATTTAGATGCAATCAAGGCACACAGAGGGTCAGGTGTCAGACTCTGGCAATAATGCCCAGGCCATTGCAGGGCTCAAGGGCTTCCAGGCTTCTTTGCAAAGCTTAGTCACTATGACTTTGCAGACAAGGGCAAACATACAAGTAAACTGCATCTAAAATGGTATGAAATAGATTTCTTTTTACTATTTGGAGCAGTAAGTAGTTTTAATACAACGTGAAATATCAATGCTGAATTCTTTGCAAGATATGCACTTAATATGTAGCTTTTTTCCCCCTTCTGAACCAAACCTCACACAAAATTGTCACAATGCCTGTTCTGTTTTACCCCTTGTGTAGCCTCTGAAGCTCGAGATACATATGAGAACAATTTGTTACCACGGTCAAAACCAGATACCTTTGCCACTTTTGACAATCCCTTCACTACATCCACAAAGTCCTTCAGTTGGTGCTGGTTTGAGGCTCAAAGCAAGGCTGCTTTACTAACTTTCACTAAAGGCTGAGCAAGGCACTGTGCAGGCCAGGTTCTGCCACGTGCCTGCTGGGGAGGAGGTACAGCTCCTTTTGGGCATGAGATGGGAACAAAGATAACAAAACAGCCTCTGCAGAGGTGAGCTGAAACCCTGTCACTGCACAGGTGAAGCTGTAGGATGTGGCCAGGGACTGGGTCAGGCTCTCTCATCCAGACAACTGGTTCTGCAACCACAGAGCTGCAATTCTGTCCCTTGCAGAACTGGCACCATCTGCATATCCCTTCAGTTTCTTTTTATTCCTACAGCAGCAGCTGCTGCTTCAAATTCTAGCTCCAAAAGCACAGCAGACACACAACCTCAAACTGGAGAGAGATCATTTTCCAAAAGGGCTCAGGACAACACAGTCCAAACAGGCATTAGCTCAGGGTTTGCAAGACCTGGTTTCCAACCTCTGTCAGAGCTGGGAACTGTAGACTAATTACAGATATCATTGTGCTCTCTGTAAAAGGGATGTAATGTTATTCTAGGTCACAAGGGATCCTTTAGGCCTGAAATCCTGCAGTTAAAATATCCAGATATGAAAATGATTGTATGCTGCATAATCTCCCTCCCAACCCTGTGTTTTTGATATAACTTTCTTTCCTGCTGAAATCTCTCAGAAAATGTTACAGCCAACACATGTTTCATAAGAGCTGGAAGTGGGAGGTGCCTCCTGTGCAGAGCCATTTTCACACAATAATTTCTGCTCTGAAGCTGACAGATGTATCTCCAGCAAGTTCGCTATGTGTGTCGATAAAACCACAAAAGCGAAGAGTATTGACACTTTTCTACTGCGCTGTAACAGGCCCAGAGAACATGCTGAGTTGTCAGTCAAACAAGTTCCTTTTTCAAGTTAAACAGATCTACATGTAGGAGCAGTTTGTCGTGACTCACAGAACGCATAAATCTCATCTGCTGCCACATGTTAACCCAGCTGCCGAGCGCTCCAGCACAAGTCACTTCCAGCAGCAGCTGGAAATGCCTCTGAGCACAACAGGGCACCCCACCACCAGTGTCCTCCACAGCAGTGGGACAGCACAGGAGCAGCTGCAGCCCCAGCACCCTGTCCAAGCCCAGCTCCTGCCCCGCTTTCCCTCGCAAAGCCCCAGCACATGACTAAACCAAGCTGCGTGTGTGTGACTGTGTTTGTTGAACTGGCTCTGACGAAACGCCGCCAGTGCCTCTGCTCCAGCCTGCTGCTCTGGGAATGTGTTTTTCCAGCTGTGTCACAACACCAGATTTCACAGGGCTTTAGCAGGAAGTTTTGCAGCCCTCTGCTGCAACCTGCTCTCTGATCTCTTCACCGCCCCACCAAGCGTTCTTTTTTTGGCATTTCACGTGATTTCCCCGGTCTTGACTCAGCAGTTTCCTGCAGCAGCATTTATTGGTTTGGTTTCCTACCACCACCTCCTCCAGAAACCCGGCGGCTGAGAAACGCTGCCATCTGCTCAGAGCTTTCTCACAGCTTAGATAATGAGTGTTTTTTCAGAGCAAGCAGCACAGAGCTCTCGGAGCCCTCCCTGTCCTGCCCCTGGGCAGGCTCACACATGCAGCCAAAGCACTGCAGATGTCACACTGGGCTGGACAGAGTATGGTCTTCATTATGTTATCCAGATCCCAAATCCCTAGTCCCCAGGCTACAAACTGGGGCTGCATGAGAAGGAAAAAACAGCTGTAACTCTCAGTTGCTGGCACAGTCCCAAGAAGGCCCCTGCGGTTCATCCCCCTCTGCCAAGTGAATATGTGACCTCTCTGGCCAGCATTAATATATTCCTCTTTCCATCCCTTCCACATGAAATGGTACCAAATCCTTCCTCTGCCTCCTGGAAAGGAATAATTGGTTCTGACACAATCGTGTCCCTGGAAAAAATATAGGAATTGCTCTTCTGTTAAGAGATATCTAAAAGAATGAATAAAAATACATTAGAATAAAATCATGATTACTGCATGTCCTAGGCATTATCTCTTCCTTCTTTTTATCACAATCTCTACTCTTCTGCACCAGGAATCAGAAACATTAAGTTACTCAGTGATTCATTAAACAGTGGACACTTCACCTCTGGCCACACACATTCTTCAATTTTTGCAAGTCCCTGGGTTAAGAAAAGTTTGATTACAGATATAATATCTAACCAGCTGAAACTGATAAAGGATTCACAGAGGATTAAGTATATGATGTGAATGAAAGTCACAGAACAGCCTGTACATTTGAAATTAGGCATAAATTCATATTCCTTGATGAACCAAAGCTTTAAAAAGAAATCATAAGGTTTTGCATATTTGTTCTCAGTACATGCCAATACCTTCTTAAAATGACTGACATCAGACTTGATGTAACATTGTAAAACTGTAATGCCCTACAGAAACATTACAGTCCTTATTCTCACATCCAGCAATAAACATAAGGAACGTCTTAGAAAACCAGGATCAGCTTGCCATCCATCATCAACTCCCAAAATCATGCCAAATGCAAAACCATTTCTCTCTAGTAAGCAAAAGGGTAAGGCATTTTCTCTACATTCTGGTAACAATCATTCAGTCTTCTATCATTAAAAGAAAGCAGCTGAGTTTTCACATGAGTTTGAGCTTATGTTACTGAAGTCCAACTATCACATAAATTTTACTGTTCTTTAAGACTGTCACGATCAATAAAGAAATTACTCTTAATAAAGAAGATGATGTTGAATCCTGCAAGTACTGAATATAATAGCTTATGGAACTTAAGAGTAATCAGACAACAGCTGACCCCAAACGCTAATTTTTTTTTCTAAGGACAGCTGAAGGATTTCTTAAATGAGAGGAACAGAGTTTCATTTTGCTCCCTTCAGAGCTTCAAAGAAGAGATAGGCTTTGGGAACTGCCCAAAAATTCTCTATTTAGGGAGAACAGTGCCAAAATCAAGCTTCTGTCAGTTGGCTGGGCAAGAGGAGAATATCACTGTGCAAATGCAAGAGTATCTTGCTTTTAACAACCTTTTAACACATTCAGATGGCTGGAGCACGTGGGCTTTGTTTGTCAAACCTCCTCCTGTACATGAACACGAGGTGCTTGTACCAACTCCCTACAGGTGGAATTCGATCCATTTGCTTCCCCGAGGATTCCACACAAGGGCAGAAGCCCTTTGGGCAGCTTTTGTGGTTGTTGCCTCATCCCTTGCTGTGTCGTCGCTGGGGTCAGCCCTGATGCACATACCCGGCATGGGTCCCCCTGTGACAGTCTGTGACAATGACAATAAACCACCAGCTCACGGTCTGCTGAGATCATGGTAAAATGATGTCACATCCCCACCTGTGGAAGCCCGTGGAAGGCTGTTACATGGCAGGGATGGAGGCACAGGGAGAGCAAAGTAACCAGGTGCAAAGAAAGAATGAATAATCAGTGTTCTCGCATTAATGATGATATTTCTGGTGTAAAGCAATATATTTTTCATTATACTAAATTATATAAATTATACAGTTCCTTTAATCCCACACCAGTTGCTACTTTTCTTGTGTTATTAACAGAAAGGGATTTGCTTGTTATGATAGCTACCGTTAGATTTCATTTCAAGCTTCACTAAATTGGCATAAAGGAAACAAGTTAATCAGGCTTCCTGTTATGTCTGCAGAACATTTCGCTGTTTTACAGTCCATTTCCTATGTGCAAGAAAGAGATCAAAATATTCAGGATTTTTCACTCAGAACAAGGGGGGTGTTTGAACAGATCAATGTTTATATATAAAGCTACATGTCCTGAAGTAAATATTCCAGCAGATACAAAAGGTGACACTCCACCACATGAACTGCATGGATCAGACCAATCATTTTCTCCTCTTCCAATTAATTAAAGCCTCATTCAATGTCTGTCTGCTAATAGTCAAATCCTCCTAATGTAATTGCTCCTAACTCCTTGAGAGACACTTTTTAAAACCAGGACTTTGCACTACAATAGTGAAGCCTGAGGAAATATAAAATCCCCCAGAGCAGGACTCTCCCTAGCCTCTGAAATGCCCCATTCTTTCTGCTGAAGCTGAGAAAGAGGAAAGACTTGCTGCTTTCAGAATTTGTGGTTTCATCTGTGCTGCTGCTACTGGACATTCCCCCACAGCCTACAGCAAGTGCTGGGTCAGTTATTAAAGTCTATTTCTTCAAATAAATTTTCAGTAATTAAGCCCAAAGGCTAAATATAAATTTATTCTAAGTGTTTTGAAATTACATGAATTTTGATATTCACATGCAACCTTGCTTAGACAAATGCATGTGCAGGTATGTAATACACATGGTAAGTGGGTTCTAGGTGCAGTTATTAGAAGCCCACAAAGAAAAGCAAAGAAGCAGTGAACGTGTCTGACCACACAAGCTTCTGTGTGGGGGACCTTCATTTGTTCGATGCCCCGGTCTCTGTGGTGGCCCTGACATTCCAGCTTTGGATTTGTGCTGCTCTACGGAAAAGTTTGGTATTGCAGGTACAAAACTGAGAGAAATTAACTGCCATTTGATAACAAATTTGATAACAAATTGCATTATTTCCGCTTCCTCACGAGTTCATAACTGCTTTCTTGTCAACACCATCTACACTCCAGATGTCTTGGGATATCAGGTCAATGTGTTTTATTGTCTTCTTCAGCCTTCTTTTCTTCTCCCATAGCTGGGGATGTCTCCTAGAGCCTGATTATTCAAAATCCTCCATTCTACCACAGCATCAGAAACAGGAATATGTCATTCCAGGAGGCCCTTCCTGGCTGAGCCCAGAGCTCCTCAGGCACATGCCTGCCGTTTTCCTTGCCATCTTCCAACCTCAGTCTCTTGTTCCCCATCTCCCCTTTCTTTGCCAAGCCACCCTTTTTGTTTGGGTTTTGTGTTGGTTGTTTTTTTTTTCCCCTAATCAATACTCTCCAGGCTGCAATCCAACACCCATCCCATTTTATACTTCCTTCCAGACCCAAGTCCACCAAGTTTCTTGCCCATCCCTGTCTTCTCCTGCCCTCCACTCCAGTGGCTCTTCTCTCCCTCAGGGACACCACGAACCCACCCCAAGGGCACCGCCAGCCTCAGGACACGTGCAGTGAGAGCAGTGTAGCTCACTGAATCCCCCTCTGTGTTTCAAGCAAACATGGACAAGATCTTTATTTTTCTTTATTAGTGAAAGCCTCTATATTAAACTTCTCTGCATGTGCACGTCCTCTCACAGCGTACAGCGGCCTCAGAGCGGACCGCAAACGCTGCCGAGGCCCAGGGCAAGCGGCCGGGACGTGGTCCCGCAGAGCCCAGAGCCCCGCACAGCCCCGGTCCGGCCCCGGTCCGGCCCCGCGGTGCCGCCGGTGCACGGGGACGGGACTCGCCGGACCCGCCCGCCCGCGACGCTTCGCGGCGAGCTCCACGTCCGCGACCCATGGAATCGAGCGGCGGCGGCGGCGCGCGGCGATTGGCGGCGCGCGGGCGGCCCCGCCCCGCCCCTCACATGACCGCTGGCGAGGGTTTTGTCGCGCCCGCTCGCCCCGGCCCTTCGCCGCCCCCCGGAGTCCCCGCCGGCAGCGCCCCCGCCATGGAGCCGGTCCGCCCCGCCGCCTCCCGCCGCCGCCTCCTGCTGCTGCCGCTGCTGCTGCTCGGCGTGTCCGGTGAGCGGGGCAGCGCCGGGGCCCGTGGGAGGGAGGGAGGGGGGGCGGGCGCGGGGTGTCCCCGCGGGCGCGTGCCCGTCCCGCTCCCCCCCGCTCCGTGACGCGGCGCGCGCGGGGGGTCCCGGGGCCGCCTCGGCCTCGCGGCGGCGGCACCGCCGGGAGGGAGGAGAGGAGAGGGAAGGGGAGGGGAGGGGAGGGGAGGGAAGGGAGAGCGGCGGGGGCCGAGGCCCCGCGGCCCTGCCGGGCACACCCGCCCCGCGCCGCCCGTGTCGCCGCCGGGGGGCCCAGAACGGCGGGGGCAGCGCTGTGGCCCGGCAGCCGCGGGCCCGCCCGGGCCGGTCCTGCCCCGTCCGCGCCGCTCGGCGTGGGGGCAGCGGGCACAGCCACGGCTCTGCCGGCATTCACCCCGTCACACATCCCCCGGCTGGGAGGAGTTCCCTAAAAACGCAACGGTCCTTGTGCTCTGAGCCAGGGATTGTGGAGACACGAGGCACTACGATCCCATCTGTTGGGGTTCAGCTGGAGTCGTAACCGCTGGCACAGTATATGAAATAATAGGGAGACGCTGGTCTGCGAGCAGGACGCTGTTTAAGTGCTGTGCTCAGGCACTTGGTTCGCTCAGTGTGTCACCAGAAAGCCAGGGCTTATTTTATAGAGTCATAGAATCCCAGTTTGGAAGAGACCTGATCAGCTGGTCCAGCCTTTCTTGGCAAAAACACGGTCTAGAGAAGATGGCCCAGCACCCTGTCTAGCCTAATCTTACAAGTGTCCAGTATTGGGAAATCCAACACTTCCAGATTATTAGTCCATATCAGGTAAACAGACTATGAAATGTTCTCTCAGTTTTTACCTAGCTTTGATGACGTCACAATATGCTTCCAATTTTTAATACTCTTTAGAAATCTAGCTTTTCTTTCAGTGTCTGGCAAATTGAATATAGTCTTGACATAATTTACTGCTTTGTGATGAGCTGCCCTCTTAAGTGGTTCTGGAAAATGAAGTAAAAGCAATGTCTTAGTAGCTAATAATCATATCTTACAGGTTTTTTCCAGTCCCATGCAGTGGAAGTAGATGTAAAGGATGCCTCTAATGCTACATGCCTGTATGCAAATTGGATGATGAGGTTCTTGATAACATATGAATCAAACACTAGTGATTATGTAAGTATCTGGAGGTAACTCTTGCTGAGAATTGTATTTTGGCCTGTGTAGAAATTTAAGTATACTATTTACCTAGAGTTTTTGGTTTCTTACTTCTTTTTTCTTCACTAAGTCAGTTGTTAAGAGTATTACTACATACTCCTTTTAAAACAAAGCATAAGTTCTCAGTCATACAAATGACTGAAAGTCCTCTGTTGCTGTCACTTAAATGACATACACAGAACTCATCAACTTTAACCAGTATCAGTGTAGTTATGTTTTTAGCCCAAACAGTAAATCTGAACTGCAGCTCAGCACAGTCAAGATTTACAGCCGAGTTAGATTTGTACTTCTGTACTTGAATCTGATGTGGCTCCTCTCTCATACAGATGTCAGGGAGCCTTTTTCATGATTTTGTAGAATAACCTAAAATAATCTCATCTTGTGCAAGGTTCCATCTAACTCCAGCAGGTTTATGATGTTGTCATGAGGAAGAACTGCTATCTATCTTTTTTCTTCTAGAAAACCACAGCCTTGAATTTGTCATCCAGCGTGACACACAATGGAAGCGTCTGTGGCAATGACACACAAGCTGCACTTGTGGCAGTGCAGTTTGGGGAAGGTCATTCTTGGAGCATTAACTTTACAAAAAACAACGAAACTTACCAGGGCGACCTGATCACATTTACCTACAACACCAATGACACAGCTGTGTTTCCTGATGCCAAGAGAAAAGGTAACGTTCAGTGCAGAATCTGACTTGCAGAGTGATCTCAGCCACAAGTGTCAGACCTCGGCACCTGATCTTGGTTGGTGTTTTCAAAGTTAGAAAAGCTAGTAATGTGTGTAGAGAGCTCTGTGGCAGCTCCAGATGCTGCCAACTATTGCTCGTCCTACCTGCCTACTGGATAACAATGCAGACTAGTTGTCTTGGCTGAATGTGTAATTCTTTTAAGTGGAACAGAATGGGAGGGATAACTGAGCAGCTTTGATCAGTGAGGTGCTGGTAGACAGCAGGGACATGGAAAATTCATTTTAGTGTGCGCTGCTTGACCTTCTACCTTGCCAAGCAATGTAGTATTAGGATTTCTGTATACTAATTTCTGCTAATAATAGGAATTTTTTCTCTTTAGTAACTAAAATAAAGGAGTTTACCTTTCTAATGGCTTGTCTAGTTCTGGAAGCTTGGTTACTTCTCTGCATTACTCAGCATTTCAGGTCAGAATGCGTAGGGAAAACAAGCAAGAGAGCTTAGGATTGTTAAACTTAATTATCTCTTTGTCTTTTGGAATTATATAAAGCATAAGACTACCTCTAAGTTTTTGTAGTTCATAAGGCATTAAAATATTTGTGCTTATTTGTAGGACCAGTTTCTGTTGTTGTAAAGGACACTACGCGTCCAGTTCAACTGAATAATGTCTACGTGTGTCATAACAGTGACTTTATTGAAGCAGAAAATGTAACACAGATTTTCTGGAATGTTACCGTGCAGCCTTTTGTTCAGAATGGCACAGTCAGTAAAAAAGGTGAGCATTTCAATTTGTGAACAAACATTTTTGTTTTGCACCTTAGTGCAGGGAGCAGAGTCCCGTAATAAAAAGTCCACTAGTTCTCAAATGTGCTGTGTTTAATAATACTCATGTAAATATCCTTTAGTACTTCTTTCCTTGTTCCTGGAATAATAGATTAGGAGAACAGATTTAGTAGTGTGTCAAAATGTTGATTGTGTCCATGCCAAGGGGGTAGGCACCTAAAGTGTGTGTTCCAGTAATTGGGGTTTTAAGAATAAGCACTTCAGAACTACCATTGCTGACTAGTTCGTTTGAGCTTGAAGGTTTTTAGCTGACTGCCTTCCAGCAGAGCCTCTGCTTATAGTATTTGAACAGCCCAGAGCCTGTTGTCTGATCTCCCAGCCCAGCTGCTAAAAGAGATGAGCTGCCTACAGCTTAACAGGGCCACTCACTTTGTGATTGGAAGTACATATCACACTTTTATAACCACTTGGCTGTCTTTGTGTGTTTTGCTTCCAAATGTCGGAGGTAAGTAATACAGCATGGATTTAAAACTGTAGATTTAAAACTGTGAGCATTACAGAATTCCTGACAATAAAGGGTATCTGTACATTGTTTGGAATACTGTGCCACAGTGCCAAGTTTGGGGCTTCTGACTTGGTGATTAGCAGACTCCCAATGAGCCTAGATTTCAACAAGAAAGTCATAACTGTATTGAACTGACCACCGAGTCATAAGATTTTAATAAAATTCAGCACTGAAATGGTGGTTAAAATGTCTTTTCAGAGTCTAGATGTCATGCTGATACACCTACTTCTGCACCTACTGTTCTGCCTACTACTGCCAATGTGACTACTGTATCCACCACCACTTTGTCACCTGCTCCAACCACTCCTCCCAAACCTGTGGAGAATCCAGACACAGGAAACTATTCTCTTAAAAGTGGAAATAAAACCTGTCTGCTGGCTACTGTGGGGCTGCAGCTGAATGTTTCCCAAGACAAGGTGCTTTTCTTTAGTTTTGAAGAGGGAAAGGTTGCTGTAGTTGTTGGGTGTGAAATCTGAATGCAAGGTGTTTGCTTTGTACACTGCTGGCTGTCCAGAACTGCTTCTAAGCATTGTATGTAGCACCTCTGACATCAGAGTAGTTTTGTAGCATAATGTCTGGCTTCAAAACCTTATGTGGATTCAACATAACTTGTTATGGGAATACTTCTAATGTGATTAAAAGTCTGGAACTTTCTTAGCCGTTAAGGCTCTTGGTCCCTGCAGATACTGTCTTTCCCCTCAGAGGGAGCCCGGTAGCCTGATGTGTTGAAGGAAAAAAGTAAGACTTCCCTGGGCAGTTTCTTTTTGCCAGCATTTTAATTGAACTCAAATAGCCTTGGTTTGATAGTAGCCAGGCTCAATCTTCCTGCTGTCATATTTGTGACAAGCTCTTCTAGCCCAAGACTGAACAATGTACTCCAAACGACAGCTGAATGTCTTTGTGGTTTGTCTGTGTTTCAGCCTCTCCTGATCAACATCAACCCAAAGACAACCACCGCAGATGGTGCCTGTGGTAACACAACAGCAACTCTGAGGCTGAATGATGGAAATAGCACACTGATCAGTTTCACATTTGTTGTTGTAAGTAACTTATTTTATTTTAAACTCAGCTTTCATTTAACAGCACTGCATGGTGATCAGTCATAGTAAAATCCTTCTGTCACTTGCTGTGGTGGGTTGTTCCCATATGGGAAGTGGAACTGGCCAGCTGACTGCCTCAAGGCAAACAGGGAATTGGATTAAAGTTGTAGAAAATGTAAGACTGGTAGTATGTGTTGGCCTTTGTAAAGCATGTGTTCTTACAGTTACAAGTGCAGAATTGCACACTGACACTTGGTTCTTGCTTCTTGAACAGAAAAATACAAGTGCAAGTGTACAGAAGTTTTATCTGAAAGAGGTGAATGTTACGCTGCTCAATCATCTGAATGGTTCTGGTAAGAAACAGTATCTGCCTTAAAGCAAGTGTAATATTTTACTCAGTGTCTGCATCAAGTACTTCTGGCCTTTTTTCAGTGTTGTTCATGCTTACTGTTAGCTCCTACTGTATGTCTATACGTTGGTATGAACAAAAATAATAAGCAGAAATGGCTGTAAGACTTACTTTAAACAGCAGTGTGGGATCATTCTGTGACTCCTGATACTTCTGCTAGTGGGGTCTGTATAAATTAATAGAGCTTCTTTACAATTATTGTCAGTAATGTAATTTTTTGAGGTGTGAAATACAGTTGTACCAACTTAGTAGCTTTTTTTCCTAAACCAACTGTTGTTTTCTTTGTTTGAAGATGCTGCTGTACCTTCCAACCACTTGTACTTAACTCTCACTGGCAAAAGAGGCCAGTCCTTCAAAAACTAAAGCATACTTTCTTCCAAAACAATAGTATGTTGTTTTTTTTAAGTTGCTTGTCATGGCTACAGCAGTTGAAAGAGCACTAAAGCTGAAACACTTGCAACTCTGCGATTTTGGGATGAGTGGAGGTACAAGGAAAGCCTGATGTTGTGTATATATGTTGAGGAGAGGTCACTGCTAAGTTCTGTAGTACCTTCAGTGCCCGACTTCTATTTAAGCAGATCAGTCCCCCTTTGCACTACTTTGCTTTTCAGACTAGTCAGTGTTGAAACGTTGGCCCCTCTGGATTCAGCTCCTCAGTTTTATGATTGTTTTAGCAACTGTCTTGCATTTCAAGTGGGCATGCAAATTTCCTTTCTTTTTTTCCCCCCTTTGTTTAGTCATTTCAAGTGCAGATAACCACAATTTCAGCAAGTGGGATGCTTTCCTTGGGAGCTCTTACATGTGCAGAAAAGAGCAAACTCTTGAGATTAGTGAAGATATTCAAGTACATACTTTTAATCTATGGATTCAGCCATTCCTTGTGGAGGCAAATAAGTTTGCTACAGGTAAGAGTTTATATTTTTGTTAACTTTATCAATTCTTGCAAGATTCTTACTTGCTAAAAAGCACCAGCATTGGGTACAAGCATTCATCTGGGAAGCTCTTGTTCCAGTTTTTTTTAATCTGTTTTTATATACGTGGAGTGAAGAGAAGTTCTGAGACTGACATTCAAGTTCAAGTAAAGCTTTGCTCTCACTTAAAAACTGTCTCCTAGGTATGTGGTTCTCCTTCACAAAACTCAAATGAGCTAGAGACACTGAAGAGGAACTTATGCTTTGCCTTGCAGCAAAGGTTAGAAGTTACCTGACATCATCTTGACATACAGCATTTTGTAGCTCACATACATAAGAAAATAGGACAGAACTTAAGCAGAAGTGGACTTTGAGAATACTGTTAGATGTTTTGTTTCTTTTTACCTGTCAGTCCAAGGATAGGAGTGTTGGAGGGGAAACTTCCTTCAGAAGTTTAGAGCTTCCTTTGGAAGCAGTCTTGGATATCCAGAACTAAAGAAAGATTTTTAAAATGTTTTTTTGATGCATTATCTGGGTCTTGTCTGGAGATAACTGGAATGTCTTAAATGAGCTCATTCTTCATATTTAGTGTAACCTGGTCTTTGTTCTTAATAATAATACTTAAAGAACAGTCTTTTTGGACTAGACTGTTGTGTAGGCATATAGATTGAGTGCAGATTTCTTAAATTCTTTTTTTAGACAGAGGTAAGTAACTCTCAAGATGTGTGCAGGGTAAACAGTATTTCTAAAGAGTTAGGGTCCCATTTCACTTTGTAGTTCAAGTTGCAGATAGCTTTCTTCTTCTCCTAATTAGTTATTTTATCTGTGTGACTTGTCTCTGTTCTGGATAGATTCTTGACACCAAATCTAGGTCACTTTTTATCCTTAGTGATTAAAAGCACTAACCAGACTTGCCTTGAGTGTGAAATAGATAAGCCTGGTTCTTAAATATAGAAGAATGGCTACTCGCTTATCTAGTGCAGATCTTGTGCACATGAACACTCATACACTTTTAGTTTGCTAAAGGTGTGTGTATATATATATATATTGCTATATGTATGTTATCAAACATTCCATGTGATTAACACTTGATATGTGCTAGATGTAGCCCTGAGACCTCTGCAGTTCTTTCTCTCTTAGTTTAAAGATGTAAGAATAAGTGATTTTTGAACATGCTCATATTAAGGAAAACAGGTTTTTCTACTACACTTAGCAAGTATTGTCTTTATTTATTCTTTGTTGCAACCTTTTTCTCACCTACAGCCCAGGAGTGTTCGCTGGATGATGACAGCATTCTAATCCCAATTGTAGTTGGTGCTGCACTTGCTGTCTTGATTGCCATTATAGTGGTTGCTTACATAATTGGCAGAAGAAAAAGCTATGCTGGATATCAAACTCTGTGAATCTAAATGTGATTCCTGTTCTGATTTCACTCTAAACAAAGCAAGTGCAAGTTCTGAAGTCCAAAAAAGATCCAAACTTAGGAGTAATTACTAGCCACAGCTAATTGGAGTTGAGAAACAAAGAGAGAATGTTTATCTCAGATGAAGCAGAACTACGGTTTCGGTTTCCCTGCTCTGAGAAGACGCCGTGGGTTTCATAGCTGTTTTGAAGATGTCAAATACTGGATCTAGGCTAAGGATTTTATCTTGCAAAAAATCCTAGGATTTATTTCTGCTTTTTACAAATAGTAGCCTGAAACAAGAACACATTCTGAACTGATGTGCATTGGGCAACTCCCAGAATAGCATAGAATTTGTACTTGCTTCTCTCCTTTGCATTCCTTAGTTGTTGTCGTAATTGTGGGTTAAGCTGGCAGCATTAGTCACTATGTTGACTTGTGTAGTATTTAACAAGGATTGTATGATGCCCAATAACAACTTCATTTTCCATAGGCTGGTGATTAAGTGATCTCTTGAAGTGGCAGCAGTAACTTACTTACCTTTGTCAGAATTTGAGTAATTTACTCCTGCCTTGGTGTAATTTCAGGAGTCGTTTCTATACCCTGGCTGTAAAAACAAAATGGGTAACCTATATTTGCCAAATGGTGGATATGTAGGAAGATTTCAGTGCCATTTCCAAATGTTTTCAAAAAAAAATAACAACTGTTAGGCACTGAATTCTTCATTCCTTATTATACCTTGGCAATCATCTGAAATACTCAACTAAGGCAGACTTCTGCTAAATTAATGCGAGCTTTTTTGCTGGCATCAGTTTAAAGGGAATAACCTCTCTAAATATTCCAGAACTTTAAAGTGCACTTAACTTCATACCATACTCTGCACAGAACTGGTCTGTCTTGTTGCTTTGAATGACCATTGTTTAAAGATGCTTTCATTTAATGAGCCAGTATCTGTTGTTGCAGCTTGAGCTGTTTCTAAATCTTCATCTTGAATGGTTCTCTGCCAACCAAAATCCACGTTGGAACTGCCCGCCATTGGCATTCTGAATGTTCAGCGTACTTTGTGTTTGACTGTTTGCAGTGTAGCATTTGTTAATGTTAAGAATGCAAAAGCCAAAACTAGTCTGAGATGGACCCACAACACCTGTTTTTCCTTGCTGTATGGAAAGAATTACTAGGCTAAAAAATGCAGTGCAACTGGACTGCTCTTAAACTGCAGCTCTGTAGAGACAAACCCTTGATGCACAACTTTTCTCTGGCCTCCTTGTGCTGTAATACATATTCTTACTGCATGGAAAAAAGAAGTCTTTTAGACTTTTAGATAAGTGTGGCTTTTTTGCATATGTCATAACATGAACTGCCTAAACTATTTAATGAACATAACATTGTCTCCCCCTTTAGGATGAGTTTAGCCTGCATCAAAGCTGCTCTAGTGTTTTATTAGTGTTCTCTAGGGTTGTAGAGATGTCTGTGGCATGTTTGTATACAAATCATAAAATACACTTCTTTCAGTAATGGTTTGGGTTGCTTTTGTTTTTTTCTGTAAAAACAGTTTACTCTTGACACTATCTAAGGAAGCAGGTATGGGTGGATAATACTATAGCTTGTAGTCTACAGCTTGAATTTTGCATCAGTTACTGAAATTCATTTTGATGAAAGTGGGGAACTGCTATAAATTTAATCATGAAACAGGCTTCAAGACTTACCATTTTAATTTCAAAAAATGGATCTAATGACTTTCATATTAATATATCCTCAAATGCAGAAGTTCATATAGATTTTTTTAGCTTTTTTTTTTTTTTTTTGTGAGTGATGTTCAGTGGCACCAGTTAAACATGCATTTCTGTTAAGGAGTAGTCATCACACTGTATTCTTCTGGCCATGCAAATTTTTGACCTGTACACGGTTTCCAAGTGATAATATAGAAGATTTGTGCAAACTGCTCCCAAAAATCAACACTAATACCTTTGCAAAAGCCTGCAAGGACATTGGCTCAGTTTTAAGTACTCCTAGACTGATGTGCAGACAACTGGTTCAAAAAACATCAAAGTTTCACCTGACTTCCTGTTGTTATAAAACCACTAGTTTTCCTGTATGTATTGCTCCATAGGGAACTGTCAATCTGTTTAACTTGTGCTCTAAAAAAATAAAGATTGTTCTATTTCTTAAGGAAACTTGTTCACATTTTTTAACTGATTTGAAAAAGGACGTCTTGTATTGTCTTTTTTTAAAGAAAATAAACTAAATGAGTAAGGTCAACTCCAGTCAGTCTATACCTGAGATTCTGTTGCATAGCTGGCTTTGTTGTGCTCTGTGGAAACAGCACTTAAATAGGATGTGCTTGTGGATGTTGAATATTAATATGTATCATCTATCATAGAGTGCGGTTGGGTTTGTGCCTTATACACAGTTTACTAAATAGATTGTACTCTAAAATGCCAAGATTTCTGATCTTTTAGGTTAAAGATGTCATACTGATAAGTCTCAAAAGAAGCAGTTCTAGCTAATGAGTGTTGGTCTCAGGGGATTTTTTGGGGGGAGTGTTTGTTAATTTGGTTTTTGTTTGGCTGTTTTTTAACTTTTAAATCTACCACAGGGTTCTCTATTACATAGCACATACCAATAAAACACAAAACTTGGGGCTATTGGTTGAATCTCATGATTGGAATTAAAAGGGAAGGCAGCTTTTATACGGGGGCTAAGAAAGTTTTGGGCCGGAATTTCTGGATTACTTTGACTGGAGACACTTTCAACCACGTCAGCCGAAAAAGCTGTTCCTGCTGGCCCCAGTGCAGGGCCTGTGTGCTGCATTGGCACCGGTTCTGCATGTGCAGACACCTCTCTGAAGTTTCTGACCAGTACAGTGACCATCCCTGGTCTGAAACCACACACCCTCTCTGGGAATTCTTTGCCGTTGTCACAGTGTGATGTGTACTGCAGTGATCCCCTTCCTCTAAAGAACATGGGGAATTTTCTGTCCCTGCCTGCTGGGCACTCTTCATACTTAACAAATCCATTTTTGTTTATTGTTAGTGACCCATCTTCAATGAACAAAGATGACTAAACATTGAATGCAGGTTTCTCTTTAAGATGCTTAAATACTTTCTCAGTAGTTCCTTTCCACCTTTTCTTTCTTTCTGAGTGTTGCTCTGCGTGGCAGTGGGTGCCTTCAGATAATCTGGGTTTAGTATTTTCAGGTGTTGTTCTCCTTCCTCTGAGCCAAAGGCTTTGTATAGGGTTTCATGAAGGGGCAGTGGCAAGTGTTTGCTGGGCTGTAATAGGCTAAATCACAACAGTAAATCTCCTGTACTAATGCTGATTCTGTGGAAAACTCAAGCAAAAAAGTTTTATAAGGAGTGCTGCTTTATGAGAAGCCTGTAAGTCAGGCACCCTTCCAGGCATGATAGGGATCAATATCTTACCAAATCTCTCCTGGCACCAGGCAGGTGGAGCTCTGCTCTCCTTACCAACAGCAGAGAATGCCAAGCCCTGTCCCTGTGTCTGAGGTGTATCCCTGAGTTTGAAACCAGTTCCCAGCGTTGTTTGCTAATCCTTGATGAGTGTTTATATCAGCAAGGCACTCCTCACATGTTTTATAACCTGTATATTAAAAACCAGTGTAGCATTACAGCTGCCTTTTCCGGATTTTTCCTCCTCTGTGGATTTCAGTAAGGTCTGTGTACTTGTCATCTGAAACTGGTAACCTTTTTGTGCTGACCCCAAGAGTCTGTCAGCGCTTTCTATTCAGTGCTTTTCAGTAAATTTCCACTTTGTTACTTGGATTGTCCCTTATTTCTTCATGTCTAGAACCCAGAGAGGTGCTGGTGACTTGAGGGTTGGGAAGACCCTTAGACAGGGCAATAATACACCAGTCTGGGGGTTTTGTTGCCTTATTGCTGCTAACTCTGAGGTGTGATCAGCTAATGCATGCTAATGCTGCTGGTTTGTCCTCACATTTCTGATTTATCCTCACTAGAAGCTGAAATTAAATGTAGAAATTGGAAGATGAATAGTGCCAATATAAATGATGTGTGTAGAATATATGTTTAAAGAAACCACTCTTTCCATCAATTCTTTACTCACTACTGATTTCACTTTAGGTGTATTACTGTGTCTAATACAGCATAATTTCTCAAAAAATGCCTCTTTGCTCCTTGCTTTCTTTGGTTTCTAATGCCTGATTTCCCTTACTAACTTACTTTCCCTTGCTTCTTTTTTTTCTCCTTTCTGCAGCCCAAGAATGCTCTGCTGATTCTGACCTGAACTTTCTTATTCCCATCGCAGTGGGCATGGCACTTGGATTCCTTATCATTCTTGTCTTTATATCTTACCTCATTGGAAGAAGAAAAAGTCGTACTGGCTATCAGTCTGTATAATCTCTTAATTCCATCTCTGCTGGCACCTTCCCTGCTCCTCTCCCTTTCCCAGACTCCCTGATCTGCCCCTTTAAAAAGAAGAAAAACAAATTAATTCATGGTTTCTTTCTTTAAAAAGATTGAAATCACTTCATGGTAGGGTAACATGCCATGAGTATGAAGATGAGTTACGATTACTTGAAGCTACTGTATGATTTTGGAAAAAGTAAGTGTTCTGAGGACCACAGAATTGAGCAGAGATGATGTGTGTCCTTGTGAGAAATTATTTTGAGGGAAGAAGACATCTACCAAGTTTTATGTTGTTTAATCTTTTTATACAAGAAAATTTCTAGCTGCCTACAGCTTGTCTTGGATATAATGCTAAAGCTAAAACTATAATTAAAAGTGTGAATGCTGTGTCAAAAGGGACTGTACGAGCAGTGGGAAAAAATACCAAGCTCTTAACAGACTTCTATGGGGAACTTGGCATATGGCTGTTCTTGGGAATCAGTCTGAATTTCCTGTCCTTCTGAATGTAAAGGTAGTACCTGATCTCACTAATAACATAATATGAGAAGAGCATCTGAATCTTCTAGTAAATTAGTTTGTTTAACATCAGTATGGAGAAGTTGACTGCTAACATATGTTGAATAGCTCTGCACTTAGCATGGTGGCTAATTTGCTAAGATAAGGCTCAGTCCTGGAGAACTTTGGCTACTCAGAAAAGCCAACGATCTGCTAAAGGAAATGTCTCCTGTGCTATTTTGTTGGACTGCATTTTTCCTTTTGTTCTGAGCTCAATTGTGAAATGAGGGTGGGAGGCTGGAATTTCACTGGCTGCAATTTCTCTCAGCTTTGATTCTGAACATAAAAGAGACTACACAGCACTGCTCCATGTGAGGCTCAAGAGTATTTTGAGAGCACTCAAAGACTGACTAAACACAGATTGCTCAGAGATTCCTGCAGATCCTTTGGACAGCTTTCACAGGTTAACAAGGGATCACTGAAACCTGTGATTTAAGAATGCAAGTGAAGATATAAAACCAGGCAGTTTTGATAGAATTAATCTGCTTTTAACCTCCTCATTATTACTGTCTCAGTGTAAGAGCACAAACTTTCTAGCATGAGGAATGCTGATCGTAAAGCAGAATATATATATAAATATATACAGTGAAGAAAGTGACTTCCAAAGGAATAAGAGCATCTGACCTCTTTGAAGATGCTTTCTTTGTTATTAATGCCATACCTTTTGCAATTCTATGTTCCATATATAAACTGTACCAAACTATAAGTTAGTTGTTAGTGGTTGTGTTCTGCTTCATTCCTATCAGGTCCATGTTGGTGGGATGAAAGGATGAAAGAAGCCTCTTGCTCTTTCAGCCTTTTTGGTCCACGTTGGCAAAAGCCCCGTGCAGCCAACGAGCCCTGATTTCCAGCTGTGGGACAGCTCAAGAGCTGCCAGGTCTGCAGAGAGCTGCTGAGGGCACACAGAGTTCTGTCCTCTGCAGCAAATGTTTGCTAAAGCTGCTTTAATATTTAATCCCTTTGTGCATTGAGCCCACATCCATGTTGTAGGGAAAGCACCTTCAGTAATTCATGTGCTTAGAGGTGACAGCCAACACTGATGTTTAAGTAACTCACAACAGCTCTATATTCAGGGAAGGGAGATTTCTGAAGAGTTAGTTTTGATGTCCAAGAAATACCTGTACATTCAATTATTCTTGTCCTCACTGTGACCAAAGATACACTCTACCTGAATTTGACAAAAGTGACTTTGTACTGCAAATGGGCTCTTGAACCAAGTTGTCTTTTTTTTAGGAATGTAATTTAATGCTGCTGAGTTGGACTGTGTGCTTCAGATTTGGTTGTCTTGGTCCTTTGTATTGTACCTTTGCTCTCGCAATACTTGATTTCCCTGCCAGAGTGGTAAATGTAATTATTTTGAGGCTGGCAATTTCTGAATAACACCCTTTTGTCAGTGTGGTGCTTCTCTGCTGCCAGCAGATGGATCCCAGCTATGGTTTCATGCTCAGATTGCAGACTGAAGTGTTTGACATCACTTTTGCTAGGCTATTTTAGTAAAATGTGGTCATTTCCCAGATGCAGACACATACACATATATATATTTTATATATACATATGAAATATTATTTTGAGCTTCAGTAGAAGTCAAAAATGGATCCAGCACTTTCAGGTTGTTACAGCATGAAGAGTGGTGTATACAGTTTTCCAGATCTTGAAATGACTGTACAAATATGCTGAAAGCAGAATATGTGTACGGAAAATAAAGTTAACTCTTGTGTTTATAAAGCTTTGTTTCAGTGTAAGTAGACAACACATGCCATTTCTGAGAGCTTTTCTAATGGGATTGTCAACATGCCTGGATCTGGATGTTGGTGATGAAACAGCAGCTTTTGCTTCTGAGCTGTTCACAGATTTACATCCAAATAAGTCAGTTTTTCTTGTTGATTTAATCAAACAAGGGTCCAGTGTCTGCTGAAGGGCCTGCTCCTCATGAATCCTTCCAACAGGCAGATAGGGAATAGACATTAAATAAAGTTTTACCCTGTTGCTGGCAACAAGAGCTGTTAATTTCATGGCAAAAAGCATGAAGGGTTTGGTTCCCTTTCAAGATCCCACAGAAATATAAATGTATTAAAAGAGCTAAAGCAACTGGCAGGGGGAAAAGTGCTTGTGGGTTCAATTTATTTCTGATAGCAAAAGAAGAGCCACTCGCCCAGCATCCTCCTCCTTGGCAGAAGGCAGTTTCTGTTGATCAGAAGATGCCCTTTCAGATAACTTGTGCAGTCAGAATGATCGTGTTGCCCTGGCTATATCAGTGTCATCTGAATAATGACATCTGGGCAGAATTAGTTCCTGAATTACCTCTGGTTCAGGTTTTTAACAGTTCTTAATAAGTAGGTTTTGCCAGATGGTTGGTTGTGATAGTATAGAGTGAGTGTTCTTGTGCTGGGCTCCTGAACTCTTTGGCCCGAGGAAGTTAATCAAGTGCTCAGAATTCCACTTAATCAAGTGCTTAGAATTCCAGGGTCAAGTTACACACGCTGCTTTGAAATTCAGTCCCTAACTGGCCAGCATAGGGAGCTAAAGTCACAAACTGCATCTCTTACAGCAGTGTTTGAAGAATGCTACCACAGAGTTAATTTTACTGTAGTCACTTTATTTTTAATACAAAAAATTACTTCTTAGAGACTTATATAGATCAGGAAATGACGGCAGATTAAGTACCTGGACTAGGATGTAGGACAAACATACCATAATGCTCCTGTTCAGTCAGTAATTTTAGTAAGTGTGCTTTCCAACTAGTACATTATCCCAAGGTGTCCTGTCCTGCTGCGTTCTCGCAGCTCCCAACATGCAGAGTGCAGTTCACGTCTCAAACACAAGGGCTGGGAGGGGCGGCTGGCCGGTGCAGCAGAGGTTGCTCAGGGTAGCAGCGCCCTGCTGGCACAGGGACAGAGGTGCTCCAGCAGCCTTTGGGCACGATGAACTGGTGGCTGCATCAATATCCACGTTGACCCTTAAACAATTAAAGCACTGAGCGTTCCCCCGCGGTTGCTGCAGCGTTAGAGCTGTGACCTCTGTGGAACAGGGAAGAACCGGTCTGGAAGCTCTGGGCACTTCTGTGCCTGATCAGGGGAAGGAATGAGGCACTGCCAACCTGTGAACCGTGACAAGAAAGCTCCTTTTGCTTGGCCCTGCCTAAGAGACTTGATGAGGATTCCTGGGGCAGAGAGAAGTACTGGAGTGAGGAGGAGGGAGGGATAAATGCATTAATCTTCCCACACCAGAAAGGAACAGCTGGAAAGGTTCAAGGGCAAATGATTTTCTACGTGGCCCATGCTCAACACCTTGGGTGTGCTGAACAAGCTGTGTAAAATGCTGCAGTCAAGATGGTTCTGGTGCTGAAGATCCTAGAAGGCATTTTGAGAACTGCCCTTTTTGCTTTTTAACTCAGTTATTGCAGGCATAATCCAGAATTTTTTGCTGTTTATTATTTTAAAAATAAGAGTGCTAATAAACTACCCTCATGTTAGCTTTTGCCTGAGAAATGCACATAAAACTATGGTAAAAATTAAAATTTAAAGCCAGGAAATATGCATTCCACAGGGGTCACTTGTAAAAGACCTTATGAAAATAGCATTCAGATACCAGAGGTTTTTTTAATCAAAACTGAAATGCTTTTGCAGGTTCTCTGCCCAGGAGATAACTTAATTTTTACTAATAATGATTTACATCAGGTGATGAAAAATGTGGATCCATGCTCCGTTGCATTTCATTTGTTTCCTAACTATGAACAAAAAATAAATTAAAAATAATCTCCATGTGACTGTTTTTCCTAGCTGAAAAAATGCTGGCTTGATGCTTTAAAAAAGGAAAAAGCCTCTGATTGACTTAACCTAAGTGCCTGGTGTTGGCAGTGGCTACTTCCCAATGCTGAGTGTGAAGATGATTCGGCCCAGGAAGCGGTCGCTGTTAAGGTCGTTGATAATCCCTTTCCCATTCAGACTGCACTGAATGGGGACCAAGTGATTCTTCTCCACGTCTGTAAAGTGCATGGCCACCAGTGGGGATGTGTAGTTGACCTGAAAAGAAGGGAGATTTAAGTGTGATTTTTGAGGGAGCAGAAAGGCAGTCTGGGCTCTCATGATCAGTAAAACCATTAGTAATTGGTTCACAGTTCCCAGGGATCTGAGAGCATTTCCTTGATGTCCACCGTGGTCCCTTGGGGTGATGAAGTTGAGCCTTTCTGTGCCTGTGCCTCAGAGGGATGGGATCCTGTTGGAGTTTTGCACCTTTGCCTCTTGGGCTGATTACCCAGGACAACACCAGACAATGGGACTCTCAAATACTTTCTGCTGTTATAAAAACCAGCCTGTTTTTATAATAAAAACTTGAAATAAGAGATCCATGGTGTTCCATGGATCTGTGTGCTCAAAGGACATGCAGACCTGGCATCTGGGGCTGTTACTCATCCTCAGCTGGCAGCAGTATGACAATAGGAGTCTAGTGCCTGCCTCATCTTCCATTTCAGGTTTTGCTGTGATGGTGTGTTCCCTCCCAACACTGCACAGCCCAGAGCAGTTCTGGCCAGCGTGTTCAGAAATAGCTGCTGATGTTGGACTGCTCTGTTTGGAGCAATCCAGCCTGAAAGCTGTTTTGCCATAGCTTTGTCAGATGCCCCATCCTTTTCCTCTTGTGTCACCTAACCCCTGACTTCCCTAATATCCTGGGAAAATGCTGGTGTTGAGACCTTCTCTGGGAGTTAGCAATGCCAATCTTAGTCTCCAGCTGATAAATGTAATCATTCCCATTGCTAGCAAGGGGGAACAGGAGTCCCCAAGGATTTCCCGTGGTTTGTCAGAGACAGAAATAGAGCACTGTAATCCCAGTGCCCATGGCCTCCCTCCTGCCTGCATCTGCCCAAAATAGCCAGAAAGCACATCTGTACTCTGTGCAGCAGCTCCTGCCCTCTCCTCCTCAAAGAGGCAAAACAGAGATGCCAGAGCCATTACTTACGTGAGTGAACTTGCCATAGTAGGGATAATACATGAGGTCAAACGTCCCGTTCCCAGGGTAGAAGTCCACGGATCTGAGATGGCTCTCATTGCCTTTCTGTGATCAGAAAAAAAACAAGGACACACACACATAGAGGACGTGGGACACAAAATACAGCTCCCTGCAGAGCAAGGCGAAGGAGCTTTAATATGGATGTCTCTCAGCAGCCCACGGCAGGGCTCAGCTGTGCTGTGTGTCTGCTGTGAGCCCAGCTGCTCTCCTGGTTCCAGCCAGGGCAGAACGGAGCTTTGGAGCCATGGGCAAGGGGTTGAGTTTGCTGCCTGTTGATTTATGGGGTATGATCCAGCAGCTGCCTGGGCAGTGGGAGCCCTTCCTTCCCCTTACTGCAGTTGGCTTGCAGGGTGTCCCCCAGGACTGAGGGTGGTGCGGAGAGGCTGGAGATGGATGTGAACAGTTCCTGCCTGTTCCCCCCAGCTCCAGGCTCTAGCTGGCACCCCAGCACCCAGCCCAGCGGGTCTGCCCACAGGGGCTGAGCAGAGTGCTGCCAGTCAGGCTGACAGGAGCCAGCAGCACTCAGAGGGTGATGGCCAAGGTGGGAAGCAGGAGACTGGTGGCCTCTGCTGCTCTCAGCTGAGCGGCCCCCACTTGCACCCAGACACATGGGCAGCACTGGCTCCTGTGAGTGTTTGGGGCTAAAATGAAGACAGATGGTGGTGGGGTCCATCAGAGGGAGGCATTTGGCCTTGTACCCACCACAGTGCCCAGCAGAAAGGAAAGCAGTACCTGCACTTTGCAGTCCACGCTCACAGGGACCCCAGCACCAGGGCGGTAGCCTATGATCTGCAAAAACAAAAACCATCCATGCTTGTAGGAAACGCAGTGCCAAGCACGTGCTGCCACCCTTCTCCAGGGCTTAAACCTTTCTGGGTGCCAGCCACGTTGCTCAGGACAGGAGCTGTGTGTCCCTACAGCAGGGTCCCTACAGCTGTGTGTCCCTACAGCCACCCCACACAGTGCAACCTGCCCTTGGCTGAGTGCTGGATTGGTGCCTGAGAGCAGGGGCAGAGCAGAGCACCCAGAGAGCCCAAACACCCTGGAGTAACACAGCCCCCTCCCCACACAGTTCACATCCTCTTACGCTTATTTTCCCAGCAGTGTGCACTGAACCACCATGCTATTAGATTTCAAATAAACTCAATTCTATGAAATTCCCACTGTAAATTGCCTGGGGTCTGGAATGTGCCCCAAAACCTCAGTTCCTCCCAAAGAAGGGCCTGGCACAAGACCCTCTAAGCACTCAGGCCTCAGCAAATCAAATCAAGCAAGTTTTGTAGTGTTTCTTTTTTATGTTTTCTGGGGGGTATGAGCCAGCAGGTTTGGGGATTCTAGTTCCTTTTCCCTGGGCCTGAGATGCAAAAGAGTCCAGTCCCTGCATAGTCTTTACCACACTGGGATGCACTGAAGGAAGGAATTGAGACAAACAGCTGCCTCTGTACCCGGTTCATCTTCAGCAGGATGCAGGGCTGGCCTTTGGAGTATCCAAATGTTGGGTCCTCGATGCCAGAGCAGTTCTGCAGCAGCGAGCGCTTGAACTGACAGGCTTTCTTCTCCTCACTGTCATCACCCCCTTGGATGAAGTACTGTCCTGAGACACACTCAATGTTCTTCTCTTCTTGAACTTTGTCATCGTAAGCTGGTGGGAACCAAGAGACTTGTTAAAATTTCCTGAGACCTCCACAGACCCACACTCTCACAGTACATCCACACGTCAAGGGCGTTAGAAAGTCCCACCCAGAAAGGCAAAGCTCCCTCCCACAGAAGCTCCCATGACCTTTTGAGCCTCCCTTTCCAAATGGGGGTCATGCGATGCCCAGGAGGAGACCCCTGCACCCATGTTTGCATGGATGAAAACAACTCACCGACGTGATTCCTGGGCTGATGAAGAGCTTACCTGCCAGGAAGTGGTGCATGCTGTCCACATAGGGCTGCCATGTGTTGGGCTGAGAGACATTGAAGGCAATGGTGAACCCATTCAAGTACGGCCTGATCATCACTCCTGAAGAAGGAGACAGACCCTGATAGAGCAAATGTGGCCACAGGCTTGGGGGGTGTGTTGCAGGGGCTGGTTGCTCTGTGACTGGGCTTGGGGCTGGGCACAGCCATGAGAGCTGCAGCACCAGTGCACAGATCAGCTTTCTTCTCAACCTACTGATCCCTCACCTCCATTTCACCCCCAGAGAACGCCATATACATGTCAAAATATCCCAGGAAACGTGGGAGATATGGAGGGTCTCAGCAGTGCTGTGGGTAAGTGATGGGCTTGGGGTTTGCACAGAGTGGCTGAAGCGTTCTCCATATTGCCAGCTGCGTGGCTGGCTCCATACAGGGATTGAGGTGAGAGGGCCTTGTGTTCCCCACCAACACAAAACACAGGGAAAATGCTGTGTCTGACACAGGGAAAGGATTTTCTGAACATTAACTTGCCAGAACTCCCCCAAATAATAATGCTTAAAAGCTACTCTTGATTTGCATTTTATTTTGAAGACATGAGGTGTAAACAGGCACCAGCTGAAATGAATCAGCATCACCTATGAAATGACTAAACTTGGCCTTTTACCTTGAGAATAAGGATAACAGTAAATAGCATAATTAGAATAACAATTAGTCTAATCAGGACGAATGCTTGCCATGGGGCTATTTAAGATGTCTGATCCTCTGCAGAGAACCTGCAGCTCTGTCAGTGCCCTGAGGTAAGTGAGAACACCCTGTGTGATGGAGGGCTGGGTGACTGTGGGAGTGTACAGCTCCAGCAGGGCTTTGTCTGAGGTCCCAGCCATGCCATTTCTGAAGGACATTGCTGGGCAAGTGCCCTCAGAGGTGCCCAGGGTCAGGCTGGCTGGGGTACGTACCTGGTGGAGACACACGGTCCCGGAACCTGGGCGTGTAGGGGCTCAGCGTGAGCAGCATCACGTACATGCAAAAGGCAAACATTCCCGCCAGGCACGTGTAGAAAACGAAGTAAAACAGTAAGATCAGGCCTGCAGAAGACAGAGGCATGTTGCTGTTAACGCAACCAGAGCACATCCCCTGGGGGGTGTCCCACAGGGATGCACAGTCGTGCTCGGCTCGGCGTCCTCCGCAGCTCCGAGTCCACGGTGGAGGTGGGAGCTTGGACACACACACTCTGCACACAGACCCTGGTGGTTTTGGGTGCAGGACTCTCAGCCAGACAAGCTCCTGCCCAGCCCCACAACTGGGGCAGCTGCTACTTGGCTCTGTACCCCTTTTGCTGCAAGGCCCTTCCCAGAGCTGTGTGTCTGTGTGTCCACCTGCCTCGGCTCTCTCCAACAGACAGACCCAACCTTGCCTCTCACCCTTCCCACCCCCTCTTGGTGTGGTAACATGCAAGGATACCCAGTGGCTTCAGCACCACCAAATTCCTGATGGGGCTGTGGGGTGATGCTCCTGCCCTGACTCCTGTCCCCTGCAGCCTGGTGCTGAGACTCAGTGAGCAGCACCTGAACGCTCTGGGACTGCAGCACCACACTGGCTGTTTCATGGCCACGACATTCAGGGAATGGGTTTGTTTTTCCTCTGGACCAGGCTCATGGCTGAGGATGTCTCAAGAGGCCACGGCCTATGAATAAAACCCAGCAGCTCAGAAAGCAAAGTGAAGCCCTAACCCAAACATTTCCCAGGAGAAACGTTCCGGCAGCTCGGGGGGAGCCCTGGGAACACAGATGTGCACTCCTGCCGTGCTTCTGCCGCAGCCACGGTGCTGGGAACAACTGTGGGGCCATGTCCTGCTGTGGGCTGAGCTGAGGTGCATGGGACCATCACTGCTGCTGGTGCCACAGCAGGGACAATGTCCAGCCTTGTAAAGTGATGCTGGATGGCTCCTTTATCCCAGCCTGGCAGAGTTGGAGCTGCTGCTGGGGTGCCAAGATGATGCTTGTTGAAACATCTTGCCACTAGCATTCCCTATCCGATGTTTCCTGCAGTGCAGCAGGAAGCATTGTCACCAGCAGAGATGGGGGTGCAGCCTTTCCCAGGGTGTGGGCCCTCCAGTGATAACCCTGTGGCCTTCATTTTGTCACTGCAAGTCCCCTGAGCCCCAAGTTCCTGAGGGACACCTTCAGAGCAGCACAGGGGAGCAGACCCAGGCTGGGCAAATTTCCTCCTCCTCACCCATGAGATGAAAGCAGGAAAGTTCAGCTTTATTCACCTCCAAATGCTCTCCCTTTAATAGAAATTTTGATTTTCACCGTAGTTTCAATGTCTCTCTCCTGTCCCCCTGTACAGGCACGTGAGCACACATGTGTGCACAGAGGACACGTGTGTCCATGGGGAGTGGGATCATATGGCAGAGCATGATGATCCCAGGGTGCAGGAGGATGCTGTACCCACCCTGAGGCTGCAAATAAATAACTGCCAGCAGTAGCCAGGCAGGGTCACATCCACACCAGACTGAGCAAGTTCTCTCACAGGCATCTTCTCAGCACCTGGCAGAGCCTCCAGAAACACAAACTCACATCACTGAGGACTGTCATCCCATACTGCTCCCACACTTCATTCTGCACCTTCCCATCCAGCAAAGAGGCAGAAGAACTGGGCTGCCTCCATGGCCAGCAAAGGGCACAGGGGAGCAAATGTGGATGTGAAATCTGACCCTGACTCAGGCTTGTGGGTTTTCAGACTCCTCTGGTGCTGGTGGGCAGCTTCCTTAGTTCCTCCTGGCTGTCCCCACAGGCTCTGCAGGAGACCCAGAGCGCTTTGCAGGGGCACAGTGCTGGCAGAAGCAGGGGTGCATGGCTGCAGCAGACTGACCTGCAGCCTCCATGCTTGCTCGGGCTATAAATTTCTTTCTGGGGCTCAGTCTGGGCTGCCTGAAATCTTTCCTTTCACGCTCTCAGTCAACATTAACATCCAGACCAAGAGTAACTTTTCCGTGGTTTTCTGCTTGTCCTCCTCACTAGTTCTTTATTGCACTGGTTAGAAATATTTACACTAAAAAAATGGACAGGGGTGGTCAGTCCAAGCTATCAAGGACATTCACAGGTAAGTGAATCTCTTGTGAAGCAGAAAAGGCAACAACCCCCACAAGTGGGGCTTGAGCAAGGACCTACCCCAGCTCTTGGCCGTTCTCCCCAGGCATGTTCTCTCCTCCGGGTTCCACAGGAATATCTTCATCTCCCCAGCCAGGTCTGCCCAGGTTTTGCTCCCCATCTCTGCCTTGGTCTCGTCCTTCCCTCTGTCAGGATCCTGGACCTTCTCCTCATGCTTATTTTCCTGGAAGAGTTACAGAACACAACCCCCACAGGCAAGCTGAACATCTCATTGGCCAAAAATAAATGCAAAAGCACTTAATAGCTGGAAATGTTTCAAATTTCCATTTTCCCATCATCACTCTTGAGTTAAAGAGAGGCAGTTTTGGCTGTTCCAACTTAAGATCTCTTAGAACCCAGCACCCATTTTTCCATGACATGTACGTCACTGCCATCACACTGGGTACTGTCTCCTTGTCCTGGCATTTACAGAAACTCATCTTTTTCCACCTGCATGAACACGACCAAAGAAAACCTGTGATCTGAGAGGGTCAGGACTGTTCCCACGCTTCTGCAACATCTCTGAGCTCAAGTGCACATTTTCTGTGCTGCCACAGATGACAGCAGGCAGCAGCATATAAGAGGTCATCCAGTTTGTTTTTCTTGGTGCAGGAGGAAGTGTTTAGTGTTTGGAGAAATCCCTCTGTTGTTATATTTCAATTACACTGAGTTCCAGGGAAAAGCATCTCCCCAGGTTGCAACAGTTTGTATTTTGCCGCAGTGGTGAAAACTTGTTTGTCCAGAACTGAGGAACACAAACCTCTCTGTACCTGGACCTGGCCAGGAGCTGCTTGAAACACAACAGCCATCCTTGAACCTGGGCAGGTTCTGTGTCTCCAAAAACAGGCAGCGAGGTGGGAGAGGGTGCCGATCTGGCTTTCAGCTCGGTGCAGGGCTGGGCCCGGCACCGCCGGGGAGGAGGGCGATGCTGAGGTATGGATGGGTTCAACACCTCCCCACATTTCATGCAGATGCCTCTGCAGGGCTCGGCCGCCCCCGGCTGGGTCAGAGCCACACTTATGCGAACCGGGCACGGATTGCACAAACCGAGCGCGGATCCACAGCAGCTGCCCCGGCAGCATCGCCCCGTGTCTGCGCCGAGGGCCATGGAAACCTACCGGCCGCGGGCACCTGTTGGAGCCAGGACTGACAAACAAGACATTTGCACCCTGTGGGTTGCCCCAGGGGAGCCGGGAAGTGGCCGACAGCTTGGCAGAAAGCCTGGCTTGGAAACACCTTTGAATCGGGGGCGGGGGGATTAAACTTTCCACAGACACGCAAATACTGCAGAACAGTGAGAATGGGGGCAGAGTACTGACTCCAAAGCCTGAATGTATCCCTTGGGGAGGCTGGTCAGACCCAGGGTGGCTATAAACCATCAGCATCCCACTGACTGCCCTGATCGGCTCTGGCTAAAGCGCCGGTGGGGCTCCTTTGTTAGCCCGCCTGCGTCAGAGCGCTGCTCCCGGCACAGTGCCCGCGGCTGCCCGAACAGCCAAGGCAATGCTTGGCCCAGGTCCTGCACCCCAGGCTGGAGCCCTTCCCGAGCCATTCCCGAGCTCCTGCATGGCCAGAGGTATAGGGTACACATGGTACGGGCCGATGGAAACACAGGAGTGTGGGGCAGCCGGATAGGATGGGATGACCACACTGCCTAGCCGATGTCTCTTAGCTAGGTCAGGTCTGGAATGGAACACCTCCCAGGTGGTTTAGCTTTGCAGCCCAGGACAGAGATGTTCTTGGAGCAGTCCCTTTCACTTGGACAAGGTGCAGAAGGAGCAGCAGCAGCTGGGGCAGGCGTGTGCTGGGGCAGGGAGGAGACACAGCTAGGCAGGATGTGTTGGAACAGTGGACAGCCCTGGGCTGCTGCGGGCCATGACAGATGGGGAAGCAAAGCTGGGGTTCATCCCTGGTGAGATCACTCTGTGTTGCCAGTTGTGGGTGTCCTGGGGGAAGCCAGGGGCTTTCCCTTATCCTCATCCCAGACCAGGTCAGCTCTCAATGGGAGATTTCTCCTCCTGAAATCCAGGTGTGCAGTCACTGTGCCCAGGTGTCCCCATCCCTCCTAGTCCCCCTCATCATCCAGCACCGCTAGCCAGACCTGCTGCTGTCCTTTCCCCTCCCAGTACAAAGAGCTTTGCTGAAGGGACAAAGCAGCATTTCCTAAAGCAGTTATATTTATCAGCCATGAAGCAGGTCCTTGCAGCAGCTCCCACTCGCCTCTTGGAGGGTGGCCAGCAGCCCCCGAAACACTCACCGCCTCCTGGCTGGGTCTCCTGTGCTGGCCCTCCATGGCCCTGGTGCTGGTGTTCCTGTCCATCCCTGGGCAGGAAATGCAGAGAAACGAGTGTTAGCACAGCAGCACATGCCCCATTGTGGGTGCCATGTCACCCCAGCTCTCAGGAACCCACAGGCACAGCCCCACAGCACCCCCCAAAATCACAGCTGTGCCAAGACCTCTGCCTGTCTGTGGGGAACCACACTGCTTTCCCTCCCTACCCTGCAAAGCTCAGCATTCAGGAGTGGATCAAAAAATAACTTGCTTTCCCAAGAGGAGTGAGCTCAACGCAACAGGATCCCATCCTGAGTCCTCTGGAATCTGGTGCCCTTTGCAGCCCCCTCACTGTACCCTGCCTCATGTTTGAGTCCCCATCACTGCCAGTCAGTGCCCTACATGGGGAAGCCAGCTCTTCACCCCCAGGAGACCATGTAGCTGTTAATAAACATTAGCAAATCACTAGGGTTTCCTATGGCCACATGTTGGTCAATGTGTGCTTGTCAGTCACAGTGGGCCATGGTTAATGCTTACAAAATCTTTTTTGCAGTGAAGGGGCAGTGCAAGGGGCAGGTCTATATTTACCCCTTCGAATAACGACAGCAGCCAGGAGTTCAGAGCATCTGCTTCCTCAACCTGGCTTAAAGAGCTGGGCACAGCCAACCAGACAAAATCCAGAGGGACACTTTGCTGTGGCATCCAGCAGACCAGGGCTGGGGGGTGTCAGATTTTTCACCCATTGGTGAATTACAGGCACAGGATGATGCTTTGGGGCACAGGGGCTGCGTGCTGGAGCCCTGCTCCTGGAACAGCTCCAGCGGTGTGATGGCAGTGCACGGGGGCTGCCTGTCCCTGGTTGTGCCCACACAGCTCTCAAGGAACAGTGGGGCTCATTTTACATGTCTGTCCCAGCAGGAACTTAGCACCATCCACCAGCTCATTCATTGGCACGATTCCAATGGGATCGGTGACCCTTCCCTTCACAAGCGAGCCAGGCCCTGTTCAACAGTGGGGAAAGACTGCCTTGCCTAGGCTGGGGCTCTGCCTGGAGAGACAGGGACATCTGTCCCAGGCTCCCACAGGGCTGCACGGTGCCGTCCAAGCAGGCAAAGCACCACTTCTCCCTCTCCTCCCCTGAGCATGGCTGAAAGCCACTCACCGGCTGCACTAATAAACGGGCACAGCAGGAAACAAAGAGGTCTGGCAGCTGCCCTGGTCTGTGCCGAGTTGGCCGGGGCTGGCACATGCCTGCTGGGTCTGCAGGCAGGGCTGGCTCGGTACCGGTGCCAGTGCCTGCCCGCAGCCAGCCCACCGGCAGGAGGGCTCTCGGGCAGCTGAGCTCACAGCTGGACCTCCTGGCCAGGCTGGTGCCCTGGGGCAAGAGTTGCCTTCCTGAAGCTCAGGAGCTGGGATGGGTTGCAGGGATTTAAAATGGCCTGGGCAGTTGTAGGGCACCAGCAGCTCCACGGGGGCACACACACCTGTCAGCAGTTGTGCTGCTGCTCAGTCCGGCCCTGGCACAGAGTGGAGGATGAAACTGAGACCTGAGTCCTCCATCACTACCACAGAGTCGGGGAGACTGAGCAGGAGGGGACCAGTGCCAGCTCCTCTGTTCAGTGGGACACAGGCAGTGAGCTCAGGGCTCCTCTAGTTCATCCGAGGTGAATAACTGCTGTTTTCTCTGGAGGTGATGTGTTTTTTGCCATCAATTGATCTGGGCATTTGTAACTTGTCTCTCGCACTGCTGTCAGTGTATGCTTTCCCTTTTCTCCTGGGAGAAACTGGTCATTAGGCTCTTATCCAGAGTTTAAGTGTGGTGTGTTGGGTTTTTTTTAGAGCAGAGATAGGATTAATTTCTTTTAACTTGATGAAATATGCTTGAAATAATTATATGATTTGTAAAGGTAAATGGCCAGTCTTCGCGAACGAAGATCTGGGAAAGGTGTTCCCACCTTTCAAGCCTGCGCAATGGAT
>JAWWLV010000158.1:9558244-9594910 GCA_035041135.1 Platyrinchus mystaceus | reverse complement strand
GTGTGCCGGGCCGGGGGTACCCCGGGCCGGGCCGGGGGCCGTGCGGGGCGGTGGGTGCGCGGGGACCCCGCGGGGCTGCAGTGACGGGGCCGCTCCCCCGCCGGGCGCGGGTCCGGCCGCAGGGCACGGTCCGTGTGTCCCCGCAGCCCCCGCGGCCGCTGCGGCGGGACCCCCGCGGGCGGGTCGCTGCCCGGCCCCGCGGCGGCGGCATCGGCGGCATCGGCATCACCCTTTGGAGCGGCTGCTGGTGGGGCCGGGGCCGCTCGTCCCCGAGTGCGGACTGCGATCCCCCCACCCGCGCTCCGCCCCGCAGCCCCCGCAGCCCCCCGCCCGTGCGCTGCCGGGCCCGCAGTCGCGGGGCGGTGGGGTCACTGCTCCCACGCTGACGCGGTTTTAGCAGAAAAAATGGAACAAAAGGAATGGGGCTGGGGAGAGGGAGGCTCGGTGCCATCTGCCCCCCCGTTCTCTCGGGGCAAAAGTTGAAGCTGGCTTCTTCCTTGGGCTACTTCGTGCTTATTCTTCGCTTTCTGGCTTTTCACCCCCCCAAAGAACAAGATGGAGAAGTCGGTGCTGTTTCTGTGCCATCTTGTCTGTTTTCTTCTAATAATCAGGAAAAAATAGAAGTAAATCAAGGGCAGTACAAAGATACGCATTATTGCAAACTTTTAAAGTAATCTGCAAAAACCTGCTACGACCTTGTCTTTAGAGTGGGCTTATGTATGGCAAGGATAATAAGAGGATGTTTCTGATGCTTAAAATAAAAATGATCTTTCTAAGACCAGTCCACATTTGGAGTGCCATTTTAGCAAAAGCAATACTCAGACTATGCATAGCAGTAGTTTCTTTACATCTCCCCCCCAGAGTTAAGCAGTGTTTCAGACCACCTTGTATACTCACACTATGGTAAGCACTGCAAGTTTTGAGGTATCTAATTGGGATAAATCACAGAGAAAAGGCTAATGCTATCTCTTAAAAGCAGAGATAGCAAAGCTCTTGTAGCTTCACTTCTGTCTACAGAGCTGTACCAAGCTCAGGAGCAAAGAGGAGAATGATCTGATGGGGAATTCTTTCAGCAAAAATTAACATTGAGGGAGATCAATGTTAATTGAGCCCTTCAGCATCTATCAACAGAGATACAGAGTCCACGTATGCTGAAGCAGCTGCAGGCATCCTTACAGAAGTACAAAACCACTTTCTCTCTACACACGTAGCAAAATGTGTTTTCTGAGAAAGAAAAAAATGTAATTAGTGTCCCAGTACAGAGCTAAAGTGGAGGTAATCACATTAGCTCTTCAGTTTCACATCTCTCTTCAATATCAAGTTAAAGGATTATTGTTGGTTTTGTCAGAACTTGGAATAAAAGCTTTTTTTTTTTTTATTCTTTAATCTTATTTGGACTATTGAAAAGCTTTCAGAAATTTTCCAGTTGGAAACCTTTTGTTTCTCTTCTCTATTGCATTTTGATGTGTGCCACTCCTGACCTGGGAAACGATGTGGAAACGGAGAGTGGAAAACATGGTGGTGCCAAAACAAGTTCAGAATCCATAAACGGTGTTTCAAGCTGCTTCTTTTGGGGTGTTTTTCTGCAGAAATGCCGTTGAAAAATACCCTGGTTTTGAGACAAATGGCACATTTTGCAGGTGTTCTCTTGGTAACTTTTTGCAGCACCTGTGATGGCAGTGCAGGAGCGCTGGTTTGTGCCCGTGGCACCCACTCGGCCGTGTCTGCGGGGTGGTTTTGCAGGGCACACAAACATCTGCCCACCCACACAGCCCAACCGTGCACGTTTGAGCTGTGCAAGGAACATATGGCTGGGTTTGTTTACTCTCTGCTCATTTGCCAGCCAAACTGTAGCAGTAAACAGAAGTTTGGTAATCATGTGGAACCAAGATGGGTTTGTTCTTTCTCTTCTTCCAGAACTAATCTATGTAAGAAGTGGCAGTTTCTCTCCAGGTTCTAAAGTTTTGTTCAGCTAAGTTTTGGTTCCAGTGCAATGGAATTTTAAGAAATTTGTGGGACACTTGCATTTAAATGGCTACATTGGAACTGCAGTGTGGCACAAGTGATAGTATTTGGGAGGCAATACATACAGAAAGGCTTAATATCTTGATGAATTTTGAACTATTTAGAAGACTAGATTTTATATTATTAACTTATTTGGCAGATTTAGGAGAATAAAAAGAATAACCCCAAATACAACCAGCAGCAAACAGTTAGGTACCTTTATCTCCAGGCTGTAAAAGCATGGCATGAAAAAACTAAAGATCATTGAGAAAAGAACCAGCCTGCATCTTAAGGTTCTTTAGTAGTTATTTAATTTTTTTTTTTTAAATTAGTAACTGTGTAGCTGTTCATTCCAGCTAAGGACTAACTAGTTGTCGGGCTCCTTGCTCTTAGAACCAGTAATGTCCCACTGGTGTAGTCAGAGCTGTGCTCTGGGACATGAGCAGAAGGTTTGCAGGTGGAGAGCTTTCCTTCCAGAGACACCGGTCAATCAGAAAGGATGATGCTTTTCTTTACAAACCTCTCTTGCCCTTTCATCTAGGGGAGCCTGCTTGAGCAGGGAGGTTGGACTACATGACCTCCAGTGGTCCTTTCCAGCCTTACCCATTCTGTGCTTCTGTGATCTCCTTGTGTTGGGCTTTTGAGCCCCAAGTTTAGGACTTGTCTGTGATTTCAAGCTCATCTGATCGATATGGGTGAAATGATCCAGCCCCATGCCCGTGGCAGCCGTGCCAGTCCAGAGCATGGAGAGGGAGCACTCCTGCCAGCAGCACGGCTGGGGGATCAGCATGGAGCCGGTGTGGAGGAGCAGTGGGGAGCCTCTGCCCTTTTCCCTGGGGAGAGCTGTCCCTGTGGAGGAAGAGAGATAATTTGTACCAGTGTGTGTCCATATGGCTGCACTGGTGTAGCTGTTGGGGTGAAGAGATCTCTCTGTCTGCTCTGCAGATATGCACAACCCTACGGAAGGGCTTGTGGGTGCCTGGGTGTACATCTCTGAGACAGAAACTGCCCAGCAAGGCCTGTGTGCTCCTCTTTCGGGAGAATTTGGACAAGGAGGTTGTGTATGGCTTGGTCAAATCTTGGCCTTTCTGCAGATGTTTTATCTAGCCATGTACAGGCTGTCAGGAAGCCCCTGAACACCTCAGATGGGGATTCCCAAGATGGTTTGCTTTAGGGAATACACTCAGCAATGGTGAAGGCAGCTCCTTGCCCCTGGGACACATTCCTTGCCCTTCTCTGAAACACCCTGAGAAGTGCTGGGAGCATGCACATGGCTTGGGAGCCTCTGGGGTGGGAAATACCTTTACCTGCTCCCTGGGCATGTTGGAGAGCCCCAGGCTGTGGGAATGGGATTTAGGATGGCCCCAATAGCCCACAGGGAGTGCGGCAGGGGGCTGTTATAGTCCATTATCCTACCAGCCTCTCTTGCAGGTGCTGGTAGGACATAGGTATATCTGCATAATATATGAAATATGATCAAAAGGATTGTTTCACGGAGTGATATGAAGCTGGCAGAGCACACACTGAGCAAACACACCTAAAGATGTTGCTGAGTGTAGCGTCGCAGCCAGCTTTCCTCTTGGCTGGTGGAATCACTCTTTTATATTTATGTTCATTTGGGAGATCTATAAATATATAAGAGAAAAAACCTCATCATCAGGCAGCTGTAGATGAGTTTTACTAATCCACAAATTCATTATTCAAGCATGTAAAAATAGCTGGTCCTTGCTGAAAGTAGGGGATGATACTACAGGAGGGGGAGAATTGGCTGTTACTGGTGATGTCTCATTTGCATGGAAAATTGTGGATGCCTTATGATTACAGCCAAGATTGCCCCCCTCAAAACAAACAGCATACAGTATGGTTATTTAGCTTGATGTAAGCAGACAGATTAGAAAGTATATAAGTGCCTAATGGGAATATTCCTCATTAGCTCAATTGCCCCAGGCCAGAGGGGCTGGGAGACTCTGATGTATCTAAATGAGCTTTGCAGAGTTACAATTCTTAAGGCTCTCTTCATCTACGTCAGAGCAGTGATAAGTAAATGTGGATTCAGATGCCCTAGTAACGCTTGATAAAGCATGTTAGTGAAGGAGAAAAGTGACAGCCAAGCCCAAAAATATTCTCAGGTTAGAAGAAAGGAAATTCACCATGATGTGGATGGTGGTGGGAGGAGAAATTTGGGATGTTGTGACTGTCCCCAGATGGAATGAGCAAATTCTGTTGTGTGTGTGTGTTTTTAGGGTCGTTCAATAGAAGAAAAAGAAATTCCCTCTACGTAACTGTGACTCTCCTCATTGTGTCAGTATTAATTCTAACGGTGGGCCTAGCTGCTACAACAAGAACCCAAAATGTGACTGTTGGAGGTTATTACCCAGGGGTTATTGTAAGTATAGAACTCCTAGGTAGGTCTAGAAAACTTATTGCCTACAAAGTCCCATGTAATGCTGCAAATGTTATAAAGGGTGATCTTGTCCTGAATATTTTGCTCAGTTACTTCATTGCCGTTTGATTTATTTGTTTTATTATTATTTTGCACCTGCTGCTCATTCCCATGCAAAAATCCCATCCAAGTGGCAGCTTCCTCTGAGCTTAGGTAATAACATGCTTTTGAGCTAATGGTGTGACAGGTAAATAGGTTTTATGTCAGTAGAAGGAACCATAGAACTTCTTTGTTTGCATAGATCACATTGAGCCCAGGCAGAAGTAAGGCAAAGAAGGACCATAGGTGCCAAGAACAGCTGAGAGACCAGGCCTTGGAATAATGTTTATGTGACTTGTGGTGATAAAGTTCACTTGCCGGAGTGTTTAATGGCTCGGAGTCCCTGGATGAGGAGCTGTGGCAGTTTGCCAGGGGAGCATGAACATCAAAGCCACCAGCACATCCATTTCTTCTTTTTTGTTACCAACAGCTGAAAATGGGAAAGGACAATCTCGTAGCTTCAAATGGCTTAATTTAGAGAAGACCACTGGTGTTCAGCCTTCTTTCTATTAGATATAAATCCTCCTGCAGAAGCATAAGGGGCAAGTACATTATGCCTCTCCCAGCATGAGCAAAGGTCTAATCCAAACTGGAAAGCAACTCCTGATCTTTCCTGTGCATGTCTGAGATATGCTCAAAAAGAAGCACTGAACTGCAGTCAAAATGGGTGTCTTAGCATACTGAGTGTAGCTAGTAGCCCCAGCTAGAGGTTTCTGGTGTAACAGCTGTGGAGTGCTGCACTTCTGATTTGGAGGCTTGAAACCAGTCCAGATAACTAGGTGGAGGCTTGTTCTTGCCTTGTTGCTGTTTGATTTATTTGCCACACGTTGCAGATCTCAGGGAGCTTTATACTTCTCTGTGACCAAGTTCTTCTATGACTGAAGAAAACCCCTTTACAGCCCTTAGTGTGGAACATCATTACAGATTGTGTTGGGCCTCTTCAGTTTAGGTTTTCTGGTTTCTCACAGTAACTCCTGCATTTAGGCCTGATCTTTTTTAAATAGAGTTATAGAACGAAGGTGTTGAGAGGGGTTTGAAATGCTCCACACTTAGCCTACACCCTGTCAGCCTGAGCTGAACCTCGTGCTTCAGAGCAGGTCCTGCAGACTGATGCAGATGGGTTGAGTCTGTTGCTCACGTCCCCTTGACATCTCCCGTGCTATTTATGGACTGGGAACGTCAGCATCACTAACGCTTTTTTAGGACTTAGTCTACTCAAGGAATTAATGAATTCCTGGACTTGGGAAGGGCGTTGAGTTACTTTATTCAGAGGCACCCTGGCAATTTGTGTTTGTCACCAAATTCCCCCTCTTGGTTCATTAAAACACTGTATGGTAATGTGTGATGACCTCACTTGTCTCCCTGCACAGGAAAACATTCCAGTGTGCTGCTGGATGCTTCAGCAGGTGCTTAAAATAGCTGATGTTTCATAACAAGCTGGGATTTCTCCCTTTACTGGGAAAAAGGGCTTGCTGTGGTGCATGAGTACTCGGTGAGCTGTCCCCAAGCAGGTGACTTCCACAGCCCTGAAGAAGTAGCTCCTTGCAGCTCTTGTCATCCAGAACCTCACACTGCTGTTAGGCCTGCATGCATTTCCATCAGGGATTCTGTTCTCTGTTAGTCAAACCCTGACTGCCCTGCCTTGGTAGGTAAGGTAAGGAAAACACAGAGCCAGAAGTCTCATCGCTGCCACGCCTCATGCACCATTCTTTGCTTCTTCAACTTGTGTTCCTTGGGCAAACACCTCTTGTGGAGGAGGGGACGTGTAAGGAAGTGACTGTCTAATGCAGGGGATTGTCTTCCCAGGCCTCTTCTTCCAAGGAAGGGCAGAACCAGGCACTGGAGACCATCCACACGAGTGGGATTTTGTTTGGTTGGGTTTTTTGAGGGTTTGAGGTTAGTTTTTTCCCAAAACATCTCAGTTCCTCATTGGTACAACTGGAGAAGCTGAAGCAGAGGGTGCAGTGACATGTCCCATAGACAGGCTGCCTTCACTCTCCTCCATGACTACCCAACCTTCACGACTCCGTCAGTGAACACCCTGGCTGTGTCTCTGTGGGAAATGTCCTCACCTGTGCCTGGATGACTGAGCTGGGATAGGGAAGCCTGGAATATAACAGTGATGCTCAGCAGACAAGAGCAATGATCAGGTGCGGAGGGCAAGCACCCTTGTGAAGTGAGACTGTGAGATATGTGTGTTGTCTCCAAGTCACAACAGCTTCCAGAAACTGTGTAAATGACTGACCTTTCTTATGCTTTCACTGGCAAACCTCTTCTGTAGTGTTTCCTTGGCAAGGATGTTGCCTAAAGTGCATTCCTTCTGTGTCCTGTCCTGTCCTCCTTTCAAACAGGCATCCCAAGGCATCACATCCATCAGCAAAGAAATGATGCAGTTGATGCAGATTCCTAAGATCTCTTTCTCCCATCCATAGAAGAATGAGTAGTTTTTCCATTAATGCAATGAGAATTCCTGTTAATGAGAACCCACTGATTTATTTGGTCTTCACCTGTTGGATGTACAGACTTGCTGTAATTTCTTCTTTTTGAATTATCTTACATTATCTGAAGTATTTCACCTTTTGATTTGAAGCTGCTCTGAAAGACCACATGGATATTTCTCTTATGGATAAAGCTCAAAGGGCACAAAACATTTTTCTTGAGCATTTGCCTTAGCTGTTTGTTGCCTGATCAGCTGCTCTGCTTTAAACCCTGCTGTTGGAGCCAGCTGCCCTCACTGCCCATGGCACTGCACCAAAGGTTACTGGGCTTAAGCAGGGCAGAGGAAGATTTAAGCCCAACTTTTTATCACATTTGTGTCTGCTAATCTCTGTACATGCCTCTGCCTGTTAGTATTGGGTTTATTAACCCTTTGTTTTCTATTCCTGGATCTTAAAAGTATCGATTCCAGGTTGGTTGGCTCATTGTTGAATCACTACAGTATGTTTTGTGCTTTGTTCTGCTTCCTGGGGAGTTGGCCAGTTATTGGGTATTCTCACCCAGATCTTCACTGTCCCTTGGTCTGTTTGGATTTGCACCTGCTTAATATGACAGGTCCAACTGTAGGACTTTTCCGGCATTTCTCATTTTGCCGACCCATGGAAGTGGAGATGGATGTGCTCTAGACCAACCAAAGACCTTTCTGGGCGTGACACAGAAGTACTTCTGCATCTCCCCTCATAGTCTGTGGTTCCTCCTTGAAGTCCCTGTTTCTGGCCTGGCTGAGGTGTGCTCTGTCCTGGAAACTTCTACTTAGAGTAGCTAAATAGCTTAAGGCTGTGGAGAAAGGAGGTGGAAAATCACGCTCCTGGATGACTGCATTGAGCTGAAATAAGTGTTGTCAGTTATGGCAGCAAAAAAAAGATGCTTTTCCTGCAGTAGCTTGGTCTGTTGGCTGGGTTGGCGTGAGCTCTTCTGGTAGAAGACCTTGGTGAATGCATCCTCACCCCTGGAAATGAGGGAGGAGTAGGAGAAGGGAGAAAGCTGCTAAATCTTCCAAAGTATAAATCTCCCTTATTTCATACTTCACATCAAGAAAGTCTCTGAGTTAAAAACTGAGGTGATTGCTCCCAGGCTCAGTGAGGCTACAGAAGCCTGGTCCTGCAGATGTTAGTGCTGTGCTCCTGCAAGGTTTGCACCTGGAGACTCCTGAGTGTTGGTAGGGTTGTTCCAAGACAGCAATGCATATCCTCATCCACCAGCCATTACTCAGCATCACTGGGGAGGGGATGGAATTCAGAGCTCATCCTTTTGGTTTCTACACACGCTTTTAGTGCCGTATGTGGGACACACCTGATAGTTCCTCCTAGTGAGACTCCACTGGTTTCTTGCTAAGGAAGAGTGCTCACACATCCACAGTATGTTCTTTTGCTGCTTCTGCATTTAAATGTGTTCTGTCTGTATACAAAATATGTTGGGTATCATTCTGATCTAAATGCTAACAATACATTGTTTTGCAGCTTGGTTTTGGGTCGTTTCTTGGAATAATCGGATCAAACTTGATAGAAAACAAAAGGCAAATGGTAAGTTCTTTATAGAAACTTCTCCGAAAAAAATGACAGTAACTCAAGTATTGTGTGCAAAGAGTATTATTGGTTTTCTTAACTCTTCCAGGGTAGTGTTGCATACCTCTTGAGAACTAGAGATGGTTTCTGGCAGCCCAGGAGAACAAGGCTGTTAACCCTGCTCTTTTTAAATTTAAAAAAAAATGCTCAAGGAAGCACAAAGTGACTATACAGAGTCTCACTGAACTTGGAGAGATTTTTTTAAAGAGCTTGAAATTGAGCATTTGGAGTTTTCAGGATAGTCAGTGCTTCACAGACTCATGCCCAGGGCTTTTTCTTTTGAGCTGTCACAGTATGTGATACATAAAACGGTAAATAAGATAAAAATAATATACTTATCTTAAATCTCTTAAAATAAATACTTAGAAGCCCGGAACTCTGGAAAAATTGCTTTTGGCCACTTTCTATTCTAAGCAAAGGTTAGAGCAGAAGATCAAGCAGCCAGTCTGGAGGTGAAATCCCCTAGAGAGCCCAGCAGAAAGACCTTCCTGAGGACAGGAGTGCTCAGAGCTGTCTGCTCTACAAATGTCTACAGCATAAGTCACTTGAGATATCATCATGACAAAAAGCATGAAGACTGGTGTAACTGAGAAGCAGCCAATCCTCTCCAGCATTGCTGATTAACACACCTCTTGCTGGTTCCTGTGCTGGGGTGGGAGGGGGTCTCTCTGTGCAGTGGGGATGGAGCTGGCTCAGATTACCCCTCTTGGCAAGCATGGGACACTTGGGTTGCCACTGGACACTTGTGGACTTGTCTGGGTCTCTGATGGTGTCTTGCAGATGCTGTTTCACAAACCCCACATCTTGATGCCCATGCCTAGAGGTAGGGGCTGTAGTGCTTGGAGATGTCAGTGACAGGGCTTAGGGTACGGGGAAGGCATTTTTGGAGACTTTAGCCAAAGATGTGGGTAGAGAAAGATCAGAAGTTGGTACCCGATACTGTCCTGGCAGGCTGTCGAGCTCAATCTTTCCAAGCCTGTTTCCTCTGCTTGCCCACACATGGCTGGCCAGAGGTGGCATGTGGGGAGGAGCAGTCCAGCTCCTGGAGCACCCTGTGGGCACATCTGTCTCCTGCCTCAGCTGGGCTCTCCCAGGAGAGTGGCTGCAATCCCCCTTCCCAGTGTTTCCCCATGCTCTGGCAGCAATATCTCTCCAGCCTTCCTGGTATGAGCCTGCAGAGGGCTGAGGGAAGCGGTGCTGTCCCTGCAGCCTCTCCCTCTGGGCTGCTGCTGCTTCTGCAGGGATGGAGCTGCCTCTGGGAGGGGGCTCAGGGGTCAGATTAGCAGGGTGTGCTGCTGACCAAGGCTAAGGCATGGTGGCCAAGCTGCAGGGGGAAATGGGAGAAATTCCTGCCTGTCCAAATCCAGAAGCTGGGCTGTGCTGCCTTAGCCTTTGCTTTGCAAATAGCGGGCTCCCTGCAGAGCCGGAGGGAGAGGGTGAGGCAGACCCTGCAGGAGAGGACATCTGCCTTTCCCACAGTCAGACAGGGAGCAGGGGAGGTGAGTTTCCCAGTGGATATTTTTTGTTCTTTTCACCCTGGCTCTGCAAGAGCAACATGTCCTGTTCTTTCTGTCCTAGCGGGGTTTCAGCCTCTTGCTCATCGTGTATTAGCAGCATGTTGGTGTCTGGTTGAGCAATGACCATGTTGTGCCAGTCCTGGACCCTTCACAGGAGTGCCCACGAGTGACAGCATGGCTCTGACTTGACTGTTTGGTTATTCTGAAAAGCCCTGGGTAGCCTGTGTTTGTTCCTTTCATCTCTCTATCATTTTGTGTCCCAAAAAGCACACACGACCCAGCTTTGCAGGGATTGCGTCACTGCTGCCTCGGCTGGCAGCAAGCGTGTCTCTGCTCTGACCGCAGAGAGGACATGCAGTAGCTGTCACTTATTGTCCCTCTGCTTTAGTCACACCTCCTCCTTGCCCAGGGGCAGCTTTGTCCATTACATGTTTCCATAATGCCACTGGCAGCGCAGGATTTATTTTTTTTTATCTCCTGTGAACTTCCCCAGTGTCCTAGTTTGCCAAAAGACAGTCTGGGTCTGGCTTGTTACACAGCTGATGGCAGAAAAAGCTAAAAGCAATTTCTTGTGCGTGTTTCTGTCCGTCAGGTGACTGAGGAGTGTGAGGAGTTGAGTGAGCCAGTGTGGCTTACGGGGAGAGCTAAGCTGAAGCAGCTCTCACTCCTCACTTTTCTCCAGTCTGCTGTCAGGAACAGACCTCTCTGTTTTGACTGCCATGCCATGCATCTGCAATTCCCACTTGCCAAAGAAACGGAGAGGTCTTGTTCCCCCAGGGAGGCCCAGCTGCCCACCCTGCAGGCGGCTCTGACCCAGCCCAGCAGTTTTCAGCTGAGGAATCAGCGGTTTATGTGCCTTTATTACAGTCATCCATGACAGGGAAAAGTGAGAACCAACAGCTTCACAGCCCATCAGTGGCTGTGCCATCACCCAAAGGGATCCTCAGCCCAGGACACTCCTGCTTCGTGGTTCCTGCACTGTCCAAACCCAGTTTGTCTTTTCTTGTCCAAATGCTACTTGGTGTGGCTGACTTCATCAAGATGAAGAACATCAAGAACATCACTCAGCTCTTGAGAGGGACTTCTGCTTGCTACAGTAACAGTATTAAGCCCAAATCAAAAATCTTCATGGCAAGTTGAAAACTGAGATTTTAAAAATTAATTTCTATGTTTTTATTTGCTGTTTGATTTTTATAATAAGTTCTCAGTGTTTGGTTTTCAGACTTTTCTTTCTCCAGCTGGGAGAGAGGAAACTGTGTAAATAAAGTGAGCAAACCCATTTCTAGCATTAGATCCTTATCTCCTGGTAGGGCTGTTATGAAAGTATCATCATTAACCTTGTATTTATTTTAAACAACCATATTAGCAGCTCCTATCTGCAAGCAGGCATGACCGACAAATACCCTAATTGTATATATTTAGTGTTTGGCTCACTTCCCATCTCCAAGGCTCATGCTATTTAGGGAAAATATCCTCTTTCATGTAAGTATGAAAAAAAAAGGACAGTACAGAGGAAAACCAAACTTGCTACAAAATAACCTAAGCCATAAGCCCCATACTTCCACTGAGACTGTGAGAAGCTGCACCCTCTCCCCTTGTGTAATTTCACTGGTTTGGTTGTGAAACAAGGTGATTGTGTAATGGATAATGTGAGTTGGGATCCAGATGTGGAGATGCTGGGGCTGAGTGGGGAGGAAATGCAGGTGTTCACAGCTGACAGAAACAAGGTCCCAGTGTAGGATCTGATCCTGGAAAACTTGTCACCTGCTGCCATCTGCAAGTAGTTGGTGGCACAGCATCTAATATTCCAGTAGCAGCCTAGTGGCTGTGACGTGTTCATGTGGTCACTGGGATCATTTCACAGTCTGCTCCATCTGCTGCTGCAGGTTTTATGTCTGTGTCTTGAATACTTGCCTCATCTAGAAAACCATTTTATTCTCTCTCATTTTGAAGCTAAGTGAAGTCAGCAATTGTACGGGGACCATTTCCACTGCCCCAAGCGAGCCCTCCTGCATCCCCACTCGTTGCTCAAGCTGCCCTGGATGTTGCTGGAGGAAGGCCTGTTTTCACTTAGGGAGATCTGGGTAAAACCGGTGTGGTTAACCTAAAAATCCTGAGATACATTAAAAATACACGTAGGATCCTTCTGGATTGTGTTAGGGAAGAGTTAAGGACAGCAGCAGCCAGAAGAGGTAGTGTATCCTCAGCCTAAGTTTGGCCTTTTGGAGTCATGGCAGAACCTGCATTACTGTCTCAAGTCCCCAGAGAAGCCGTCTGGCACAGTGCTGCTGGTCCTGCCGCTTCGCCAGAGCAGACACACATCCCACTGCTTCAGTGAGACCAGGCTGTGCAGCCCAGGCAAACATTTGGGTCATTGATTGCTTGAGGGCTTATTGACTGTGGTTTAAGTATCCTTGTGGAGAGGGCACAAATCACTTGGTTGTGGAGAGGCAGATGATACTTTGCTTTGTTTTCCTTTTTCAGCTGGTTGCATCGATCGTCTTCATCAGCTTTGGTGTCATTGCTGCGTTCTGCTGTGCCATAGTAGACGGTGTCTTTGCTGCCAGACACATAGTAAGTGCCTCCAGGAAAACACAGGTCCTGCAATGCTTTTACTCCAGGAAAGCAAGTGATGGTGTCTGCAGTCCTGTATCGAGACACATCAAACCCTGCACATATACATCGCGTGCTGAATGCTGTTTTAAATCATAAGCTTTAGAAAAATGTATCTTTTTAAAAAAATATTTTTAAATTAGCATGAAGGATTAAGATCTTAAAAACTTTTTGCGTGTATGCTTTATGTGTTTACTGAGTCTCACAACTCTTAAGGTGTAATGTGAATTACAGCTATTGCCAAGGGACAAAATATGGCCGGAAAGTCGTGGCCATCTCTGACTCCCCTTGCAAGGGCATGTGAAGCATTAGCCTTGATAAAAAGGTGAAGCTCCTTTGACTCCTGATCCTGGCTGTGTGGGTCTGAGCCCTGCAGATCTGCTCTGGGATTTTTAGGTGCTGACCTCAAGGGTTGGGTGGTGGCATGAGCTGGCAACTCCTCCCAGCTGGCCCTGGGGATGTCTGTGTGTCTGAGGCAACCAGAGCTGAGCAGGTGGGGTGACAAGGGCTCTGGTTTCTGCTTCTTGAACGGATGGGCTTTTGGCCTCACTTTACCACCTGACAGTCCAAAAATGTCATTGTCTTGCTGGAGACGTGTTCCCTCGCCTGCTGCTGCCATTGCCCTGCCACCCTGAGCTTTGGATCAGACACCTGGAGAGCCAGTCTGGGAAGAGCTCGCTGATGTGGATACACCTCCAGTGTTGCTTTCCCTGAGGTTTTGCCCTGGAGACCAAGCTGCCCCAAAAGGAGGCATTAATGCGTGTTTGTTTGCAGGCTGAGCCGTTGGTAATCCTCCAGAGCTTTCCCACAATCACTGAAGAGCCTAGGAAAGACAAATTTGGCAACAATTAACAAGAAGTTGTTATGAGTCAGCATGAAGAACCCTCAGAAACATGTCAGGCAGCTCTAGGATGTCTGGGGGAATGATGAATAAATCCTTCAGTTCAGTATGGCCACCATCACCCAAACGAGCCCAGCTTAAGACCCTGCTCCTCCTGTGCTAGCTGTAACAAATACACCCCTCCAAGGACCAGGGTCAAACATCAACCAGGGCTCAGGGAGCTGGGGTGGGGGATGCCATGGCTGGGATGGTACAAAACAGTCTCTAAGTTTCCCCAGCCCCTTTAGGTGTTTTTTGTTTGTTTTGCTGCAGTACTAATCCTGGTGCCTTTCCTCCGGCAGGACCTGAGGCCGCTGTACGCGGGGCGATGTCAGTACTACTCCAAGAGCACCACCCCGCCTGAGGTGAGAGCACACCTGGCTCTGCTATCTCTGAAGGGGCAGCTTCATGGGGCAGGTGGAGGAACCTGCTGCCAGGAGGTCTGAAAAGTGAGGAGCGGGTGGGAGGCTGGGCCTGGGGTGGGAGGACTCAAGGAAGTGAATTTCTCCATGCTTGGAACTGCCTCATTGGTGAAGGAGCAGGTGGAGAGGAGGGGATGGGGGGTAGGAAAACACACCAGTTTCTCTAGATCTTCAGCTGTGCATTCACTACAGGAGTGGGGTGGTGGGTTAAGAGTTCAGACAGCAGTAATTTCTGTGGGTATGAGCAACATGTACCAGCCTCTGCACTCTGCTATTGTATTCTCTAAAGAGAAGCTTGTCAGGCCTCCCAAGTTCCCAGCTAGTTTTGAATAACCACTATATTCCAAATTAGAATGCCTGCTTGAGGTGCAAAGTTAAGTACTCCCCAGCAGCATTGGTGGGGTCCACTCTCTTTTCAGGCCAAAGCCTGTCCATGTGAGCTTGGGTGTTACCAGCCACGGGCAGACAGTGACCACTTTGGTCAGTTATGCACCAATATGGAATTCTTGCTCTCAGTTTGTGTCGTGCTGTTGACAGCTCTTTGCTCTGAGTTGCTGTGTTAGTTCAGCAACACTTCGGCTGCGTCTAAGAGTTGCAAACCCCCCTTCCTGTGCAGGCATGGGCTTGTCTGTGAGTTGCCCAGAGTGAAAGGAAATGCTGCTGTGTTCTAGTCTAGTACATCTTTATTCCAGTAACTGTGGACTTTGCAGGAGCAAGATAAAGAAAGAAAAATCTGCCTGGGGCTAATCTGGAGATCAGTGCAAAATCTACGTGTAGAGCAAGCCAAATAGCAGCAGAAACTGTTTGGGGATTGTGTCCTAATGTGCTTTATCTATTTTTTTCTGTATTCACACAGGCGATCTGTCACCCACAACGCCGTGCCCCCTGCACACCAAAAATAAAAACCAATACCTGCTTCTGCTGTGACCTGTACAACTGTGGGAAGTAAGCCAAAAATGCCATTCCTGGCCATGGGAAGGGCAAGCAGGTGTCTGCCTTGCAGGTGTCTGGCATGCCAGGACAGTATCAGTTAATGACAGTTGTTGTGGGGAGGGATCTTAAGCTGTGGTTACCAGCCACAAGGAGTCCCAGACAAAAGCTAACCAAATAAAGGGGTGTGTGAAGCACACCAAAGCCATCCCAGCTAGGGGTGAGCATGCTCTGGGCCAGCCCAGCTGGAAAAATGAAGAGGACAGGAGTTTCCATTACTTTTGTGCTTGGTATCCTGCCCAGTTTTCCTCCCTATTGAGTGTCCCTTGTCCTAACACCTTCCCTCTCTGTTGGCACTGCTGTTCCCTGGGTCTTATTGTTTAGATGATTATCGATGTAAAAACTGGGACACTGTTCTTCCTCTCCTTGTGACAGTTTCATTCCCCACAGGCTGGTGTTCATAAACCTCTCTGCCCATATCCAAATATCGTTCGTGGTCACAGGGGGTTGGAAGGTGAATCAGCACTGTGCAGTGATGAGTCAGAAGGTGGTTACCAATCCAGAGCCACTGCAGAGTGATCACACCAGCTAGATCAGGCTACTGTGCCTAAGCCAGCATGTGCTGGCTTTACAGCATGTGCTGCTTATATCATGTGGAGCGTCTAATGTGTGTCAGCAAGCAATTAATAAATTGATTTTTTTAGTGCTGGTTCTTGCCTGGGGCTGTTCCAGGCTTAGCATTTCTCACAGTACTTAGCTGAGCTGGCCCCCACTTAAATCACTGACTGAGGTGGAGGAAGATCAAAAGCTGTTGTTGGGAGAGGGTTGGTGGTTCCCCGTGCTGGGAAACGTGATTCCTGGTCGTTGTAGGACTTCGTGTCTGTGAAGGCCATTGCAGATGGGTGAAGCTCACACATTCCTTTGCCAATTTACAGAATGTGATCCCTTTGTACTGGCTGAAGAGAGCGATTCACAGAGAAGTGTTTGGAATAGAAAAGCCTGAAACTTTGCTGTATTTCTCTTTCTTTTGGTTTTGGGTTTTTTTGTCCCCAGGCAGGCTGGTTCGAGGTCCTGCCTCTGACCCATTTTCCCCTCTCTGATATAAGATATCAGTTGTTACCATCTTAATCTTGCTTAGCACCACAAAAATATCCTTCAGTGAGGAGGTGCTGGTTCTTTTGGGATCTCATTAAGAAAGGCATGAACATTCAAGGCTGGTTAGTGCACATGTAAAGGGTTGAAAATGCAGAAAAAGCGATGGCAATCTTGCATCCTTCCTGATGTCCGGCTGTGGCAGCGCAGGACGAGCCCCTTCCCATGGATAAGTACGTGCTGTACTTCTCTGAACAATGCAGAATGTTCTCATCAGTGCAGCAAGGCTGGCTGAGAGCTCTGCACTCTGACACATCTCCATAGGAACGAGCTCTTGCCAGCAGCACATACAGGTTGTATTGTTGGAGGCGGTCACGGTGTGTGCTCGGGTCACACGGAGGTCGTGCCAGCCAGTGTGCAGGTTTGTGTGACTTGTGGTTATGCTCTGCCTCGATCCTCCTTGAAATCCCCATCTCCTCGTTGCAGTGTCTCCTGCAGTGGCCTGATACAATGAAATACAGAAAAAAGAAAGGAGAAGAAGTCAAAGTTGAGTAATAAGGGAAAGAGAGCGGCTCTTGTGAAAGGGGGCAGGTCCTGAAGGCCTTGCAGAGTCTGTTGGGGACCTGAGCCTGGATCTCCTGCTTCTTGACCTTCAGTATGAGCCTGTTCTTCCCCATTTCCTCAAAGTCCATGTGCAGTTTGAGCTTAACCCTGTATGTGAGCTGGGAGATAAGTCATTCATAAGCTCTTAATATTGTCTGTCCCTGATAAATATGTTTTCTGAAGGGGAATTTGCCACAGTCCACTACATCTGGTAAGTTATGCTGAAGGCCAGCCTGTGTCCTGCCCAGCAGGCAGAGAGAAGTCATTCCTGAAGAATCCCTGTAAGGTAAAACATATACAGGTATTCTTCCAGAGAATGCCAAGGCAGTGGAAGGATTAAAAAAAGGGTTTATTTCAGATGCAAGGACCATTTCTTAATGATTCTGTGCACTGGGCCCCGAGGGGAAAAAGGCAATGCCTCGCCTTCTCCAAGGCTTTTTGTATCTTCTCTCTCTCCTCCCCCACGCTCTCTGGCCCGAGGAGGCCTTGTACACATGTGCAGACGTGTTATCTCTCTGCATACCAGGGAGATAGTTTGCTCACAGCTTCTCCCTGCAACTTTCTCTGAAATGCAGAAGGAAGGAAAAAAAAAAGAACATCTAACCCGTTTGAGAAGGCATTTTGCAGCCTTCCTAAATGAAATCAAGGTCTAGCTTTCCATCACAAATTCTTCCAAAATTGTACCTATCCCTCTAATCCCGCTGCAAGACTCCAGCCCACATGTTGCAGGAGCTGCTTTTCCTTTTCCAGATGTCACAGGTTTGCTTTGGGTTAATTTTTTCACACCCCCTACACAATTGCTATAAGTTGAGAAAAGGTTTATTCAGACAAAAGAGATTCGATGTGGAGGGAATAATATTAGGATTTATTACTCGCAAGATAAAAACTAAAGAACTATATATACAACAATTCTAACTAGGCAAAAGTGTTATGTATTTTCAGAAGTACCTCTCCCCTCTTTGTATCAGTTCAGGAGGAGAAAACAGTCTTTTTTCCAATTCCAGAGCTAGAGGTCTCTCAAACAATTCTGCAGCATTTGAAAGTTCTTCTTCTGTTATCTCTAGGATGACAGTTCTGATTCATCGCAGCTGGAACTGTCTTTGTCTCTCTGTTCTATGTCGACCTCAGGGCTGGGCTAACCCCCCTCCTGGGCTAAGACCGGAGGCTGGGGGTTACCCAGGCCCTGTGGGGTCTTCCATGGACTGTAAAGGGACATTTGCCTTACCATGGTCTTCTCACAGTTACAGGGGATAAATGGCTTTTGAGTTCATCCCTGTTTCTTTTGAGGTCCCAAATTCAGCTGCACCAGCATGGATCCCCTCACTGGGATCACAAGTCCTACCCGGGCCAACTTGATCCAGCATAGGTCTGTCTCTCCATGGGCTACAAACAGGTCTCCAACAGGGCTCTGTTTCATCTTAGGCCCTCCACGGAGTCACATCTTTTTCGTGCACTTAAATACATTCACCTGCTTCAGCACGGACTCCTTCTTGAGCTGCAGGGAGTCTCCTCACTTAGTAATCTCCCACAGACGGCAGAGATTCTAGTTTTCAGTCTTTTCTCTGCTGAAGAGAGAGAGAGAGAGAGAGAGGGGAAGAAGGAACCCTCCCCTTTCGAGCTTCTCTCTCCTGCAGCTGCCAGCTTCGACCTTGGAAGCTGCGTTATCTTTCCGCCTGGAATTTCTCCTGCAGCAGTCTTGTCCAGGCAGTCTTCCTTTAAAGTTTTTTTTCTCTTCACTCTGTTACATGTTTCGGCCAGGAGAGCTTCAGTGCCACACCTGGCCCCACTTGGGGTCTGCTGCCTTCCCCTGCATGGCTCCTAATTCTTCTTGCGCCTCGTGGCTCTTATCTCTTCTGTGTAACAACCTTCTCTTCCGTTTTCTTAAATATGTAATTGGCAGAGACGTTACTAAAACTTTTGATTGGCTTTACTCTGGAAATCCTCCTGGAAAAACTATTTTCAGCCCCGGGGTGGGGGCTGGTCGGCAAACCCACGACACCAGAATAATGACCTAACTGGATTTCACCAAGTTTTCTCCATCTCTTCTGCATGTGGTAAAGCCTAAAAAAATGCAGGCAGAAAGACCTCTCCCTTCCAGGGTGCCAGAGAATGGTTTGTCCTTGGGAAGCCTACAGGACCTCTGTGGAGATTTCAGATGATAGAAATAACAGGCAGATTGAGACTCAAGGATATTTGGGTATTTGCAGGCCTTGTTTGTTTCAGAGCAGATCAGTCTTCTGCTGTCACTGTGCAGGGACATCTTGGATGGCACAAGCATGGGATCTAGCAGGCTTTATCTCCACTCCCTCAGTAGTAAGGTCCAGGCTGTCACTGAATTGCAGAGTGCATTTTACTGTCCAGCAGAAGTACTTAGGTTTTACAATGCATGGTGCAGTTTTTTATCATTATTGTTTTCTTCCCTAATTTAGCAGAGTAGAGATTTCTGGAGGCTACTATGAATACATTGATGTCAGCAGCTGCCAGGACATCATCCACCTTTACCACCTGCTCTGGTCAGCAACAATTCTGAACATAGTGGGGCTATTCCTGGGGATCATTACAGCAGCAATCCTTGGAGGCTTTAAAGACATGGTAAGAGGGTATCAATTTCACTGTATATTAAGGCAAAAAAAATCAGGCAAATTGCCTTTTAAAAGTAATCATGAGAACAGCTATTAGTATATCCATGCAAATTATCTATGCATCACTGCAATCAGGATGAAAAGGAGGGCAGGAAATAACTGTGAGGGGAAAGTGGAAGTGATTCACTTTTCTGATCTTGAGTCACCACCTGAGCACAGTTAGAAAAGATAAACAGAATTAGGAGGTTGTATTTTCAAAAGGAGCCTTCTCGGAGGTGTTGGCAATACCAGGATGAATGAAAATAAGCTCTCTCTTAAAAATTGATCTTCCTTTTCATAGCATTCTCATTCTACAAGGTGTGGTGGTTGTTCATGAATTGTTGATTTTATAGCAGTAGTAGGGTTCTGAGCTTTATAGGCTGTTGAAGCAGCTGTGTTAGGCTGAAACTCTCCATCTAGTTTCTTCATGGTGTGAATCTGGGAGGGTGAACTGGGGATCAGAACTGAACTTCAGATAATGAATAAAATGCTGTTTTGACATGAGCTTTGAAATACCCTCACTTAACCAGGCTACCTTCCATAGGTAGCACAAATCAGTGGGGAGAACTGATAATTCAGCAGATACACTTGGGGTTTTTTCAGTCTCTTGTGACTCATTTGGAATAATACAAAATGAAACACAGAAAAGAGCATTTGTTGTCCTGGCTATACATTTTTCTTACAAAGAAATCTTGGGCCCTGCACTAAGGGTGCCTTATTGCAGAACTCTGAACTCTTTTCAGACTCACCAGTATCTTCCTAAATAAAACAGGAGACATATTCCTAGCTGTGCATTGTAGCCCTTTGAGATTTGATCCACACCAGAAAGCCTCTAAACCTCTGCAAAAAAAAAGATGCATAGAAGTGTCTGTGAACAGCAGCACAAGAGGATTTGAAATATCTCAAAATGCAGTGAATGATAGAGTAATCATAATTAATGGATCATTTCTCCTGCTTGTGAGGATGCAAATCTATTTTGTCTGAGTACTGGGCTATTACCAGCTTGTTCTGTGGAATCTGAGAGGAAGCAATGAGTGACTGAGGAATGAAATGACCTCGGGACTTAGCTGCTGCCCTGAGAGGGAACTGGATTGCCAGTTGCTAATTCAACAGAATTGAGGTCTAAAGACACACAGTGCTCCTCTAAATCATTTCTGCTTTCATTCAGCTGTCAGCTTTCCATCACTTGGTTAGCAGCCTGAAATTCTCTTCTTTTTGTTTTAACAGACTCCTTCCCTCCCTACGCTGAACTGTACGGTTGAGAATGCACACCCTTCGGTGACCTACTACTCAAGGCCACAAGTGACATCTTACAACACCTACTACCACAGCACTCCTCACCTGCCTCCCTACTCTGCCTATGACTTTCAGGTGGGGAATGTTACAGGATGTTTTCTTGTTTAGCAGCAAGGTTAAATCCAGCCAGTCCTGCAGGACTCTGGAGACCTGCCTTCCCATCATTCACACAGTTTAATTTTCTTGTTCCTGCAGAAAATATCAAATCTTTCCTACTAGGTTGGAAAGACTTAAGTCCTTGGTAGTGCTCTCTCTTACTAAGGTTACAGTGTTTTCCTGAAAGCTGTCTTTGAAGTGAGGGCAACAGAACCTGTTGCCTGCCTGCCTGCCTTCCCCACCTCTCACTAGTAGAGGCCACATTAAAAATAGGCACTGCCTCTTTTCAACACTGCAGTGTTCTGAGGAGGGAGGCAAGGCCAGGTGTTCAGGTGCTACATTTTATTGGGCCAACTGCCGTGTCTGAGAGAAACGGATGAGCTTTTGGAAACAAGCTATTTGAGCTCCTGAAGACACAGGATGCCTGAAAAGCTATTGTGTGTTTTCTTTCCACGTGTTTCAGCTGGTCTAAGAGTGGTCTCTGCAAACATCACCTCTGCTGTAATGCATCCCTTCCTTTTTGAATTATGGAGCTGTGCTGTTGGAAATGGTGTGTTCACGTGAAGCTTTCAGAAGGACATTTCCTCCTCAGCTCTTTTGTCAGGTGGATGTTACCACAGTGGTGATGATAACACACCATACATTTTCTTTGCAACCATCAGGGCTGAAGACTTTTTTTTATTAACAAGAGGTTAAGGTCTTGGACATCAACTAAGAGGTGTGCTCTGTGATAGCCACCATCTCCCTCATCAGAGCCACGCATAAATGTTAACACAAACCTAAACCTTTCTGGTTTTACTGCTAGTGCCACTAGACAACACTGCTGTCAGGGCTTCCTAGATATACTTGAACACTTATATCACAATTTCTAGGATTTATTTATACAGATTTGTATTGCATTTTTGAGATTAATGAAACCTGGAACAGTCGCTGGCATTGTATCACTTACAAAAATGCCATCCTCACTGCACACCAAACCAAGCTTGTCTGCAAAGTCCTCTTCTCAGCTTCTCAGCAGTTCTAAGTGCTGTCAGACTTAGGGTTTGTCAGTACAGCAGCCCCAGTACCTGCAGAGAGCTCAGCATGGTGGATTTTCCTGCTTTTTATCTGGAAGTACTGCTGGGCTCTGCTAACACTTAGAGCTCAGCTGGATGGATCAAAGTCTCTGGGTCTCAGTGCTATGAGCACAGGTGTTGGCTTAAGAGTCAGCACAAAAGCTGGGCATAAATTCAGGTAATCTAAATTTAATATAGTCAAGTCTCTCTTTCAGATGCAATTCCAAGTCTGTGCCTTGTGTTTCTTCCAGGGAACTTGGGGGCCTGCATGAGAGCCTTAGCTGAGCCTCTGGCTGTGGAGACTCTCTTGCCTTGAACCCTACTCTGCTCCAAGCAGTGACTGTACCAACCTGACACCTTTTCCCCTGCCATCCTGAACAGAGCAAGCCCAGCCTTACCTCTCAAATCCCTTTCAGAGGATACACTTCCTCTGGTGCAAGAGTGCTTCCCACTCATCCCACACATCTTTCACAGGAAAAGAAACAACACTACTCCAGAATTTCTGAGGAAGCCTGTGCCCCTGCAGGAGCCTTTCACACACAGGTCTAAAATGGCAGACCCAGCTCTCTCGTTTTTGGGAGAGCTGGTGGGTGTTGCAGCAGCCACCGCTTGTGCCATCGCTAATGACACTCCCCACTCCTCCAGTGGTGAGGAAGGCACCAGGCCTTTGCAGGGGGCTGTGACAGGAACTGGGCAGTTGGAAAAGGTCCTGGGTGGAAGCAGTGCCAACACCTTATTCCTCATTGTGTTCTTGGTTGGGGGCAATTGGGTGAGAAAGTCTCAGAGTTTTGACTTCTGCAGACTTCCACGTTTGGCTCTGACAGGGAAGCGCAGGCGAGTGTTGACCTTCTCTGCCTTTCACCCAGTGCTGAAGGAGGAATTAATTGCCATCTTCCCATGGGCACTCCCATGCCCCTGGCAGCACAGTGCAAATCCTCCTCACTCTTGGGTCTCTGCCAGGGCCTTAAGCCAGGTACATTTGGGATTTCAGTCCGTGCCGCAGCCGAAGGGAGGTGGAGGGGTGTGTGGTGCCTGGGCTCTGCTCCAGTGTTTGCTGGTGTGTCCAGGCACCACCAAACGCTGCTTGCTCTGCATGTGGCCTGTTCAGGTGGTTCAGGTGGCCAACAGCAGCACAGGGGCACCACGGCTGTCTGGGGCAAACCACCGTGTATCAGTGGCCAGAAGAGTTGTCGTGGTTTGACCTCAACAACTTGGGCCCCACCCAGATGGGGGAGGGCATCAGGGAGAGAAAAAGTGAGAAAATTTGGGGGACAGTAAAGCAAAGGCCACTTGCACAAGCAGAGCAAAAAGCCACATGGTCTGGGATATCTCTTGGGTCAGTTGGGATCAGCTGTCCTGGCTCTGTCCCCTCCCAGCTCCTTGTGCCCCCCCAGCCTCTTCTCTAGTGGGGTGGGGTGAGGAGCAGAAAAGATGTTGGCTCTGGGTAAGCTCTGCTCAGTGATAAGGGAAACATCCCTGAATTATCAACACTGTTTCCAGAGGAAATCCAAACCACAGCCCCCTAGCAGCTGCTATGAAAAAAATTAACTCTTTCACAGCCAAAAGCAGCACAGGAGCAAGTGGAAGTAACTGAATTGTTATTTGTATGTACACGTTTTGCAGAGGTGAACCTTGCAGTGTTAATTTTGAACTGCTTGGTAATCAAGTATCGCTTTGCCCGGTCCTTGGCATTATGAAGTGGTTACGTTACAGCCTTCTCACTGTCTCTCTGCAGCATTCCAGTGTGTTTCCAGCCTCCACTCCTTCTGGCCTCTCCGATGACCCGCAGTCCATGTCTCCATCTCCCAGCTATATGTGGGCCTCTAACGCGCCGCCTCGCTACTCGCCACCGTATTTTCCACCTTTTGAAAAGCCACCACCTTACACACCGTAAAGAACGTGGGAAAGAAGACAAAAATACTTGCCATTGAAATAATTGTGAACATTTTGTATTTATACTTTACTGTGGGAGGCAGCAGGAGGATAGATAGAGAATTGCAAATACAAACATTAGATTGGACTGTTCTTTCTTGCGAGACTTATTTCAGAAGTTCAGCAACGGCCTGTGATGGAGGGGACAGACTGCTGATGTTTTGAAGTGTTGGTGAGTAGCAGGTAACCTAAATGTCAGCCTCTTTGGTTCGTGTAGTCCTTGATTTTTAATAAAGTGATCCAACACAGATGACAGATTCTGGTCTGCCTTACTCCATCTTGTGCCAAGCTGAAGTAAGGGTAGCCAGGATCGATAGTTGCCAGAGACTATTAATCTGTTTAGGTGAGGGCGCTTGCAAACAGCGTGACTCGACACTGGTCTTGTTTGGCCTTCAGGCTCCAATTGCTGGGATTTTGGGCAGGGGGGCACAGGACCTGGCTCACATCACTTGTTGGTAACAGCCTACACACTGGAAAAATCTAGGGGGAACTGCAACAGTGTCTGAAACTTCAACCCTATTGAAGAGAGGTAACACCATAGGATAGTCTCCTAGATTGTAGCAAAACAATTCGAACATTGCTTTTTTGAGAGGGGGGAAATCTTTAATAGGCAAGCTGTTTTTATTTCAGAATGCTTCTTAAAGTGGAATGGAAGGTGAAATGGAGTTGTCTCTCTCTGAATTCTGTGTAAGTAAAGCTGAAGTCAAGCATTTTGGGTGGTTGCACTGCCTAAATCACCCTTGTATTCCTATAAAGAGCATCAGGAGCTGTCCACAAGTCACCGAAACAGTGCAGTGAAAACATTATTTATTTCCCTTTTCTTTGGTTGGGATTTTTTTTTTAAGCTTGTACTTTTAACTTTTTTAATGGACTGAATTGGCTCCCTGAATAAGCACTGTTTTAGTAGCTGTATTATGGGCTGCACATAAGGAATATCCACTACTAGTTCTCCAAGACATAAGTCTCACGCAGTAAAATTCAACACCCTGTAATATAGGATAAAACTGAGGAATTTGCAATTACTGTTGTGACTTTCATTTAATCTTCAGCTGATGACTATGCTGACTGATCTAGATTAAAGCAGATTTTGCATGCATCCTGCATAACAAAGGAAGGTCAGCTTTGATATGTGACACACTGACCTGTAAAGTGTGGTTCTACTCCAGGAAGTGATTTCAGAAGACAGCATTCAGACCCAAGCTGCTCAACCTGAGCGTTCTCTACTGCTTCCTTCAGGGATTCATATACGGTATTGACATTTTACTACTTTTTTCCTAAAGATTTCATTTCCTTGGCATCAGTTTGTTGACTCTAATCCTCAGTTGCCTACCTTTACTTGTAACTGATGCAGACCAAAAGGCACCTAGAAGTTAAATCTGGCTTTCAGAATCGAAAAGTGGAATATATGCTAGTGGGGTAGGGAAAAAATCCATTTGGATTTTAAATTGTGGCATCTCCTTTTAATCTATTAAAAAAAAAATCAATTAAAATGCTGTCAAAAATGGAAAACAAACACTGAAGTCTCTGATCTCACTTTTGAAAGTACACCCACACTTTATAATGCTGTTTTTAATCCTATGCATTTGCAAAGCCTTTAGGCTAGAATCTGTGTTAACCTTATCATTTCCACTGTCAAATACTAATCAGTATGTTAGTACATTACAGGATAATATTGTTTATCCAGAAGCAAGTGTAACTTTTCTCCAGAAAGAAGGGGAACTAAACAGCTGGAGAAAGGAATACAACTCATGGGATTTAAAGCAGTAGTGTATGCAAAACATATATTGGTCGCATTTTGTTTTACTACAGATTGTTGAAGTGCAGCTCCTATAAATTTGCATACTGAAAATAAATTTATATATTAGGGCATCCTCCATTTTATATTACATTTTACTGAATTAAATCTTGATAAAGAGATTATGGGCAATTTCAAAACAGACAGTATTTCTCTTGATAAAACTCCCACAAAACTAGAATCAGAAGGGCACATCAGTTTAGTATTAGAAAACATTTTATTGCTGTATCTTTGAGGTAACAACTAACAGTCCTGTCCCACTTCTGACAAACACACTACCACTTGTGCCTGTCAACTAAATAGGGCTAGAAGGACTAGGGGACACCACAGGACAGGACTGAAACTCCTGAGGGGAACATAACTTACTGGCAGAGAAACAGTTGGGAAATTGTTGGGTTTGAGTTGAAAAATATTAAACTTAGGAGATATCCAAATTCTCATTTTTTCTAAGGAATACTTAAGCAAAAGTTACATTGCTGCTTTAAATTCACTATATAAGGACAAGGCCATTTTCACATTTAAAAAAATTACTGGTGGGATTTTCTGTTGAATTACCTGTTTCCTTCTGCTTGAGCAAAACTAAGCGTTTAATGTAACTGCAACATTCTGCACTGTATTCATCATTTCTTATGAGAATGTCAAGATTGTGGCTCATATGTACCCTTTTATTACTTTATCAAAGTTAAATAAAATTGTGTGACTTTTGTAAACATTTATAAATGGCATTTTTCATTTTAACAACTTGCCTGTCTTACAAGCATCTTTAATGTTAGTTGAGAAATTCCAGTATAATTGCATTGTGAATTAAAAAAAAAAATCAAAAGAAAAACACAACAAACAAAAAACCCCCACCTCTACTGGTTATATTGGAAATGTGTTTCTACCAGGATTAGCCAAAGACACCTTTTTTAAGTTCTGTTTCTGAAAGCCCCAGATGGCCCCACACTTTGTAATACTGCAGTTCTACCCCCATAACGTGGTGCCCTGATCTCCAGCACTGTAAAGTCATTACTGCTGATTTTTTGCTTTAACACAGAGATGAATAATGCAGACAGTGGAGTCTCAGTGTCTCCTTTACTTACTTTGGGCCTAATTCTGTCCTGATGAAATCAGCTGCTCCTCGACGTTAGCAGAGCTAGGTAGAAGCCTTATGCCAAGGAGATAAAGGCATCTAAAACATCATTTGGTATGTTACTTATTAAATTGCAGTCCTGCCCAGTAATAATAAGTCTGCCCAAAGTACCTGATGTAACAATTACCCATGTAAGTGTAACCTACAGTCAGACCCTTATGAGTCGTAACAGCAGCTGGGAAGAAGAGGAGCCCAAAGCATGAGGGAGCTGAAATGCATTGCACTGGTCACTAGGGATGTTCTTCTTCGTTTTGAGCTTATTTGCAATGACAGCAGCAGTTGGTCAGGCTGTTCCATGGCAGCTCTGCCTGTTCTGAGGGTTTGTGGCTGTCGCAGCATCCTCACAGCACACTGGAGCTGTTCAGCGAGTTCGCTTTCTTGGAAAGGGTTCAACAAAAACAAACCTCAGGCCCAAAATGCTGTGTGTGTGTGTGTGTGTGTTTGTGAGTGTGTCCCCAGCCCCAGGGGTTCCCTGCTATTCCCAAAGACCTGGAAAAGGAAGCTCCAAGCTGTTGGTAATCACCGTAGAACCTGAGCTGCAGTTACAAAGAACATGATGCTACCACCCATCTTTAGAATTTAAGGTTTTTATTTGTGCCATAGAAAGCTCTAAGAACTAATATCAAGTATTGATTAATGAAAAGTAGAACACAACTTTTAAAAGTATGTTAAGGAAAGACTGTACAACTATATACATCACAGATCTGGGAAAATCAAGGAATGTTTTCACGTGGAACATTTCCTAGGCAATAGCTGTAGAATTCAGAGTTCAATGTATATAGTTGTCAGCTTCTGCATCTTTTTATAAGCTGCATGCCTTAACAGTACAAAATAAATAAGCAGTCAGTCTTATTTGTTAAACAAACAAATATTTGCTTAGTTCACATAGTGGAATGTTAGGTATGAATCCCCAAAGTAACCAGACAGTGAGGATGCAGCCACCGTTACCATATCCCGCAGCAGATCTGTTAATGGTTTATGTGCATATAAATGAATGTAAGGTTTGCCACCACAGTCTGTTGAAATTTTTAATTTCTATATAAATGCTTTGTCAGATTCAACCTTTTTTTTTCCATTACCCCAAAGCCAATTTCTTAATATTTACATAATTTTTTTTCATTAAGTTAAACTGGAAGCTAAATGCTTACAAAAACAAACAAAACCACAAATGTAAGTGCAACAGCCAGAAATCTAAATATAAAAGCTCTTGGCCTTATAAAAAGTTTTAGAAGAATGGATTTAACATGTTTCCAAACCAATAAATACTGGAAGTGAAATTAAAAAAAATGCTTTACATGACCTCTGGACTTTGGATATCAAAAATCATTTCAAGGAAAACTGAAGACCCTGAGACACATGCAAGCACGAGTCTTCTAGCAAAAATAGTTACAAAGCCCTAATTTTCCAGTTTTCCTCCAAAAAGAGACCTTTAGTAGGCACAGTTTAATTTAAGGTTTTAAATATACCAGCAGCAAATAGTGATAGCCATTATATTTAATTTTGTACACTTTGCAATGTATGCTTAATTCCAAATCCCCGTACGGGTCATAAGAGTTGGACTTGATGGTCCTTGAGGGTTCCTTCCAACTCAGAATGTTGTGTGGTTAAACGTGTGTCATGCCAGTAACAAAAATAACATGGTATTTGTCTCCTCAAAGTTCAAGAATTCCCGTCATAGCACCAGCCAGCTATGGCAGAACTGCCTGTGCCAACACAGGCAATCCATACTCATGTTGCATAAGGATTATGTTTGACTGCTGAAATGCCACTTCAGGTAACACCCCACCTGCAACACTGAAAGCATGCCCCATTATATTCCAAGGGGTCTGCAATATGATCTGGAAATCATCAGTGTACCACGTTCTTGGCCAGCAAAAGAGAAGTGTGGAGCATTACACGTGAAAGGTAAACAAATCCTCCTCCCATCGCTGCTCACAGGGATTTCTGGTATCCTTTTTCTGTAGCTCGAGTTTTATTTGAATCATTTTCCATATAAGTGCCTTTCTGCCTAGAGTCCTGTATGTCCAAAACCCTGACTTGGAAAGTCATAGGATCAAGATGCTTACTTAAAACGTGAAAAAGGAAAGAAAAAACTGTAACTCGAATTTAAGCAATGAAAGGTTACAATAACTAACTAGTACTACACACAACAATCTCAGACATCTCTAGAACTTGAGCAGTTTTCATATTATCATTTACAAAAATTCAACAGGTCACTAAATCTGAAATGCTAAACTATGACTTGGTAAACAGCCATTTTTTTTTCTCAGATCTACCATTTCCTGATCAAGTTGGATGTCTCATTAATCTTCTAAGAGCTTAAAAATGTACCAACTGCAAGGAGAATAAGAACAAAATAATAAACCCAAACCTGAAAACAGATGACAACTAGACAACCATAGAAAAATTATACTTTAGATGATGGTATTTTCTGATTGTTGGTGTAGTCCTCATGCTTCCACAATCTATAAACAGGGGAAAAAAAATTCCAAATCCCTGTTTCACTTGAAGATCTAGACAGGCATACAAGATCCTCAGCAGTCTCACTGCTGAACTGAAACAGCACTTACACAACTTCCCAGTTTTGAGAAGCCTTCAGCTAAAAAAAAAAAATAATAAATACAACTTTTACCAGAAGCATTACTGTTTTTAAAATTCCAGACTGAAGCCCTTCTTCTTGAAGAGTGAAAAAAAGGAACATTTTTATACCAAACCAACTACTGGCATTTTTTCCAGCAGTAAGAAAACCTGACATTATTTCTCAAGCTTTAAAACAGTAAAATTATCTCCTTCCTAAGTGCTTTAAGTTTCTTCACTATAGAGCTTTGTGGGTTTTGGCTTTCTTTCCTCATTGGAAAAAGAGTAAAATATGATGGTCCGGACACTGAATACTCTGCTCACCATCCTGCCAAGTGTAAATAAAGTTTGTTCAAGTTAGGCCTGACTGAGCATCTCTCGCTGACAAAACAATTTGCATGAAGACAGATGATTCATAATGTTCATAAAAGCAAAACTAAGATGCTAGCTCAAAAATACACTGCTCTAGTCTAGTAACAGATCATTCATTTTGGCCCCTTGCAGTAATGCACTGTTCACAAATGTGAGGTGTGGGATTATTTTTTTAAATGGTTCCATGACCAAGAGATTACAATGAAAAAAAGTCTGCTTTCTTGGTTAACATCTAAACAGAATTCAGCATTAAAGTGCTAACATGAAAGAAAGGGTTTACATAGTAAGTATGGGTACAGGAAACATACAGTTCAATTATTTTAGGAATATTTCTAGCTCTTTAGAAGAAATTGTACCTTTTCAAGCTACAAATCCTCATGTTTTGATCAAATTTAACATACCAGAAAACACTGCCAGCTCCTTAGAAATGTCTTCCTCTCTATTCAGGTAAATTTGAGATGAATTGCTTCCACAAATCACTGCAGTAAATATGATCCAGCCAAGTGCTACCATTTTGGTGACTTCGTAGAACAAGTTACGTTGTTTTGACTTTAACGTTTTATTTTACAGCAATTTTAACAGAGCTGTTAAAACAGCTGCAATATTTCTGCACTGAATCCTTTTTTTCCAGCACTTAACGCATTTCAGTAAGATTCTGGTATTACAAACTCAAACTCAGTACTTCCCTCTGACGGATTTTGTTTGAACATTGTTTCATTTCCCTGCTGAACGAAAATGTCATCCCAGGTAATTTGTTTGGCTGGAGAGTTTGGTGCTGTTCCTTCAGTGCCGTTCTTCCCTGAGCCAACGCGATAGACAATTCCCCCCTCGTTCATCCCCGGGACGCTGCTCGGGCGGTCACTGATGTAGGCGTACTGCCTGATCTGCAGGGACCGGCAGGGGTGCAGCCGGTACAGCTTGGTGTCTCCGGAAGGGTCTTGGCTGTGGACCGATCTGATGTGGGAGGCCGTAATTTGGTAGTTGATGAAAGTCTTGCCACACGTCAGGCACTGGTACCTTCGCTCCCCGGTGTGGTGGAGCTCGTGCTTGGTGCGATACTCTGCCAGAGCAAACACCTTGTCGCAGTATCGGCACGGGTACTTCTTCTCCCAGGAATGGACGTTGAAATGTCTCCGTAAGCTCGTCAGACACGCGTAGGATCTCTTACACACAATGCAAATGTAGTACACTCTGCCATCCACTATGAGCTCGTAATGGTCATCGTGCTTTACTTTCATGCGTTTCCTGTTTGGAGATTCATCACCAGATGTTCTAGGCGTGTCCTCAGGCTTGGCTTCCCCCTCCTCGGAATCACCCTTTACAGGGATGACTATGTCGTAGGTATCCTCACCGATGTTTGCATAAACCTTACAGCCTGTGGATAAGCCTCCTATTTCAGTTGCTGTATCTAATGTTATGATTTTCTGCCCATCTGCCACGTTCTTTGATGCTATGCCCGAATTGAATTCCTTGTTGTTTCCAGAAAGGACATCTGAGATTTTTATTTTAAATTCTCCAGGTTTAGCAAATGGCTCTTGTGGAAATGTAACAACCTGTTTTTTCTGTACACCTGATCCTTCAGTGCTTGCTGCCTTGGGAACAGAAGACTGCTGAACCAAGGAGCTGCTGCTGACCGAACCAGGACTAGAGCTAATGATATCGACATCATCTTCAACAACCTCTTCATCATCAACAGCAGTTGTTTCCACTTCAGTTAAGGAGCCGTTATTAGATGGCTGCTGGTTCTCCTCAAGTAAATTAATTGTAGGGGTCACATGTGTTTGATGCAAGGAGCTGGCACCAAGTGATGTGTTAAGCAGAGGCTTGTTCAGCACGATGATATTAGGGGTAAAATGCTGCGGAGTTGCCGAGACAAGTGATTCAGCACCTGATTGTGTTTGGTTTGGGTTTAGCTGATTGGCAGACAAAGCGAGGTTTTGAGCTGCTGTGGTGTTTGTCAAACAGGGAGAGCCCCCACTGCCACAGGTTTTTTGGTCAGAAGCTCCAGCTGGACTTGAGCAAGGCTGGTTCTGGCTTGCAGCATTTTTATCTTTAGTACATTCTTTTGGAGGAACAATCTCAGAACAAAAAATTACATCATCGTCCTCATCATCAGAATCGCTCACTGTAATTTTTGTAGTCTCATACTCTATGCCATGTAAGGAGAATGACTGTGTTATAACTGGCATCCCATCCGTTGCCTCTTGACTCTCTGGCCTGATTAGAGGTACTTGTGTTTCAGCATCCCTTTGACTTGAAGTTTCTTTGACCCTGCTTGGCACATTTTTCTCTTCGGACGGAGCTATGCCCAGATCAGCTATGAATTTCACACCCAGCTGCTGCCCTGATTTGATCAGTTCATCAAGTAAATCGGATCGAACGCTGATTATTTTTGAACTATAAATATAATTAAGAATTTCTGCAAAAATTTCTGCTCTCACAAAGCTCAGTTCAACCACTTGACCAGCCACTGAGAAAAGCTGGTGAAAATACGTGCTTGAGGCCGAAAGGATGTTTCTGTGAGCTCGAAATTTCCGATCCTCCACGATGACTGTAACATCACAAAAAAGTCCATGGCCACGTTGTTCATTCAAAGACTGAAGAAGCACACTAGAATACTGTGTGTCTGTTGCAGAAATGAGTTTTTTCCCCTCCATTCCTACAAAAGGAAAGTAAAATCAAATTAGTAAAAATACAGACATACAGTTTTAACTGCATGACAATGTTCCCAAATTTACTGTCTATTCCTTCTTTCGAAGAAAACAAATCTGAGATACTGTTCATAAGGATATATGCTACAGCACTCTGCAGATTTGTTTCTTCTTGTTTGTCCTTTTACCTTCTACATAAGGTAAGTGCAATTCTGAATATATTGTCTACTCGTACAAGGTGAGGAACAGAGAAACAACTGCTTATTTTATGCAACAGCAAATAAGGTAAATTTGACAACCAAGCAGATGGAAGATTTGGGTCCCTCAAACAGCTTTAAACATTATTAGACATTTCTTTCTGATTGTGAAAATATTCTATAAATTGTTACAAGAAAGCCCAACAACACGAAGTTATTCATGGGCCAGACAGCAGTATCTGTACATCACCGGTCAACTGAGTTAATGAAAACGCTATGGATACCGTACTTCCTGCCCCAGAAAAATTAACTTGTTTTAACCCCTCGTCACACATTCGCAAGGCTATGTAGTATTTCAAACCTAGACACCGAGGCAGCACGGCAACAAAACAGACCTGCAAAGTCAAACTAACCCCTCTCTCGGCACTGCCCCATTCACAGCCTCCAACAGGCTGAAAAAAACCATCAAAATATGGAACAGCGAAACTTTATTTCCGCAGGCCGGGCCGGACCGGATGGGCCGCCGAGGCCGGAGCCCCGCGGCCGCCGCACGTCCGGCCCCGCTCGGCCCGCGGCCCCGGCGGCTCTTTACCGTGAGAACGAGCGCCCCGAGCGCAGCCGCGGGTGTTCCGCGGGCGGCCCAGCCGGACCGGCGGCCCCGGGAGCGGCCTGGCGGCGGCGGCCCAAACCCACGGGCGGCCCCTCCGCCGCTCGGCGCTCGCCGAGCCGGGCCGAGCCCCCGGCGGGGCGGGGTCCGAGCCCCGCGGTGCCCCCGTGTCCCCCCGTGTCCCCCGGTACCGCGTTACCTGCCCGCGCTCCGCCCGCGGCCCCGCCGCCTCCCCGCGCACCCGCCGCGCCTCGGCCGCCGGGGGGCGCTGCCCGCGCTGCCCTCGGCCCTGACCCGAGAGGCCTCGGGAACCTTCGCGCCGGGGCGGGGCCGGGCCGCGCTCCCGCCCCCGACCGCACCGGGGCTCGCCCGGGCCGCGCTCCCGCCCCGCACCGCACCGGGGCTCGCCCGGGCCGCGCTCCCGCCCCGCCCCGCACCGGGGCTCGCCCGCAGCCCCGCGGCCCGGCGGCTCCGGGGCTCCCAATACTGCCCGCTCGCACCGCCCGGGTGGTCACCCCCCGCCGGCAGAAGGCCGGTTAGGGACCCCGCGTGTGGGTCCCGACCTTGCCCCACCGCAGCCTTGGGCAGCTCGGGCCTCACGCACGGGCCTCGCCGCAGCCTTGGCGGCTCCCGCCCGGCTGTCCCGGCACCTGCCTTGTGCCCGGCCGTGTGGATGAGGCCGTGCACACGTTATTTCCCGCTGCGGCTCATTTCCTTCCCGGGGGCAGGGACCGGGGCTGGCGCTGCTCCGCCGGGGGTGACGCAGCTGTGGCACCTCCGCCCCGCACCGAGCGGGGCTGTAACCCGGCCTGGGCACCGCTGCATAACCCACACCGGGCACCGCTGTAACCCGGCCTGGGCACCGCTGCATAACCCACACCGGGCACCGCAGTAACCCGGCCTGGGCACCGCTGCATAACCCAAACGGGGCACTGCTGTATAACCCGACCAGGGCACTGCTGTAACCCTACCCTGGGCACCCCTATATAATCCGACTTGGGTACCCCTGTATAACCCCACCCTGGGCACCCCCGCCCGCGCTGCAGGAGCGTTGGTTTGGTGCTCTTTGCACCTCGGTGGCACCTGTCGGACCCCGCCGGCAGCTGTGCAGACGTGCACAAAGTATCTTTGACAAAACGCGGCACGTTCGATGTTCAACATGGGGCCATCAAAGTCACACAGCCACAATGTGGCCTCTTGGAAACCCTCACTGTTCTGGAACGCTCAAAGAGCGCCCAGATCATAAAAGATATTTTTCATCTTCAGTTACTGATCTGTTCCATTTTTTTTTCCTATGGATTTTGTGGATTTGAACCACAGGGGTTCCTATTTTTCTTTAAGATTTAAAAACTTTGACAAGAACAAATGTCCTCCTGTCAAGTTGGACTAAAAACGGGAACAGGCCACAGTCACTGGCAGAAACAGCTGCAACCCCTTTACACCACATACATCAGCAATGAAACGGTCCTGCCCAAGAATATGAGCCCTTCTAGCAAGAAAATCAATGCCAGCCTCCCTGTATTTGTATAGTTAGCAGTGTTTGTATAGTTAGTGCCTTTTTGAAGCAAGCTCTCAGATCTGAAATGTTACAGATTGGTTTCTGTTTATTTATAGCTTTTTCCAGAGAGTGAAGTGAAGGAGAATAAATAATAGAAAAGAATAATTGGAGAAAAGGTAGGTTTTTCTTCCTCACATAACCCTTCAATTAAGTTTTCTCCTTTGATCCAGGTTCTTAGTAGTTACACAGGTGGCTATATTAAATGAAAATAATACTATAATTGTTTTAATTCTTAATCCAGTGTTCTTTTTTCTCCTCCAAAAATGTGTGATGGTCCAAATTAAACTATTTCGTAGCCTTTCATCCTCCAGTTTTAAGGAGTTTTCTTCTCCTCATTGCCTACCCCATTCCTAAATAACGAACAGGAGAATTTGCAGCTAAAGATGAGCACTGGTTTGGAAGGAGCCCTGCTCCTGAGGCTTCTCCATTTCTCAGAAATCAGGTTTGAACTGCTTACCCTTAGGCACAGAAATACTGGCTGATTTAAAAGCTGCTGGTCTAGCTGGGAGAGCTGCACCACCTCCTTGACTTTTACCTTATTTGCAAAAGCTTCTCTCTATGGCAACTTCTTTTATGAGATACAAATCTGAACCCCACTGTCACCTTGCTGTGGTCAGGACAGAGCTAATGCTCTGAGCAGCCTAAATTTGACTGAAGCTGCCACTCAATCCTCCTGCACTTGAATGCAGAATTTCAACATTCATATTTTTTTGTCTAGCATGCAACTCTTAGTTCTGGGGTTGTTTTTTTCCTCTTTTATTTTTAGATAAGACTAGAAAGTGTCAGTTGATTCAAGTCACATAAACACACAGTGACAATTTAAAAGAACCATTTTATCTAAGATACTAATAAGAAACATCTAAAACATAGAACTAAACGTGCTATTCTTGGAACTGAAAAAATAACTAAGAGACACAATGGCAACTTTTATTTTGTTGTATAGAAGTGATCAAAAAAACTCTGGGATTGAGCCTCTGAAAATATGAAGTACAAATTTAAAGAAGTGATGTCAGGCTTTTCTGAGAAAACAAAAAAATATGCAATTCGGTGACAAGTTTTCAGTTAAGCAGTTTGAGGAGCTCTCCTGTTTTTAAAAATTCCAGTTTGAGAAAACAGAAAGTTTTTAACCATCTGACAAATTTGAGAGACAAAGGAGCATTCTCCATTTCCCACGGGAGGTACCAGGCGTTCCCACCTGAGCCTGTATGTATGTAACTCCTGAGATCTTTGAGTTTTGGGGAGAGGAGGGGGCTTCCCCCAACTGATCAAGACCATCACTTCAACAGGACTGCGACCACCATCTTCAACCAACAGAACACTGAAGGTGCAACTACCAAGTTTCACTGCTGGATCCAGCGAGTGGTGACTACATATATCTTTCCGTTTTTGTCCTTTCTTTCTCTCCCTTATACATTTCCTTAAGTGTAACTTTTATGCTTTAATATTGCTGTATTACTGTAGATGATAACAACCAAAACGGCTACACACCTGTTTTCCTTTGAAACAAAATTGCTCCAAATTAAACCCTACATATATATATTTACAAATACCGATCATTCAGTGTCGTTTCACTTTAATCCACCCCAAGGGATTTATTAACAAGAACCTGGGTTACCCTCCCCTTCTGGGGCGGGTCGTCCAGCCATCAATCCAGTACCACCATTAAACCATGTCCTCAAGTGCTACACGTTTCATGAACACTTCTAGGGACGGTGCCTCCACCACTTCCCTGGGCAGCCTGTTCCAGTGCTTTACAACCCTTTCCGTCAAAAAATGCCCCTGATATCCAATCTAACCCCCCCCCGGCGCCACTTGAGGCCGTTTCCCCTCGCCCTGTCAATGCTCCCCCGACACGCCGCCGCGTCAGGCCGCGCCGGGAGCCGCCGGATTTCCAGCACTCCCAACCGGACCGTGCCGGTGCCGGGCTCGGGCGGGGAAGGCGAGCCCCGGCGGGGCAGGGTGAGCTGTCCGCGGGGCACTGCTGCTCCCAGGCCGCCCTGGACAGCTCCCGGGGCCGCGGCCCCGCACCGGTACCCGCCGCCCCCCGCCGCCGCCTCACCTGCCGCCGCCCCACCTGCCGCCGCCGCCGTCCGCGCGTCCGTCGCCGCCGGGCGGCACAAAGGGAGCCGCCGGAGCCGCCGGTGCCGCCGGAGCCGCCGGTGCCGCCCGCGCG
>JAWWLV010000158.1:9529387-9557573 GCA_035041135.1 Platyrinchus mystaceus | reverse complement strand
GCCGGAAGCGGCTCCCCCGCCCCGCCGCCGCCATGGCGCCCGCGTCCCGCTCCCGCTCCCCGCCCGCCGACAGCCCCGAGCGCCGCGCCCGCCGCTCCCGCTCCCGATCCCGCGAGCGCAACGGCCCGAGGCGCCCGAGCCACCGGCGGAGCCGCAGCCGGTCGCGGTCGCGCAGCCCCGGCGCGCCGCGCTCCGCCGCCTACCACGGGCACCACCACCACGGCAAGGGCTGGCCCGAGTACTACGAGAAGGAGAAGGAGGAGATCCTGCGGCAGAGGCGAGCGCTGGGCCGGGGTCGGGGCCGTCCTGCCGGTTGCCGGCGGGGTCTGGGGGTGCTGTGGGAGGGCGGCGGGTCCGTCGCACGGCCCGGCCACGGGGCTCGGCCCCTCCGGCCTCCCCGGGCGCTCCCCCTGCCCGCGGGCGGGCCGGGCCAGGGCTCGGCGGGGAGGGGGTAACACCTCTGCAGTGTGGGGGCACTGCTGCCAGGCCTGGGAATTGGCTCCTTACGCCTGGTGGTTTCTTTTCCTTACTGCGATTAGCAGTGGTGACAGGTACCACATTTAAAGTGTTTGTGTGCTGGGTGTGGCACGCAAGGGTTCAGTGAAGGTGTTTTCCTTTACAGGAGACTCAATGAAAGAGAGAGAATTGGAGAGCTGGGGGCACCTGAAGTCTGGGGGCTGTCACCAAAGGTTCCTGACCCCGAGTAAGACTTATTCTTCTTTCCTTCTGTTTTTTCTGATATTGATTATGTGTTAGTTTAATTTACTAAAATGCCTTTTTCCTGCGTTAGTCCCATTGCCACAATTCTTCTTGTATCAGTTAACTTACGAATCAACATGAGATTATTATTTTTTCCCCCTAAGTAATTCCAACATACCAATTATGCAATATGTGATTTATTGTAGATCAGGTGACCTTTGTGTTGTGGTTCTGAAAGCAGTTCCCAAGCTGAAAATTAACCCTTTAATAGTTTACTACATTGCAATTATTGACTCAAAATCTGCAGTGTGTTTGGTCATATGTGTATGTTTGATCTTGAGTACTAGAAAATATATCTTAAATAGCATACTGTTGTTTTTATTCAGTTCTGATGAGCATACACCGGTAGAAGATGAAGAGGCAAAATCTAAGAGTAGTTCTTCAGATTCCAGCTCAGAAGGTATTTTGTTTGGCTTACACAGCTTGTTTGGAAAATGGGAAGCTATTGAAGTCTAGAATCTGCTGCAGTTGCTTGCTGGAGGTTTGCTGGTTTTGATGGTTGGAATTAAGTGGGCTGCAGTTCAAAGGAGAGCATTGCCTTGGGAAGATTGGGAAGTACATATGGAGCTAGTTGATTGATCTCTAATGTTATGTTTTAAAAACATTCTAGAGGAAAAGAAGAAAAAGAAGAAGAAAAGAAAGAAGAAAAAACGTAAGGCATCCAAAAGAAAGCGCAGAAAACATTCTGAGGACAGCGACAGTGAGTCGGAGTCTGAGCAGAACTCCAGTGGTAAGACAGAAGGGTTTCAGCTGATGTGTGAGGGCTGAACACAAACTGACACTTCTGGCTTTTATTGCACACTTGCAGTGTTCTGAAATTACAGAGCTGCAGCATCGGTCCATGGTCTTTTCTTTCACCATCTTGCTGGGTTTGTAGTGCTTTTTCCTTGAGTGCTTGAAGACTGGCCTCAGGAAATGGGATTTCTGAATTAAGCATCCATGGGCTATCTCACGACAGAGATCTGTTTGATATGTTGTCATACTGATCAATACTGCAGGTAGCTTTCTACTTATTCTTTCTTAGTACTGTTTGGTACCTAAACAGTCATGTCTGAGAAGCTGTGTTTGTACTAGGGCATTCTGGTGGAGCCTGTTCAGTACAGTAAACTACTCAGTTAGAGCTAATCATCTCTTTTTGATAATGATATTCTTTATTTTTTTTCAGATGAAGATAAAAAGAGAAGCAAGAAGAGGAAAAAGAAGAGCAGAAAGTAAGTGCCCAAGTTGCTGAGTGTAATTCTGGCTTCTGTTGGCTGGAGAGCAGCTCCACTTTCTTCACAGGCTCTGAGGAGTCTGAGCACTCTGGTAATTCAGGCTGCAAGTGCTGACAAATAATATTAATTTGATGGATTTTCTTTAAATTGACAGAATCGTGCAGCTTAGACAACTCCCTGCAAGTGTAGAGCCACTTACTAACACTGTGAAAGGTGTAACAGTGTATGTATTGTCTTGGCTTTGCTGTAAGGTGTTTTCTATGAAACAACAATCTGTATGCAGCCAGCCAGTCTTCCCATAGGTAGAAGTTACCTTGAGAAACTAATTATTTGAGTATGATTCCAAGCAAATTTTGGTAAATAGCATGTCTGTCTAACTTTATCACAGGAAGAAGTATAAGAAAAAGAAAAATAAGAAAAGCAGGAAGGAATCCAGCGATTCAAGTAGCGAAGATTCCGATGATGAAACAGTTCAAGGGGATGATCTCTGGATTGAGAAATCAAGTAGGTTCACCTGACTTTAAATTTGGATTGAAACTTTTTGGTGTCCTTTTTGTGAACTCTTTTAGGTCTTGCTGACCTGTGGAACACTTCTGATAACAAAGAACAACGGGCACAATATCAATCTTCCTCATTTTTTGATTGTTGCAGAAAATACCGAAGCTGATAGCTTGATTGGACCAGAGGCTCCCAAAACTCATGCATCTCAGGATGACAGGCCTTTGAAGTGAGTAGCCAGCTCTTAACACTACTTTGATCAAATCAAGTAAATCAAGCATGAAAGTTACCGTTCAAAAGGGCTGTTACAGCAATATGGCATGCAGAGGGAGAAATGCTGTGCCAGAAACTTGCAGGCAGAAGTGCTAGTGGTTCTAGCCTTTCCCCTGGCTTGAATTGGGGTAGAAAAGTCTAGTTTATGCTTTTTAGTCTTGATCCCTAGAAAATCAGCTGTAAGGTACCTTTATTCTAATGCTCTGCAGTATTGTGACTTTGTAGTGTTTTCTTCAATGTTTAATCAGAATTGAATCAACTGGTAATTTAAGATGTTTTTGCAGGTGTTAGCCATAAGAAACAGGCCAATATGTGGGAAAGAATAAGAAAGTGTTTAAAAATGCAGCTGTATGTGGTAGTGAACAGGGAAGCTGGATGTTTAGCTCAGGCTCTCTGTATTTGAGACTGAAATCCTCACTTTTTTTTTTAGCTATGGACACGCCCTCCTGCCAGGTGAGGGTGCAGCAATGGCAGAGTATGTAAAAGCAGGAAAACGTATTCCCCGGAGAGGCGAGATCGGCTTGACCAGTGAAGAGATCGCATCGTTTGAGAGCTCTGGTTACGTCATGAGTGGCAGCAGGTATGGTTTGGATGATGGCAGTGGTTCAGTGACATTTTCAAGAGCTGCTTTCTCTGTTGGCTGAGTGGAAGACTGCTTCCAAGCTCTAGTTGAAAGCATGGAGGAGAAGGTGCTCTGCATGCTTGCAGTAGTCTACACCAAACTCCCCATTGCTATAGACAGATGGTGAGGTTTTCAAGGATGCTTTCTCCTCAAGAGCAAAAGTTCTTTCCAGGCAATATACTTCTAATTATCTTTATTTCAAATGGAGGAGATGCTTGTGCCAGGTGGTGTGTTTGAACAGCCCTGGTGATGTGCTGGCCAGTAGGAGGCAAATCAAAGTGTGAGACTTTTGGCTGCACTTTTTGCTCTATGAGTCCTACAGGAATTTCACTTAAATTTTGGTGAGCCAGCAGCTGACACCTTGGGGGTAGGTGGGACTTCTGGCTGACTGCCTGAGAGCAGACACGCCCAGAAGTCAGTTCCTTGCTCTGCCACATCCTTCCTGGGAAGGTTTGTGTGCAAGTTTGGATTCTCTAGTGCAGGTATTTTACTTAAAGCCTCTGAAAACATTCAGGCCAGTTGATGGGTGGAAGCTGTACCAGGGCACTCTGCCCATGATGACATGCACCGTGTTGTCCTCCGCAGACATCGGCGCATGGAAGCCGTGCGTCTGCGCAAGGAGAACCAGATCTACAGCGCAGACGAGAAGAGAGCCCTGGCCTCCTTCAACCAGGAGGAGAGGAGGAAAAGAGAGAACAAGATCCTCGCAAGCTTTCGAGAGATGGTCTACAGAAAGACTAAGGGCAAAGAGGAGAAATAATGCTTTGCTTGAGCTGTGCACCACAGACTGTACCACGCAGCAGCTGACCTGTTCCAGTCGTGATTTGAAAAACGCTGCAGGTGCTGCAGCGCCTTTCACCCAACAGGGCCGGGCCCCAGGAGTGGATTACCTGTGTCAAGGAAACAGAGTTACTTCCATCAGGTTCTCTAGGGTGATTGGTTCACCATCTACAAGGAATCCTTGTAAAGTGAAAGGCTACAAGGCAGGGAAGGCGGGAACAGACAGAAGATTAGAGGTGTCAATGTTCTGCACTTGCTTTGGGTCAGACAAGCAGAAGGATCCCACGGGAAGGGCTTTGTTACATAATACCAATGTGTAATTTTTTTTATTCCATTTATTTTGATTTTTCATAGAATCATTTTGCTTGGAAAAGACAGTTAACAAGCTACTACTAGTACATTTTGCTACTAACAGTAGCAAAAATGAAGGAACTCCTGAGTTCCTGTTTAAGATACAGGATTGTCCACTTCGCTATTTCTTCAGAAGTCTTTTAGATTTAGGTTTTTTCAAAACACTGAAGTTTGGTTTGTGGTTCAAATTAGACTTGTAAATATTCTGTAAATGAGTTTGTAATTTAATACAGATGGGCTTCAGTTACTTTAGAGCAAGCAGATTGCAATTGGGGTGTAAAGTAATAGGAGGATCCACTCTTCACTGAAATCTGCGGTGAAGAACAAAGTTGCTTGCTTCTTTTTCTCCTATGTTATACATAGGCATCAGAGCAGTGGGGTGCAGTGATTGGAACCCCTGGATGTATACAGATGGCAACAAGGATGTGTCTTTCAATTTATTTGAAATGTTTATGAAAGTGTTCTAGATTAAAACCTTATTTTAACTCCAGTAGTATTTTAATTTGGTTTGTTTCAGCAGCATTATATGGTTTGCTTTAAGCTGTGTACTTTGAGGCCTTGTTCAAGCAGTGCTTATGTGGTGATCTTTGATTCAACTGCATATTTCCAAACATATCCCCTTTGGACTTGTAAAAGGAAGTGTTTTTGAGAGGGCTTTTGTTCCCCTAAATCCTTCTTTTATTTGTTTTGTTCCCCTAAGTTTGGCAGCAGACATGTCTCATATATTGGTGCGGAGAAGATAAAAGTCCTAAAGTCCTGTAACGTTTTCCCTGGAGTTCCACAGACCAGCAAATCCCTCCCAGCTGTCTCTTCCCATTTACACTCTGGAACCTGGTTCCATCCTGCTGTACCCACCCATACCTGGCAGGGACCATCACATAAAGCCAACTACCATGTCAGGGCATCATTGATTTTGCACAAGTTCAATGCTTTTTATGTATCCACAAAGTAGAAATGGTGCTAAGGAAGAGCCTGTCTTTCTTCATTGTGTTTATTTGGTTCTCCACAACAGAGCACTGGTGATGGTGAGTTGGAGCTGCTCATTGGGAACTAAGTCTTTCTATGAGGATTATTTTATTTTCAATAATGTCCTGAAGCCACTTTTCTCTAAACTGAAACTCTTCTGGCCTGGAGGATGGAATAAAAAGAGGGTAAATTGTAAGAATAGTATTGAATCCAAGTTTGGCCAGCTAAGAGCTGGCCTTTATTTACCAGACAAGCCTATCTGCTGCAATAAAGACCACCCCTGGACCTGGGTAAGCAGGACATACTCTTCCTGGAGAAGGCAGATGCCCACAGGGTGGCTGTCCATGCTTGTGGGGGAGTGAAGCTAACGATAAGCAGGGTCATTTCATTTTGCATAGCAAAATTTTGACAGCTTCTTCCACCTCCCTGATGTGACTGCACACTTACTTACATGGAGCTCCCTGTTTGGTTTTGGCATGGAAAAGCTTGCTAGAACCTCCTGAGTTGTGTCAGTCACAGAAGAGTAATGACATTTACCTGCGAATCAGCCTGCTGGACTCGAGTCTGAAGAAAACCTCCACAGGCGAGGTCTGCAAGAGAGCAGGGACAGGGCAGAGGTCACGTACAGCCCCTCAAAGAGCAGACATTGTAGTTAGGTAAGAGCTACTATCTACTTCAAAAATAACCTGGATATTTGTACATTTCTGATACAGATTAGAATAGTTTTAGTTTAAAGCCTCTGTATTTTTTTTGTGAAGGCAAAGACTCAAAAGTTACAATTCTAAGCATGTAGTATGATGTAAGATTTCTGACCAGCTATGGGCTGTTGTGCTGGTTTTGACTGGGATAGCGTTACTTTTCTTCATAGCAGCAGGTAGGGGGCTGTGGCTTGGATTTGTGCCGGAAACAGTGTTGATAATTCAGAGATGTTTCCCTTATTGCTGAGCAGAGCTTACACAGAGCCAAGGCTTTTTCTGCTCCTCACCCCACCCCACCGGAGAGGAGGCTGGGGGGGCACAAGGAGCTGGGAGGGGACAGAGCTGGGACAGCTGATCCCAACTGACCCAAGAGATGTCTCAGACCATGTGGCCTCATGCTCAGCAGTAAAATGGGGAAAGGTTGTGTTGGAGTGGGGTGGAAGGTGCTCAGGGACTGGCTGGGCATTGGTTGGCAGGTGCTAAGTAATAGTTTTCATTTGCGTCACTTCTCTGTCTTAGGGGTTTTTTTTTTCTCTCGCATGGTTATTTTTTCCCTTACAACTTGTTACTATTCTTCTATTTATTTATTTTTTTTATATTATACTCTTTTTTTCACCCACAGCAAGGGTTAGGGGTAGGGAGAAGTGAGTGAGTAGCCATGTGGTGCTCAGTTGCCAGCTGGGGTTAAACCACAGACTGTTACTAGGGGATCCTTAGCCAGTAAGCAGAAATACCAATCTTCAGTATGACTAAGCCTGGAGGTAAGAAGTCTACTCAGTACAATTTATTTCCTTTTTTCTTTTGACCTGTAAGACTTTACTGTAGAGGTGACAAACTTCAGGCTTATCAGGAAAGGGACTGATACAACTTGAAGAGCAACATGTTGCTCTCTCTCTACTGACCCCTCATTCCATAACTCACCTCCGCTCAGCCCTACTTGGAGCTGCCCAGAGCAATTGTTACTTGGAAAGGGAAGATGGTCAAACCAGGAAAGCAGATGTGGGATCGTGCCAGATTGTGTTTGTCGAGTTCTGTCAGTTGATGATTTGGGAACTAACCCAGCCTCCTCCTCTGTGCTCTGCTCCCTTTGCCAACTGACTGTGTTTCCATAAGGCCACATTTAACTCTCCCACTGTTGCTCTGGCAATACCCAGGGCTCCTCAGTGTCTTTGTGCAAGCTGCCAGCTTCTGGCTGGTCTCTCTGCTGCCCTGGCATTTCCCTGCCTTGGGAACCCCCCTGTATCTTGTCCCTTAAAGGACTGGTACATGACATTTCTGAGTACTTACATCAGGTTTGAGTTTGGAGATCACTATAACAAAGTAGACACTTGCTGTTGCTCGGGGGATGGGTTTTCTGCGTGTTGGGATGCCCCAGCAAGCTCTGTAATGGTACCTCTTGCTGTCCTTCAGTTCTTCTTCCTCAAGAAATTCCAAGTGGTGAAGCCAGCTTTTGTGAATGTCCCATGTCTGTCGAATAAAGGCATCACACTAAAACTCCCTCTGTCCAGTAGAGGTGACTTGAGGACAGTGCTAAAAAGGAACCAGAAGTGCTCTCCTTTAATTTTTCACACTTCCTAACAGTGAGGAGGTGTGGCCTTCCTGAGTGGATGGAATTGTCACTCACAGAAATGAGCTCTTCAATCTGCTGCCGCCCTTTCTCCACTGTGAAGTTGTCACCTGTGGTCCACTGGATAGTTTTGATAACACGCTTGGCTTCTAAAACAGATAAAATGCTGACAAATCTTCCTGGAAAAGAACCCCCAACATATGCTAACAGAGCAAGCACAGTACCTTTTTCCTTTTTCTCCAGCTCTGGCAGACAGTCCTCTGTACTGCTTCTCTCATTGTCTGGGGGGGTGTGATCTTTGTCCTCTTCCTTGTCCATTGGCTTCACCTTTAGAGAAAAAAAAGGACAAGCACAGTGAGATAGAACCGGTCCGAGAGCTGCAGGACCCATCAGAGGAACACGGGGAGCAGCGGCCAGTCCCTCGCTGGCCCCTCGCCCCGCTCACCCCCCTCAGCGCTGCCCCGGCCGGGCGGGGGGTCCCGGGGGATCCCGGGGCTGTTGTTTCCAGGGCAGATGTCCAGCCCCGAGGATCTGCTGCCGAGCCCCGGCGGTGTCCCCGCCGCTGTCCCGGCCCCTCGGCCACGGGAGCGTTCTCCCCGCGTCACCATGGAGAGGCGGAGCCGTCTCCCGGCATCCCAGTCGGCATTCCCTGCGGATGTACCGGCCCAGGGGAAGTGCCTCCCCAGCAGCCGCAGTCTCCCGGAAAAGGAAGACGGTATGGCCAGGAAAACAGCTGTGGGATCCTGCCAGATTCTCTATTTGTCATGTTTCTGCCAGTCTCGGCAACTGGGGAACTAAAGCAGCCTCCGCTCTGTGCTGTCCTGGGCAGAGTCTCAGCCCAGCCCGGCGCACAGAGGGCTGTAGTCTCCCAGCCCTTCAGAGGGAAAAGACCAACAGAGAGAGGCCAGAAATGTTTTAGCATATCACAGTGTGCTGGATTCCCAGCAGCCGCTCTTCCAGAATAACAAAAGGCTGCTACATGGATTTAGCTTCTAGATCAATAACGAGCCAAGTGTAGGTCCTAGTCCTTGTGGTCTCATAGGGATGCTTCCTGTCCAGCTGAGACAGCATTAACACAGGCCTGGACCTTTCTCAGAAATTTGTCTGATCCATGTGACTCTGCACCTTGTTCCCTCCACGCTGGTTGTGGTTGTTCCACACCCCATGTCTCACAGGGGATCAGTGTTGGTGGCAGTGTCACAAGATCTGCGTTTCACTGCCACGCTGGAACAAGGAGATAAGTAAGAGGCACGGTTATAGCAGGTTTAGGATGTAGCAGAGGCAGGTTTGGGCTTTATTGTAAGTTGAGATTGCTGGCTAGTGCTGTGCTGGGAGGGAAGAATCCAAGCTGCAGGAGGTGACGCTGGCTATTCATGCAGGCTGCTGCAGTCAGCAGCAAGGAACTGCATGTCAGAAGTGGGTGCAAAAATAGAATCAGTGCTCTTGGCATTCCTTTTCCTCCTCTCACAGACAGCTGCCTGGTGCATATCAGAGTGCATTAAGTGAGGAAACCAATTCCATCCAAAGCTTTTATGTGACATATGCAGCTCATATGCACCTCTGGGATAACAGATTTAAGAAGGGGGAAAAAAACCTGCAGTTGCAAAACTGCAGCTGGAGAGGAGTGATGATATGTGAGAGGAACAGCTCTGCAGACACCCAGGTCAGTGAAGAAGGAGGGGGAAGAGATGATCCAGGAGCTGAAGCAGAAATCCTGCTGCAGCCCATAGTGAAGCAGCTGTGCCCCTGCAGCCCATGGAGATCCACAGGGGAGCAGAGATCCTGTGCAGGACTCACAGTGGAGAAGTTTATGGACTGTCTTCCATGGGCAGGACCCCAGGCTGGAGCAGTGGAAGAGTGTAAGAAGTCTTCCCCTGAGGAAGAAGGAGCAGCAGAGGTGACATGTGATGACATTCACCACAGCCCCCATTCTCTGTCACCCTGCACAGCTCAGGGGGCAGGAGGTAGAGAAAATCAGGAGTGAAGTTGAACCCAGTAAGAAGACAGGGGTGGGGGAAAGGTGTTTCATCATTTGGTTTTATTTCTCATTATCCTGCTCTTATTTGATTGATGATAATTTCCCTGAGTTGAGTCTTATTTGCCCTTGATGGTAATTGCTGAGTGATCTCTCCCTGTCCTTATTTCAACCCATGAGCCTTTCATTATATTTTTTTCTCCCCTGTCCAGCTGAGAAGGGGAGTGACAGAGCAGCTTTGGTGGGCACCTGGTGTCCAGCCACAGTCACCCCACCACAACAACACAGATACAAGGGCTTAACACACATATATCTTTATTTAAGAGTTAAATCATTCTCTATAGACACGCGGTTTCTTCAAAGTGCTGCCACCTTGGTCTATGTTCTCCAGACCCTGAAAAAGAAAAAAAATAACAGCTATATCTGCATCATTCTTGCCACTGATGTGCAACAGGGCATAGCTGAAAACGTTGGTTTTCAGACTACACCTAATTACCCAAGTCCTAATTAAAATGCAATTAAAATGCACAACCCCAGAGGCAGATCAGCCGCGGGCACGGAGCCCGACAGCCTGGGGAGTGACCAGTACGTCCACGGGAACCCCATCCCAGATCCCGGGGATGGGGGAGCAGCGCCTGACTCCAGCCTCCCACCCCGGCGGTACCTGCCCGTGCCCTAAAAACCTGCCTTGGACACGTAGTACTTGTTAACACCCGAGATCCGCCGGTCCCTTTCCATCAGGGTCCACTGGAAGGGGTAGCGGGCGATCCTCTTCTCCTGCGGGCACAGCAATGCCTGTTACGGTCCCGGGCAGGGCCCCCGGGGGGCTCGCCGGGATGGGGGAAAGGGGGGCCCCGGGAAGGAAGGGATCCCAGGTGGATGCAGGGGGCTGCGAGGTAAGGGCGGTATGGGGGGGAAGCGGAGCCCCGGGGCCGCAGGTCCCGCCCGCGCTGACCTTGCCGCCGTTGCACAGGCGGTGCATGAACATGGTTGAGAAGCCGGGGATGCTGAGGCAGACGCCCATGATGGCCATGCCGGGCAGGATCTCGTACCACATCCTGCCGGTGCCGCTCCCGGTGCCGCTGCCGGACCCGCTGCGCCGCTCCCGGGGCGCTCCCGGGGCACTCCCGGCCTGCCGCGCGCCCTTCCCGGCCTGCCCCGCGCCCCTCACAGCCCGGCGGGCCCGGAGAGGCGGCAGGAGCGACAGCACTGCCGGGGGACCGGCCCTCGGCAAGGAGCTAGGCCGTGCTCGAGCCCCAGCCCGCCTGATCTCAATCCCGATCCCAATCCTAATCCCAATCCCGCTCCTGGTGCCGGGCGCTGGTGCCGGGCGCGGTGCACGCCGGGAGTTGTAGTCCGGCGGCGGCCCCGGCCGGTTTCAGGCGCACTCTCGCGAGAGGCGGCGGCCAATGGGCGCGCGGGGGCGCGCGGCGCTGCCCTGGCCCGGGATCGGGATCCGGAGCGGGGCCGGGATGAAGGAGGACAAGGAGAACGCCAGGCCCAAGGAGCGGCGCGGGGCCGCCGCAGGGCCGGGGGCTGTGCTGGGCGCGGGGCCGGGCCCCACCGCTGGAACGGACGGCAGAGCCGGCGCGGCCGAGCTCGACCGCCTGGAGCGGCCCAAGGACAAGAAGGAGACGCTTAGCAAGGTGGGGCCCGCGCGGCTCTCGGGAACGGGCACCCCCCGCAATCGGGCACCCCAAGGGAACGGGCACCCCCCGCAATCGGGCACCCCAAGGGAACGGGCACCCCAAGGGAACGGGCACCCCCCGCAATCGGGCACCCCAAGGGAACGGGCACCCCAGGACCGGGCAGCCCCCCGGGGACCAGGCCCTACCGCGATAGCAGGAACCAGCCCCTCAGGAACGGGCCTCCCCACCCGGTAACGGGGCCTCCTCCTGGTAACGGGGCCGTCTGCGGGGACCGGGGGTGGGGGAGAACGGGGCCGCCCGGGCCGGGGAGGCCGCGGTACCGCCCCGTCCCCGGCGCTGCCGCCCCCTGACCGCCGGTCCTGCCGTGCCGCAGGTGGTGATCCGGCGGCTCCCGCCCAGCCTGACGAAGGAGCAGCTGGAGGAGCACCTGCAGCCGCTGCCCGAGCACGACTACTTCGAGTTCTTCGCCAACGACTCCAGGTACGGCCGCGAGCCCCGCCCGGGCGCTCCCGGGAGCCGCCGCTGCCGTCCCCTGGGCCCCGGTGGCGCCGCCGCCCCGTCAGCCGAGCGCCCTCGGTTTGTGTCTCCGCAGCCTGTACCCGCACATGTTCTCCAGAGCCTACATCAACTTCAAGAACCAGGAAGACATAGTCCTCTTCAGGGATCGCTTCGACGGCTATGTTTTCGTCGATCACAAAGGCGAGTGAATGGCACTCAGTGTGTGTTGCTGCTTCCCCGCTGTCTGTGCGGTGTGCTGGTTGAGTTTTGGAGGGGTGGGTGTGAGCAACCACTTCTGGCTTGTTTGGGTTTAGTGCCTTAAATGCATGTTATGCAGTATTTCACAGAACAAAGAAAACATATGCTTCGTGGGAACTAGTCTAAATCGACTTTTTTATAGATATATTTTTAAGCGGATTTTGTATATGATGTGTAAAATCCAGTTGGGTGTATACAAGGCATCAGGGTTGATGATATAAATCCCAATACTGAAGTGAATGTTTGCATTGTCATACCTGAGTATCAAGTCTGTAAAGTGAAAACAGGTACATGCTGTCAGTGTACAAACAAATGAAGCTGAGGTTACTGATGTCGCCCTCTGCTACTCCCCTCACCTGTTCTGTGCACTTCCAACAGTGTCACTTATCTTTTGGCCAGTTTTGACCTGAAATTGTCGCTTGTTTCAGTTTACAACTGAGTGAGTCATCTTTATTCAGTAAAAGGAACAGCTGCTTCTTTGCAGACTAGGTTGTGAAAGTGACTGCTCTGGAGACAGTAATCTGTAGGAAACATACTTGGTTTAATTAATTGGTTAAACATTCAAGTATTTAGTCACCACTTACCTGTTTTCTAAACACGTTAGGTGTCATGGTTTTAAATCTCGCCTTTCAGAAGTGCCTTCATTGGGCAGCACTAAAAGTTCCTGTTGGCTTGGGCAGTGGAAGGGTCTTACCTGGAGCTTTGATTCAAGTGCATATGTCTTACAATTCATCCAGACAGGTGTTCTATGTGACAAAGCTCTGTCCATAAGATTCTTCTTTATTTGGGAGGGTTACAAGTTCATGAATTCTGCTGCCTTTAAGGTGTTTTTTTTTTTTTTATTAAATTGCTTTCAAAATGCAAGAATTTTTTTATACTGCCTAACTAATTTCTTATAGTATTGCATGTTTCTTGTGAGGATTATCTTCCTGCTTTAGATATGGACAATATGCTCTATTTTATATCTCTTTCATCTCTATTTTAATGTATTTTTCTCTCTCCTCTTACCAGGTCAGGAGTATGCTGCCATAGTTGAGTTTGCACCTTTCCAAAAAGCTGCAAAAAAGAAGAGTAAGAAAAAGGATGCCAAAACTGGAACTATCGAAGATGGTATAACAGCAAGATAGTTTGTTTTGCATGTGTAGATTGAAAATCTTAGCAGTAATTTGAATATGTTTTCACTGTGACATTGTAATTCCGTCAATGGGATGTTTGCTTTATTTACGTGAAGCTTATTAGCACTGCTTTTGTCAGCTGCAAGTCTATTAAATGGTTGTCCCAGGCAAAGATAATGCAGCAGCTCATCTGAGAGCTGCCAACTTATGAAAAGATGGCATATAAACAGCCCAATTTATGTAAATCCAACCCAGACTTCCAGCAGTGCACAGTGCAAATGCTTTCCATGCTACAGTATATATCTTTTTTCTTTTTCCCTTTTTTTTTTCCCTCCCCTTTCTTTTCCCCTTCCCTGTAGATCCAGAATACAAGAAGTTTTTGGAAAGTTACAGTGCAGATGATGAAAAATTAACCTCCACTCCTGAAACTTTGTTGGAGGAAATAGAGGCAAGAAACAAAGAGCTAATAGGTATGGAAATCTGTGTACTATAGTTATATTTTCCTAGAGCACAAAGAAACATATGTGGTTTGTAATTAGAAGCTGTGATTTTTCAACCTGGAGGAGACTGAATTCTTTTGTGTGCCTGCTTAGTATTTGTTAAACCTTTAGGCTAATATTAGTCAGTGTATATTTTGTTTTGTTCCCATGCTCTAAATTCTTCTCTAGGTTTCAGTTTTAGATGAGAAAGTTCCTTCCTGTTCCAGCTGCTGGTCAGATGTTTGTTATCCAGACCAGGCTGTGGAGCGGCTGCATTTCAGTGGCTGCAGTGATGTTTAGTGCCCAGTGCTGGGAGTGGTGATGTTCCACACAGGCACAAGTTAAGAGAGAATATGATTGGGTAAAATACCACAAAAAATGACCAGGTTGCTGTTTTTAAGCATGTTCCAAGGATATCTTTAAAACCAAGAGAGTCTGGGAAAATCCTAATGCAGACTGAGTATCCCTGTACATAGAGGTGTACTGGCTATCATATTAGTGTCCTACAGAAGTTTATAGAATCCTAATAGTTGCCACTGTTCAGAGATGGCTTTGGAATACTTGTTTCACTGCTGCATTGCTGTATGTGAGAGGAGACAGGCAGGGGAATCCATAAGGATGCTTCTCTTCATAGAGGGTTTTGTTGTATTGCAGTATTGGATAAGGCAAATTGTTTACATTTGTTTTGTATATTCTCTAGCTAAAAAGACTACTCCTTTATTGAACTTCTTGAAAAACAAACAGGTAAGACTTCCCTCCAGAATCTTCTTGTTTGCAAGTACAATTCGCTCATATAAAGCATGGGTGTGGATATTGCAGTGTGTGTACTGATATGTTTCCGCCCTTCCTGTTGAAAAAGGATCTTTTGACCCTACTCACTTGTCAACACCTGGTTCACATATTTTAAAGTACTAGAATGGTGATCCTTGTAGGAATGGTGGTGCTTTGTGTACATTCTGGTCCCAGCAAATTGTCTCTTGTGGCAATGCCGAAACAGATTCCATCTTAATGCTTCCATTTTTAGTGCACTAACAGCTGAGGTCAATGTGGATGATCTTTCTCCTAGCACATAATGTTATTTTAAGTTTTAGCAATGGAGAAAATCAGAGGTGGGGCAGATTAAATGAAAATTAGAATGATAAAGGCTGAGGCCAGTGTTGTGTTTGGGCTTTTTAAGACAGTACAAATCAAGGCTTATGAGTAAGAAAAAAATACTGCTGCAGTATGTTTAGGTTCACAACAACAGTAGAGATGACAGGATTTTTTTTTTCCTTTATAGTAGAGGCAGCTTTGAGGTGAGTTATTTGGTGGCTTAAAAGAGATGTTTCCTGGTGTGGAGGTACACTATTTCTCTTTGCTTTTGCACACACAGAGACTGAGAGAAGAAAAAAGAGAGGAGAGGAGGAGGAGAGAATTGGAAAGAAAAAGACAAAGAGAAGAAGAGAGAAGAAAATGGAAAGAGGAGGAGAGAAGGAAGAGAAAAGAAGCAGAAAAATTGAAGAAAGTAGACAGATGCCCAGAAAAAGAAAGAGACAGATCAAAAGAAGAACCAAAGATTAAGGTCTAGAACAGTTCTTTATTATAAACTGTTACACTCCCTTTCCCCTATTATTTGTATATCAGTCTCAAAATGTGCTTTGAGTATTGTGTGAAAAATCATGAGTTTGGTGTTAGTAAATTACCAATTTTTTGTAATATTCAATAGTAGGCAATGTAAAGGTTTACATGCTGTAATGCTTCATAGTAATATTTAAAGTTTTTGTCATGTGACTGTTGTACATATCGTGGTAAACAGGATTGTGAATTCACTATGGAATGGAGACTATTTTTAAGCTTTCTAAAATGGCCTGGTTTAGGAGAAAAATCCTAGTCTGCTGTGTGAATAATGCTTACTCATACACTCCAGCTCTTAGAAATGCTGCTATTTGCAGTAATATTTCCTTAATGTTCACTTCTCACTGGACTGTGGTTCCTTTGATGCAATTTCGGTGTTGTGCCAGACAATATGTATTAGAGTGAGCTTTTTAGTTGAGACTTCTGTTTTCTTTGTAGCTACTTAAGAAGCCTGAAAAAGATGAAAAAGACTTGGAGAGAAAAGAAAAATCCAAGAAACTGGAAAAAGAGACTCTGAGGGAGGAAAAAATTGCGAGTAGTGCATCTGCCAAACGATCTGATGGGGAGACAAAAGAAGAGAAGGCAAAAAAGTATTCTAGTACTTGCTATAAATATATGTGTATCTAATACTTGTTTCCTGATCATAATGAGGCTTAGGCTGCTCTGATATGTCAATGTTTTGAAATTCCTTTTAAATGCTTTTTCTGATATAAGGCACAGGCTGTGTTCTCTGTGGCAGTGCACATCCCTGTGATTGCAGAAAGTTCTGTGAATTGCCTGAAATTTCTTCACTAGTGGACAGATTTTAATATTTTTGCAACTCACTGTGAGAACTGCGCTAAAGAAGCCCAGGTGTAGGTGACTGCAGCAGGCTGTGAGCACTGTCCTTGCAATGAGATGATTATAAACATGGTGAGAGGAGAGGTGTTCTCCAGTTACCAGTCCCTCTAAGGTCTTGTAAAAAGGTCAAAGTGGAAATTGTAGTTCTCAACAGCTCTGTGATCTGTTTGAGGTTCAGTTTTGTTGTGTGAGAAATAGAGATGAGACACGGAAATTCAGTTTTTTCTAAAGCCAGAGGAGACTCAGCCAGTTATGCAAGTAGGAGGCTGGGAAGTGCTAGTGGTCAGTGTCCTCTCTGGCTGTCGTGCATGACTCGGGTTGTCACAGCCGCCCAAGAGCTCCCTAAAACCTGCCAGTGTGTCGTCCTCCTATTGCACATTTACACCGCTATTACATTGATCTCCCGGCTCTGTTTGATGAATCTTTTGAGCTTAATTTTCAGTTTTGTTTTCATACAGATCAGAAGATGAGTGTGTAAAGGACTACAGGGACCGAGATAGAGATTTTGACAGAGACAGAGAATATGAGAGAGCGCAGAGAGAGAAACTGAGACGCCAAGAAGAGGAGCGTCGGAGGCAGAAAGAGCGCTATGAGAAAGAGAAGGTTTTTAGAAGAAAAGAGGAAGAGGTGAAAAAGGAGAGAGACTTACTCAGAGAAAAGGGAAAGAAAAGTGATCTTACAGACTTTACCAGCAGCATGGACAAATCTGAGAAAGTAACCAAAGACGATAAAAAAGAGGATACAATTAAGAGGGATCGGATCAGAAACAAGGTGCTGGATTTCTTTAAATTCATGTGTTGATTCATAGGGGTCAGTTTGTGTTTTTTAGGATAAAAGCACTTCAAGGAAAGAACCATGTGGTTTCTCTGTTGAAACTTCTCCCTGTTATGGCAACAAAGTCTGCCATTACTAGAAAGTTGTTTTTTTTTTCCTGTTTATCCACTCAACTTTGCTAAAGTGTTTGTGGTATTTCTTGTCACTGAGTAGGAATTAAGCCAAGATACCATGGGTTAAATTGTAAGACACTGCTACCTTTTCATTTGCTGACTTGTGCCATAGGCTGTATCTTTAAGGTGTTGGTAGAGCATCAGTATCTCTGCTGATGCTACACGTGCCTGAAAATGCATCTCAAAGTGGAAGTGTGATTGAACAGGCTCCTCCAAAGCAGGGACAAGACTTACTTGCAGAATAGGCTCAAGAAATAATATCTTGAGTTTAGTTTTATATACACTGCAATTTAGTTTTTGCAGCATCACTGTGCATGTTTTCTATGTCACTTAAGACATTATCAGGTACAAATGAAACTCAGGGTTTTGAAGATTTGAAATTGGCCTCTTTTCTGAGGGTGAGCTGAACTCAACAGGAAACTCTTTACAAATAGCTTCAACTGAGCAGTGTCCTTTGTGGCTTGAACAGGGATGTTGCCTTACAACAGAGACAACCTTGATTTGAGACAGTTGAAGTTACATTGCCACCACGGTGGAGTAATTTAACTTAGAACACCCAGAAAAGTTTGAATTTGAGCCATTTCTAATACCACTGCTGCCATAATAACCCTGTCGGCAGGGAGCTATGAAAGAGTCTAAACAGTTGTGGTTTGTTTCAGGATCGCCCAGCAATGCAGCTGTACCAGCCAGGAGCCCGAAGCCGAAGCAGATTGTGTCAGTATGAAGACAGTGCTGCAAAGCCCACAGATCAGGGAGTGGATAAGAAACAAGAGAGTGAGACCAGTCACACGAAGGAAGAGGAGTGACTAGCATGCAAGCCTTATGTGTTCTGACTGTCTGTGCAGCCAAAGAGCATGTACTACGCAATCCAGAAGTGCCTTCGAAGCGAAGAAGGAACAAAGGAAGAAAATGGGGCATTGTGCTGTTGGATGTTTCTGGTTAAAGAACCTCAGTTGTAGATTCGGAATTTGAAATGTGTTCTCATTGTATTTTCAGTTATTTGAATTTATTTTCCCAGCATCTAACTACAACAGGGAAGGGAATCGTTGCAAAATAGAAAGACTTTATGGCCTTAACTATGATAATAAATGAGTTGTGGTCAGGAGGTGATGACACCTGGATCTAAAGCCAGAGCTCTACTGTAAGGCGATGGGAGCCGGTGTTGGATGCACTTAGGCAGAGCAAGCTTGGAGTTGCCCAGAGCTAATACAGGTGTTGTTATGTTGTTTGGTGCACCTTCCTGAGGCAGGGAAAGCTAAATTGTGTCAGTCAAGCACTGAGACAGGTACACAGGCTGGGGTTGTTGAGGTACCAGTGGACAGGAGCCCTTTGGCACTTAAGGAGCAGAACATCTGGCAGTGCGGTAACCGTGTTAGGGAGGGAGAGACCTTCCTCTTCAGTGGTTCTCTGGATAAAGTTCCTAAGTTGGAGTGTATGAATAAGCTGGCTTAAGAAATGGAATATGTCTTGGCAAATTCTCATGTAAAGTCTCCCTACATTGAAATGCTTATTTTTAATCAAATGTAGCTGGTTTGGGCATCCTGTTCTTTTCCAGCATCCTCCCTTCTCTAGAGTCTGAAATGTTTCCCAACTCCTGCCCTCTCGGAACTGCTTCCTCTTCCCTCATAACTTGAAGTATTGTTTTACAGCCCAGAACGAGACTTCGCCAGTAGCAGCTCCTCCCAAGCTAGCGAATTTTAGCCATAGCTGTTTTTTTGTACTAAACCCAAATAAAACTGCACAAACTCGTTCCTCCTCCGCCGCCGTTCCCTCACTGCGCGCGGGTCCTCCTGGCCGCAAGGGGGCGTCGTGCCAGCGCCGCGGGCCTCGCTCCGCCCCGCCCCTTCCGCCTCCTCTGCTGCCGCCATCGCCGGGAGGCCGCTCCGCTCCGCGCCATGGTGAGACCCCCGAGCAATCCGGCGGCATCCACCGCGCCCCGGCACCGCCCGCCGCCGCCGCCGCGCTCGGGGGGGACGGCGGGGCGGCCGCGGGGAAGGCGGGGCGGGGCGGCCCGCGAGGGAGCGGGAGGGACCCGGGCGCGACTCGGCCGGGCTTGGCGGGGCGGTGCCGGGGCTCCGTGAGGGACTGACCGCTGCGCTCTCTTGCAGTCGTCCCACAAGACGTTCAAGATCAAGCGCTTCCTCGCCAAGAAGCAGAAGCAGAACCGGCCCATCCCTCAATGGATCCGCATGAAAACCGGCAATAAGATCAGGTATCGAGCGTGGCTGGCGCGTCCCGAGGGGCTGCGGCCGCACGGGCGCGCTCAGGCGGCCCGGGCGTAGCGGGCCGAAGGAAGAGCTGATGGCGTTTATGCCTCCAAATGTGCGGTTTTGTGGCCGTGAGAGCCAGGCAGGGGTGGCCGTGCAGGTGTGTTTTCGTGGGGTTTCCATGCCATCTCCTTCTGTAGCGATTCTGTCCAGTGCTCTGCAAGGGTCCACAGGTGTCCAGTGATGGCACATGTAAAGCGAAAGCCTGAACTGCACTTGTGGGTAATTTATTCCAAATGTTGTACCTTGGTAGCCTCTCTGTTCCTGACAGTCTTGGTCCACGTGGGGTATGCAGAGGGTGGTCCCTGTCTGAGCCCTCTGGTTAAAAGCTGCGGCATACTTTGGTCAGAGAGCTTGTTATCTCATTCACTTTTTTGTCTGGACTTTTTTTAAGGCAGCAGAATTCTTCCTCTTCTTTCTCTCTCTGTGCTGAGCAGTAAGGAGAGCCACAGCAGCAGTGGCTGGCTCAGGTAGTGAAACTGGACAGCATTGCCAGGTTCTGTTCCTGTAACTCCTCCCAGCTTGTTTCTTCCTAGGCAGGATTGGTGATGTGTACTTACAACGAGGTTCTGTTTTAGCTAACTTGCAGTACTTTGGGATACTTTACCGTAGGGCAAAACGATGGGTTTTTATCGTGTGGCACTTGAGCACCTTGGTGATGAGCTGTGTCCGAGCTGTGTGCCCAAAGCAGGCTGCAATTGCAGAGCTTCCTGCAGTGGGAGCGCTGCCATTTTCCTGCTGAAAGCAAATCTGTTACAAACGCTGTCTGCGGTTTCACCTGCACCGTGGTGAAGACGTTTGTTCTTAACATGGACAAGTACATGCTCACAAACAGATATTTCTTGGGATAGACCTTTCCATGTGCTGCTCTGCTTTCGTGTTTTGAACAAATGTGTGTGTGCACTTTGCTAATTTACCCTGCTCTTGTCTTAGGTACAACTCCAAAAGGAGACACTGGAGGAGGACCAAGCTGGGCTTGTAAGGGGACTGTCCTGGGAGCTCTAATGAACACTGGTCTTTCTGCATCAGATTGATACACCCTCAAGTCATTCCTTCTGTGGTGCTGGACTGCACTCCCCAGTGTGGGGTTTTTATAAGCTGGTCTGGGATGTTGATGTTAACTGGGAAAATCTTTTCTTGCATCTGAAACACAGAGACTGTGTTCTATTAGTGTTCTTTCTTTCAGGCATCACCATGAGCAGTGACAGTGCGCAGGCTTACTAATAAATATGGACCTGAACTACTTGGTTGAAAGTATTTTGTATATGTATATATATGTATATATGATGGGATCATAACAGAATAAAAACATTACTTAGTGTGAGGAACCCTGGCAGCTCTTTTCAGGTAGAGTAGGCTGTGTCTTCCTTGTCACTCACTGACTGTAAACCTTTGGGAACAAAGTGTACCAGTTTTAAAAGAAAAAAAGATGTAAAAATCAGAACTGATTTTAGAGGAGTTAAAATGAAAAGAAATTATTAGAGGAGCTGCTCTCAGGTAGGATGTGGGGCGGGGAGCCCTTGGAGCCTGAGGTTAAAGTCCTGGCTGGGGAGTGGGTGCAGTGGAATAACTGGATGAAAGAAAATTTAGCTAAGGGTGAGTAGATCCATCTCCTCCAAAATGCAGTACTATAAACTGTAGCACATCATCGTGGGCTGCCCAGGGAAGTGGTGGATTCTCTGTCCCTGGAGGTTTTTAGGATGAGAGTGGATGTGGCACTTAGTTCCATAGTCTAGTAACCACAGTGGTAGTGGATCAAGGGTTGGCCTTGATGATCTCAGAGATCCTCTCCAACCAAGCTGATTCTATAATTCTTTGATCTCTGTGTGCTCCCTAGAACATGAAATAACTTGAGCTTGTTTTGGAGCTCTGTGTTGGTTGATGCCAACCACAGGTGCAGCTTAATATAAAACATTCTCTGCAGACAGGTAGTAACTGAAGACAAGTCAGCTATTTAAAAAAGGGGAGAGAGGGGAAAAAGGGATAAAATGGCTCAGAGTAGTTGTCACTCCAGCTCCCTGATGCTGATATTCTCTGTGGGGGGCCTGTGGAACCATTTATGTACCTCAGGGAAGTGGAGGAGGCAGCTGTGGCTCTGCTCCCAGCCCAGTGTGGCTGCTCCTTTCCTTTCTGCAGAGCTGACCCAGGGCAGGTGCTCAGGTCAGCAGGAAATCCCTGACGTTACAAAGCCCGTCCTGACACTGAGGGCTGCCAAGGTTCCTGGGTTCAGCTGCCATGGTGGTTCCGTTCCTGAGAGGAGCTTCCTGAGGAAGCCTCAGGCTGCCAGACCTGTGCTGCTGCTGCTCTTCACCTTGGAGGCAGATAGATTTACCTCATTTGGGTTGTAATGGGTAGCAAATAGCACTGGGCACATCACATGTTCAAATGCCAACAAATACACATCTCAGTTGTCCCTCCTAAGGGCAGTCTGTCCCTTCTAAGCTGTGCTGGAGGGTTCTGTGAGCTGGGGCTGGGATTTTTCCCAACTTCAGGATGCTGCAGAGGTATTATCTGGTTTCTCTTCCTGTCTGGTCAGAGTCTAGACTCTCCTTCATTATCAGGGGGAAGCAGTAAGTCACTGCAACAGGAAAGCACCAAACAGCATTGCCAGAGATGTTTCAACAGAGGCTCATGTGCTGCAGACACTTTGACCCCAATGATTCTTAAATCTCTTTGCTCTTCTCCTTGAGGCAAGTGTTGGGAAATAACAGCTCTGCTGAGGACAGGAGATCTGCCTTGGAGCCCTGTGAACCTCCCCCAGCCTCTCCACAGCACCACTGCTGGCAGGCAAAGCTGCTCTAGGGTTTCTCTTTAATTGTGTCTAGGGGGATCTGGCTGAGGAGGAAAACAGTAATTTTATGGACTTGAGAATGGAAAGAGACAGTTTTCTCCATGGCATTTGTGGGAAAGCTTTCCTAAGCAATAGATTGAACAATTGATTATTATTTATTAGAAAGTCTCCTTATTACTGTCCATACTGTGATATTTTTATCAGATGGAAGCAGTTTCTACTAAGGAGCTGCTTTGGAAAATAACCCCTTGTATTATTTTCCTCATTTGACAATCTGTTTTCTCAAATTGGACATTAAGGGACAGCACATAGTACATTTAGTACAAATTAAACTTAGGATAAACTCAATCTTCTGCAAAATCTTAACCCCTGCTTATGAATGATTTTTCTTGTTCCTGTGGCAGCTCTCTTTGCCCTCTCCTCCCTGTGAGACTTGCAGGAGGGATCAGGGATCTCTGTAGAACTGGGCTAATGAGATAATTGAGACACCAACAGAAGCTTTAAAGAAAAAAATCTAAATAATTTGGATGTTTTACTACATTAATGTTGGTGGATACGCTGTTGGTTTTGAGTGAGAAGCAAATTTAGAGCCGATTGTGTAAAATGTGTCCATATTTCCAAACCAACTGCCCTTCTTTAGGTATGAAAATACACTGTGCAAGACAGAGGGGTGGGTCACTGGAAGTGGCATGGGGTTTGGGGCAAACACAACATGCAGCAGCAGGAGAAGATCCTTTTTTTTGCTCAGTGGAAAAGAACCCAGGCAGGGCAGGGCAGGGCAGGGGGGTGTCAGTGGTGAGTGTGTTGTAACACCACCCAGAGAAGCTGAGCTCTGGTCCTGCTCTTTCTGAAGTCCCTGCCTAATTTGTCTCAGCACAGAATACAGGTTTAAACCCACAACCAAAAGATGGGGGGAAAAGCTGCCTTTAAGGGATTTTAATTACCTGTCAAGGGGAATCAAGTACTAAAAATCATTTTGTGTTATGTAAGTGCAGCATTTGCCACCTAAATTTTACCTTTGAATGGAACATTGAAGTCCAGGTTTCCTGGTGGGGTGTGACTAAGCTGCAGGTGTAAGTGCCAAGAAAATGGCTCCTTCAAGGCAATTCTTATTAATTCCACTGTTTACTCTGTGCCTTACTCAGAGGAGGATGTACAAGCAGTCCTGTGTCCCTTCCCTGACAGCTGGGAAAGGGTGACAGAGGACTAACAGGTCAAAAAATATTTTGTCAGTCCCACCTGTCTTATCAACAGCACTTTGGTTACCAGAACTTGACACCAGTGCTGTTCATGGAGTTTGTGCTGCTGTGACCAGACCTGCTGTCCCATGGCATGGATGTGGCCAGAGCAGTTCCAGGGGGAGCTATGTTGCCATAGTCTTCAATCCATTAGAGCTAAAGCATTAAAAAACTGCTGTAGATCAGGCATTGAATTAATTCCCATCATGTTTTGTATGTAGCTACTGCTGATGTCAGAGATTAAAAAGACAAATCTATATGTCCACCCAGTCACCTGGACTGGACAGTGCCCAGTCCCTGGATCACTATCCACCCATGTGCAGGCTGCTCTTCCCTGTGTCAGCTACTGCAGATTGGGTGTCCAAGCAGCATTTCAGAGCACAATCTGTAATTGGGGTTGGCTCACGGTCTGTGAAACCCACAGGCTCAAGTTCCCCAGAGGAAGTTACATCTGTATCTTTCTGCATCAAGATGCAAATTCATCTGTGCAGCCAGGCCAGATCATTTCAAGTCCTTCAGCCACCCCTGCAGACCCCCAGAAAGGCAGCTGGAAAGAAACCACAACTCCCCTCCCAAACAAGATGTGTCTGCAAGGGCTGTTGCTCTGTGAGGAGAACAGAAACTCCCCAGTTCCTGTCTGAGAGGCACTTGCTCAAACGGGACTGCTATTTAAGGAGGCAGGAATGGTCTCATGCTGATGAAAAAGAGGAAGGGGGCATTGTTTTTCTGAAGGTATTTTTAAGCAGCCCTGGCCTTCAAGAATGTAAAAAGCAAGTTGAAATCATGTGGGCAGAGCTCCATTTGGTGAACAAAACACAGAGAACAGAGGCTTTGCCCTTTTAATGCAATGACCAGTACATACATATGGCATTTTGCTGCTGCAGGGATATTTATCAGGGTTTCATTTTTGAGCATGACCTCAGTAGCAATAAAGATGATTTCATAGCCTTCGCATACCTTTTCCATGGTATCGAGCAATGAATCATCTTTCCAGAGTTGCTCCTGAACTCCAGTTGCCACAGAAGTCACCACATGCCACCCCACTGGTGTCCTTCCTGCCTCGTCTGCTCTGGCCCCTATCCCCAATGGGGCTGAGCATCTCAGGCATCTCATTGTTCAGGTAGGAGAACCAAGTCACCGAGTTTCTGTGTGACCCACCTACAGGCACACATAAAGTCTTCCAGCAGCCTGGGACAGGCAGCTCCAACATCCACCCACAGCCCCAGCACGGGATCCACACAGGGTCGGTCAGCATCCTCCCATGGGCACATGGGGAGTTGGAGAAGCAGCTCCTCACAGCAGAGCTGACATGTGAGCCCCTGCCATGGGACTGCTGGGTTGCAGCAAGGAGTCCCCATCAGCGTGGGCATGGGGCAAAAGCCCCTCTGCCAACAGGCAGTTTTTCGGAAGGGCTGTCCCAAGGCTGTGCTCCCGATGGCCGTGGTGCTCCACACACACTCACACCAGCCCCAAAGACCACATGAGACCCAGGGTGGCTGAGGTGCCGTGGGTTTAATCCTCACTTGGCCAGGGTTTCAAGCACCCAAGTTCCCAGCTCCCTTCAGGCTGTTCCAGCTGCTATCCAGCATGGATTTACAGGTGAATGGGGACAGAGGAGCTTCACTGCTCTTGGAAGAAAGCAAATGCCTGTCTAACAATGCCTCGGAGAGCTGACAGGCCCCAGGAGCGCTGGGCTTTCCCGTCAGCCCCGGAGTCCACAGAGTCCTGCCCTGCCCCAGCCTCTCTGGATGACTTACAGTTGTTGTTGGTGTTGTGAGAGCGCAGCTGGACCAAGTCCTCCTCCAAGGCCCCTGCCAGCTCCTTCAGGTCCCTGGAGGTGTCTGCCCTCAGGTACTGCCAAGCCTTGCGCCCATTGTGGTCCCTGCAGCTGGTGTCTGCCCCGTAAGCTCCCACCAGCACTTTGATGAGCACCTCATGTCCCTGCAAGGCAGCCAGGTGCAAGGGGGTGAGCCCGCCGCTGGCTGTGGGGATGTTCACGTTGATGGGGTAGCCTTTTTTCTGGGCATGGGAGATGACCTGGATGAGGCTCTCATGGTGGCCATGCTTCGCAAGCCAGTGGAGAACGGTGAAGCCCGTCACAAAGTCTCTCCTGGTCAGCAGGCTGGGATCCAAGTCCAGCAGCTTGATGATGCTTTCGGCATCGCCCTCAGCCACGGTCAGCAGCCATGCATGCTCCAGGGGATCAAGGACCAGGGGCACCAGGTCAGGACTCTGCTCGGGCTTCTGCTCATGGTGCAGCCCTGCAAGGAGACTGCTGCTGTTGGATGGCTTCTGAGTGCTGGCAAACCGCAAGGTGCTGCCAGGGCTGTTGGTCTGTAGGAGGATTTCCTTCAGCTCCTTCCTCCGGGTACTGCCAGGGCTGATGGAGAACCTGCCTGTGGTCCTACCCCAGCTCCCCAGGCTGTGCCTGCTCCAGCTGACGCTTTTGTTGGTGTCGGTCTTCTGCAGTGTATAGAAACTGTCCCTGCTCCCCAGGGTGGCTGACCGGAGCTGGGAGCTGCGGGCTCGGCTCCCTGCTTGGGGCTGGGCAGCTTCCAGGAAGGACAACCTCTGGCCGGTGCCAGCTACCTTCTGCTGTGCCAAGCTCTGCTCCTGCCGGGCCATGGTGGTGTCTGCCCAGGGCTGATCCCCAGGAGGGCACGGCTCACGCTCCCCAGCTCTCACCCCACGCTTCCTCCCCGGCGTTATGCAGAGGAGGAACCGATTCTGCGTGGCGGGAGGGCATGGCGGCGGATCCCGGCACTGCCGGGCGGTGCAAGTGACCTTTGGCCACGCTGTGTCCGTGGCTGCCGCAGGCGACGGGCACGGCCTCAACCACGGGCTGTCTGCACCCCCGGCCCCACTCGGCTGCGGTGTCACAGAGGGAGAGCAGGTGGTTGTGTGGGGAGTGTGTGGGACCATGGGGGTGGGTGGGTCCTGGACAGCCCAGTGCTGGTGTTATAGAAAAAAATTGATGAACTGTATTCTCCTCTCTGAGCAGTCTCATTTAGCACTGGTGTCTCACCATCAGCAGCTGAAGTAGTCCGTTCACTTGGACTTGTTGTTCTCAGTGGGCCCCAGGTCAGACCCTGTTACAGTGTCTGGCCTGTGTAAATCCATGACACTGATCCCAGGAATGCTTCCTCTGGCCCTAGTGGTGCCCCAGGGCTGCCTTGCTGACACACCTGTCTTACAGCCCCCCCAGAATTGCCCCCCACGATTGCAATGCTTCTCCTCGATGCTGTGCTCAGGAAGACCCAGGTTAATGCCCCAAGGGGCCGTGTTTCCAGTAGCTGGTGAGTCTCCATGCTGTAAGGGACATCCAGCCTGGGACAGTGTTTTGGGTCGCTTGCCACATGATGTTTCATCCCAGAGGCATTTTGGCCTTCCTCTCTTGCTATGTTTCACTTTCCAGCATGGTGGTGTTGGCAGCTGCAGCCACCAGTAGTCTATACCCTAATTTTTTTAGGAATCAGGACAAATTCCTCACCTCAAAAGCCCCTAGTCATGTTTCTCCCAAGACCTTTCTCTAATCCATGACTTCTCTGACACCCATGGCTGAACTGTCACTGGATGGTTTTGTGGCTTGTCAGGCAGTGAAGAGCCACAACAGCCCCTTGAACCTTCTTAATTTCCCTTCCCTAAGCTTTAGCCCTGCTCTGACTTGCTCTGGGCTGGTCGTTCACCCTCAAGGACTTTTGCCTTTCTCCAACCACTTTAACCAGTTTTTCTGGGATGTGTGGGGAGCTGGCATAATCTGAAAGCCCAAACAACTGGTGGTGAAAACGTAATTGTCCCCTTGCTCCCTTTTTGGTGCTTGCCTGGATTTATCACTGGCTGTTGGTGGCTTCTGTGGGCTCAGAACTTGAGCCACACAACGTGGGATCCTGGGAAAGAGCTGAAAACACTTGGGTGGCAGCTGAGGAAAACAAGGAGGGAAACAAGGGGCTGCTCTTGGGGAATGAGGTGCACAGCAAAGCTCCCATTTAGGGCTACCCAGGCCATACCCGCATTAGGGACTGGATGCACTGGTGAGTTCTGACCAGGATAAAACCCAGGATGCCAACCCTGGGGACTTTACTCGGGGGTCCCAGGGGCCCGGGAAGTGACTTGCTTTGGATGGGAACTGAATTTCCTCTCAGCCTTGTTTGATGCTCGTGCTGGCACCAAATGAAGGGAAACCCAGGCGGCAGCAGCGACACCCCCCTGGAAGCAGCAGATGTGCTCAAGCAGCTGAGGGAGCCGAGGCTGCACCTTCGGGCCGAGAGGGGCCGGGAAGGGCTGTGGTGCCACCAAGAGGGATCCGGCACCGCCGCGGTCAGTGGGTGCCCGGTGAGCCTGAACCGTCCGGCAGCTCTCAGGGCAAGTGCGCCACGTGCTCGGACAGCGGACCCGAACAAACCCAAACCGCGAACCCCGGCCCAGCCTCTGGGCTGCACGGCCCGTGCTACCGGAGGGGCCGCAGGGCAGCGGACTGGGGGCCGCGGGAGCAGCCGGACATCCCGCGGGGCGGCAGGGGCCGGGGAGCCGACGGCCCGGGCTCGCCACCCGCTGTCCGGAGCTCCGCGCCCGCCCCGTCCTGCTCGGAGCCGCCGCCCCGGACCCTCCGCCCGCCCCGCCCGCAGCCTGGGCTGCACCATTGCGGGCGGTCTCGGGGGGAGGACCGGCGGCCCCGCGCCTCCCGGAGCGCGACTGCGGCGGCCCCGGCAAGCCCGACGGGCCCGAGCAGAGCGGGGGCGCCGGGGCCGAGCGGGGCGGGGCGCGGAGCGCGGGGCGGGGCGGGCGCG
>JAWWLV010000158.1:9508711-9528803 GCA_035041135.1 Platyrinchus mystaceus | reverse complement strand
CGGGGCGGGACGTGCGGCGGGCGCGCAGCGATGGCGGCGGCCGAGGTGGCGCGGCAGGTGCGGGCGGGCGCGGGGCCGCCGCATCGCGGGGCCCGGGCAGCGCCGCGGCGGGGGGCCCGGGACCGGGGCCGGGCAGTGTCAGGGTGGTGGGCTGCACAGTCGGGCACGGCCGGGGCGGCGGCCGGGGCGGAGAGAAGCGCGGGCTACGGGGACACCGGCCTGGGGCCGTCCGCGGGCTGCGGGGCTCGGCCCGGGGTGGCGGCGGCGGCTCCCGGAGGGTCGTGGTTTGGGGGCTGTCCCGAGGGGTGTCGGGGTTACCCGGGGTAGGGGGTGTTGAGGTCCCCCCGCTGCAGCCCGACCTGGGCTTGCCCTCCCGCAGGGTGATGGGCCGGGGGTCCTGCCCGGCCGGTGCCCCCTGACCCGGGCCCGGCGCTGGTCGGGCTGCAGCGCTGGGGAGGCCTCGCCCCGCTCCCCCGCCTGGGATGGGGATCCCTCACTGGCCGGGGCGCGGCGGTGGCGTCCCGGTCTCTCCAGGGATGCTGCGCTCCCAAAGGATCATCGCCCCGTGCTGTGCAGTGCGCGGTGCGGGGAGGTGGCCGGGCTGGCACCGTGTGCCGGAGGAGCTGCGGGAGCCGAACGGCAGCGCCGTGTCCCCGCTGCTCTGACCCCGAGGGTCCCCCCGAGGTGTCCACCCGGGCCGCCGCCGTGCTCTGCACAAGGTCTCTGTGTGCCTGCGGAGAATTGTCTCCGCGGGAGATAGGAGGAGGGGAGGGAGCCGAGCCACCTTTGCGTGTGTTAGAGAAATGCTAAGAAGGCATCTGTAACGCGTTTGCATGCGGAAGCGTTTTGTCTGTGATTTGATGGGCTTCCAACTTTGATGTCCGTGCGTTAGTACAGAAATAATACTTGAGATGAATGCTTGCCATTTCGTCTTCAAAGCAGTAGGTTTTAGCATGGACCCAGTCTTGTTGAACGGGTAAATGTAGCCATTCCTTGCCAGTTTGTGATGTTATTTCTTCCTGGACATACCCATTGCCTTGTATGTGACTGCCAAGGTGTGTAAAGTGACTCACTTGCTCCTCTGTCTTTTAAAAGCAATTGAGCGTTAGACTTTCCTAAGATAATGTACAGGAGTTTCAGACATCTGCTTGTGGCCTGGCATGAATTATGATATGGCACAGCATCTCTTTGGAGGCAAAAGGGAAAGCTGGCTGTGAGACAGGCTTGAAATTAATGTGCTGCAAATTGCACGTCTTTGTTCAGACAGATGACTTGTCAGCCAAGGTCTTGGGCATCCGGTCATGGCCGTGGTTTGTGGAGCAGTCAGCCGTACTGTCCAGGTGGTGCAGAGGGCTCTGAGTGTGCCAACAGGGTTAAATGTGTGAGGCCTGGGTTTGTGGGGCAGTTGGGATCACCAGCCAGCCTCTGCCCCAGCAAACCCTCCATCAAACCTGCATTTATTGTGGAGATGGTCAGTGAAAACCCCTCCTCCCTGGGGGAGGCAATGGGGCCCTGTCAACAGCAAGCTGAGTCCCTTCTCCTGTCCTCTGCTGGTGCAGAGGGTGCAGGATTTAAACACTGAGACCGCAGGGAATGTGTCCACCCTGCTGCCCATGGAGGGAGGATGTGTGCAGAGGACTGGCTTGCCAGGCACTGTTCAACTTTCAATCTCTTGTAGGGGTCAGAAAAACCATTATGACTGCTGATAGTGATATGTATTTTTTAGTTGCTGGAGGAGACTTCTGGGAATGTATCCAAACTGCATTGGTGTTTCTGCAGCCTTTTGGCAGGGGCATAAGGAAGTGTAATCTTAAGAGTTGTCAGAATTTGAGATTTTGGAAGCACTTGACCGTGCATATTAAGTAGCTGAGTGATGCAGTGCGTCTGAAGAGGGTGGTCAATGGTCAGGAGCTTTGGTGAGATGTTTCTTGCTTTCTGTGGTGGCTGATTCAAAACTATTTCCCTCTTACTTTTCTGTTCTTTTTCTTTTATATTCTTGTTGATTTGTTATTAGCTGAGCAAGGAAAAGAAATGAAAAGTCTTTATCTAGACTTTACTTTCTTGCTTTACATTTATCTCGTGGAGGATGTATATGCTGTCTGCTGGATAATTCCCTTGTTGCATGAGAGAATTACTTGTGCAAGTGAGAAGTAATTCATCCAAGTGTTGCTCTAATTTGCTGTTTAATCAGAGCCAAATGCAGTCTGGGGAAGTGGATGCCACAATGCCAAGGTCAGGAGAAGGGATCCGATGTTGTTCTGATGTGGAAAACTGTGGTGTGGAAACCTCGGTTCAGGTTCTGCCTTGCTTTGTGATGTGACCTCTTGTGCAAGAGTTGTCTCAGGTTTGGGGGTTAAGCCCCCAGGTCTCAGCATTACAGGGCAGCAGAGGGGCGGGGGGGGTGGCTGCTGTGAGCACTGGCGGCGGTGCTGGAGCTCTGTGAGTGTTGCTTGATTTGGTTTGTTATGGGATGGTGCTGTTGCATTTGTTGCAGCAGTTTGGAAACCCTTCCAAGGGAGTCTCCATGGCCTCAGCATTTTAAGTGATTCTCATTTGGGAAGAGGTGGGAAATTGTGTCAGAAGTACTAAATGTCAGCTGTCAGTGTCCTAAACAGAAACAGTCTTCTCAATTAGATACAGCCTTTGGGAGCAGCTTCATGCTGTGCGGACCTTGTTTGGATATTTGTCCCTTGGGTTCAGAGCTGTAACATTCTTTATTTGCTGTCCTCTGCTTGAATATCACCAAGTGAAGGCTCATCCTTTGCCGTGGTGTCCTTTCTCATCGTTCCTTTAGACCAGGCCACCAGAAATAGTCCTGAATATGCAGCATTGACATTTGCAATGGCAGCACCACTGCCTGTCTCAGGGACCGTGCTCCGCTTTATCTCCACAAAGAGGAAACGGCCTGTCAGGGCTTTGAGAACGCTGGGAGGTGACAGTGCTGTACCTGCTTGTCGTGTAAAGTAGATCAAGGCACAGACATGCATTCAGCAAGATTTTTCTTTAATCGTTTCTTCATCCCAAGGACCCTGGAGTGATTCAAACACCCGGAGTCTAAATCTCGCCGATTTTATGTAAACTAATATTTAGCGTGCCATGCTTTCAGGCTTGGGGTCATTCATAATAGCATCTTTGTATTTTTCATATATTACTGATAGTTCTCTGTAAGAATCAGAGTTGGCAGTGGTGGCTTCTGTGGCATGGAGAAACATTGACAAAAGGTAGTGTAAATCCTTGAAAGACAGGCAAAAAGTAAAATAACCTCTCCAAGTGGCCACTCCTTACTTTTACTCTGCAGTACCCTGATGATGCAGCAAGAGAGTGTGTTGCTCTTTTTGTTCTTTTAATCTTGTTTGTGACAAACATGCTTCGCTTCCTCCTGAGCAACAACAGCCCATTCTAACCTGGAGTGTGTTACTCTGTGTATATGGGGAAAAAAAGGCATTTGGTGTCTTGGTGTGGTGCCAGTGTTCACACTGGCTTTCCAGAGATTCCGTCTTTGCCTTCATTCCAAGAAGCTGGTAACCTTAACACAGAGAGGATGGAAGGACTCAGCCATCCAGCACTTACTGATGCTCGTGGAAAAAGCCTTCACATATACAATAGTTAAGCCTTACTTACCTTGTTGGTACCTCTGTATATGTTTTAAATTTGATCTGAAGCCTTGTTTTCAAAGATAAATAATGGAACACAGCTCTTGAACACTTTATCAGCAAAAAGCTCATAAGCTTAACATATTCTCCTTCAGCGTTGAGCAAGGTAATCCAACTCTACATTTAATATACATCCAGGATGACTAATCGTTGTGTTCGTATGTTGTTTATGATGATGGTCTTTATATATAGCAGCATTCTGGGTACAGAGACTTGGTGCTTGAAGACTGGTGACTTGCACAGTTTCTTGGTGGATCAGATAAAAAATTGATGCCTTGCCCAAGGAGGTTTTAGATTTTTAGCCAGAGTAGCACATGGTTGTGTATTTAACATGAAGGCTCAGCTGCTGTGACTGGAAATCAGATTTCACAGTACTTGTTTCCTGGCCTGTAGCAGACATGAAGTGTGGTTTAACTGCATTATAAAACCACAGGTGACTAGAAAAAGAAGCTGCAGGAAATGACTTGCAGGCTGAATTCTGTGCGATGGTAAATGCCTCCTCTCAGCCCAGCGTGGCTTAACATCTACCGTTTATTTTGTTCCATCTGGATCACACTTATATTTAGGGATGAGGGGAAGATTTGTTCTTAATGAGAACCTACACTCCTGCCCACGCTTCCTGGGGAGAGTAGTGTTCAAGCACTCTTCCAATGGTGCAGTTTTAAGGCTGAGTATTAAAAATACACTTGATATTTCTCCTTCCCCAGGAGCAGTCTGCCTGTGGTTCTCTCTTGCGCCTTCATGGACTCTGTCCCCCCATCTGTTCTTCACCAGGACTGTGGTGCTTTTGCTGCAGATCCAACACTGCTATAAGATACCCCGGTGCTGGGTTTTGTTTTGGTGAATGCAGTCTAAGAGAGTTTGAGTGTGTTGTCACAACAATCTGCATGCCTGACAGCCTGCCTTTCTTCTGCTTTAGCTGTTTGTGCATTGCTGGACTTGGAGCTGCATCCTCAAGGCAAGACCAGAATCTGCCGGGGAACTCGAGCGCTTTCCTCATGAACATGTCGTTAGGAGGGAAGGTGCTCAGGAATTAATAAAGCACCATATTTGGTGAACATCTTGGCAGGAAGAGTCAGACTAATACACAAAATATGGCTGAGGGGAAACATATTTACACATCACAGACTGGTAAATATGGTTAATGGTTGAAGTGTATTTGGAACCTCATATCTGAAAAAAAAACAACTAACAAACCCACAACAGCAAAACAGTAACAAGGCAAGTAATGATACTGACAGGCTACTGTAGTAAATGCAGTTTAGGGGATGTTTTCCTAGCTTAAAATACCAGTTCCATTAGCAGAAGAGGGAAAACCGGTATGCCTGTCCCTACAAACAGTCTTTCAAGATACGTGAAAGCATGATTCTGAAAGAACAAGTTAAAAATTACACCCTGTAACCTATTGCCTTTTGGCTGTAGTATTTCTTGCAGACTTATGATGTTTCTGGAAAGCCAGAGGGGAATTTTCTGGTTTTGACACTAAAATACGTTATTAAGAAAAGCCCTTTCTTCAGAGAGGCAAAGATGTTTTTTGGGGCTGCAGGAGGGCAACTTTCCAGTACACAGAAATAATGTGGGTATAGCACCATTCTCTCTGTTTTGGTTGATGCCATTTCTGAGGCTGAGCTCCTGCATGTGGTTTATTGCTGTGTGCTGGGCAGGGTTGGAACTCCGGGTGCCTCAGCCTACACAGGCCTGTGTGCAGTGGCCAGGTGGAAATTTCTGACCCCCCTCCAGAAGCAAGTGGCTGTGCTGGGTGCGGAGCTGGAGCTGGGCCTCAGCCCTCCTGCTTCCTGGGGCAGAAAGGGGGCACCTGGCTGGGGAGACTGGGTTGGTGGTGTTGGGCACAGGAGAAAGGGTGCAGGAGCACCTTCTCATGAAGTCCTTCGGGTGGCTGGGCAGGAGCAGCCCTTGCCCCCCCAGCAGGCAGGTTTGGGTTACCCCCACTCCCAAACCCTCACGGAGGCTCCGTTCTGATGGGGCTGTGGGTTTATGAGCAGCTGAGTTCTGGACACGTTTTCTTAGCTGTGTTTTCCTGTTCAGTTGCTGGCTTTCAAAGATGTGCTCTGAAGCTCGGATAGGAACACTTGGAGCTGGAGAAGACCTGCTGCCTTGCAAGGTCTGGCCACCTGCCCATGTGAACATCTTCCTTTCAGCTTCTTTCAGTGATCCCTGATTTTCAGGTGCCAGTGGCTGTTTTACAGATTTGGACAGACTCCTCTTTGCAGTCTGAGATTTTCATCCTCACAACAGTACGGAAGATATTGCTGTGTTTGATAGCTTGGAGACTATTCTCTGTTGTTTCTGTGCTGCAGCAATTGAGCTTTGCAGAGACAGAGTGTTTGGGTTGCTCAGTTACTAGATGTAGGTCCAGTTGCTCAGCTACTAGATGTAGGTAGTTTTCCTAACTGTTCTAGCTAGTTTCTGTAATTGCAGCTGTGAATGGGAATTACATGTGAGTTCCAATTCACATGAAGTGAATTGTTATAGGCTTGTAGGAGGAAGTGTCATTAATACACTCCTTTGCACCGGGGATTCTTTTTGTTTTCAGTATAAGGTGAGACTTCAGTTTCTATGTATTTTCTCAAGAAACGAGTGTTTTGCTGCCTCTTTATTTCAGCAGCTGTTTTTGGGTGTGTGTTTTGCACAGTTTAGTATTTTCTGACAGGGCTACCTTCAGATGTGTGGCAAATGAGACGTGCTATTTGTGCCGCCTGGGTTTGTTTTGGGGAAGAGGGACATGATTGACAGCATCCCTGCAAATCTGCTTGGACTGTGCAGTTGATTCTACTTGGGAGGTCTTAGAGAATAGACAGAGCAGTGTATTTTGCTTGAAAATGACACAACTATTTCATTGTATTTCAGGGTGAAGGCTGTCGTACTGTCCCGCTCTCTGGACACGTAGGATTTGACAGTTTGCCTGACCAGCTGGTTAATAAGTCAGTTAATCATGGGTTTTGTTTCAACATCCTGTGTGTGGGTGAGTATTTCCATTTTGGGAAGTTCTCTTGCTGAAAAGTTCTCTGCAGCTGGATGTAGCTTGTCGGTGACAGCGTTAACAAGGTAGCTTTGATTTAAATTTCCCCAACTGTTCTATTTTCAGTAACAAGATTTACTGGTGCTCTGGGAAATCCCCGCTGGTGTTCTGCAGTATGGCTTTCTACCAAGCAGTGAAATAAAATGCCTAAAATCACAGGCTGTTATTATGATCTTTATTTTCCTAGTATGTTTGAATTTCACATTTTTAAAAGAAAATAGCTACTCATGCCAGAGTACTTTGTTCTGAGGTCTTGTTTGGCTAGGTATTGAATTATTATTATAATTATTTTAACAAAAGAGTAGTCGTCTCCTCTTAAATCACTAAAAGCTATTTTTTATTCCTCCCTTCTGTGCATACTTGAATTAAAATTGTGTCTAGCCAAGCCTTAACTGGTCAGACGATTATCCAAGATGCCATGTGTGGATCACAGCTGGGGCCTGGCACTGTAGCAGGACTTGGTGGGCTGTCCCTGCATCCCGTCTCACAGGTTTTCCCCAGGGTTAGGATCTCAAATAGTCCCTCCTTGGAGGCAGAAGTAAAAACCCTGTATGGCTTTGACAGAGTAGTTTGGCAATATGGATAAGGAAATTAATAATAGAGAATTAATAATTGTCTGATTGTTTTACTGATGCTGGTCCCCTGCCTCTGGGGAGCAGGGGGTTATTGTGTGGCCATGGCTTCTCAGGGTAAGCCCTGAGATGAATCTGCAGAAGATCCCAGCTGTGCCTGGTGTGACAGAGGGAAGAGGTATCCAGGTGGTCACCTCCTGGGCACTCAGCTCTGCATGCACACAGGGCTTTTCTGTCCCCTCCCATGAGAGGGGCAGCTCATGGTATGGACCTGGTGTTTGCCCAGGACAGGGTTAAGTCTGAAACAAGAGTAGTGGAGCGAGGAGAGGGGAGCTGAGCCCTGTTAAATGGAGCTGAGAAGAAAATTTTCTGTACAACGGCATTCCTGTGAGATGATAAACTTTGCTGACAAATGGAGGTCACTGTCAGGCTGAGTCGCTGGTGATTTCCACGGTACGTGAATGTGATCTGACCCAGTGAAACTCCTGGCCCCAAGACTGAAGCCTTGAAGAGTTTCCAGTTCCACTTGCCAAGCTGCAGTGTTTTTTCTACAAGTTCTAGGTGTAGCAGGGAGTGCCTCCTGTGGTTATATGTTCACTTTGATGTGTGGAGAGGAGTTGAATGCCTCTGCTTTCCTCTTTGGAGGACAGAAATGGAATACATTGATCCCTTGTCGATCTGAATAACAAGGACACAGCAAGATCAATATGCATTAGTTATTAGTGTCAGTCTTTTATGAGTAGTAATAACACAGTCAATCCTGAAATAAAGAAACTTTATAGAAAAATTTAATACACTTAATTAGAAAAAGATCCGTGAATCTAGAGCTGAGGAGGCCAGGCTTTAAAGTGTTTTTCAAGAATTGTCTGATGCCTCTGTTAACTTGTGGAAACAGAGGTATACTCTTAAACGTCCTGGAGAAAAAAAACACAAAATTTCCAGAGTTCATCTATCATTTATTCTGTTGGATCTCACTTGTACAGCAGGAGTTTGGGGTGAAAAATTGAAAGAAGAGGGAAGAAATGAGGATTGAAATAGATGAACTGATCCCATAGACAGGCCACTAAGCACAACAGAAAGGCACTTCATTGCCCCCCATTTTTTAAATGTGTGTGGCATCTGTTGGAGGAAAAATCCAATGGCAATTTTACTCTGCATCATATTGGATCTGAGCCACTGATCCCTCCAGCTCCTGGTGGAGAAGCCAAGGAAAGCATCAAAAATGACTCTCAGCAGCACGTCCAGAGTGAAGCAATTTTTAGCTCTTCTCATGCTGAAAGCTGTCTCCCCTTTGAGACTAAAGCCAAAGATAGAATAAATGAGAAAACCTTTCATAAGAAGTTGGGGGTTGTGGATGGTTTCTCTGATCTTTTATTCCTCAGCACAGCCATTTTCTTCCTAAAGCTTCTGTGGTAAATTGTGAGTTGCCTCTTAGTTCAGTGCAAAGGCTGGAGAGGTATTTAATGGCTGAGACTTTCTGTGCTGACTGTATTTCTCAGAGAAATAAAAGGGGAAATAAAAGAGGCAGATATATAGTTTTTAATGTAAACTTGCTCAGTTTTGGCCAGGGTAGATTACTGTTGCATTAGACTAGTATCCTGTTATAAGCAGGGCTTTTCTCCTTCTTCTCTTAGTTCTAACTGGCCTATCCAGTGCAATGAAAAATGACTATTTTATAAGTAGAAATACCTTCACTTTTCCCAAGAGCTGTAGCAAGACTGCTTGAGGACTCTCACTCCAAACGAGTGACCCTGTGGTAAGTGGGACCTCTCACCAGCTGGGGTAGGGAGGGATGTGCACAGTTTTCCCTGCTTTCCAGCAGGCAGCTCTCTGGGGTACTGAGCTGTACAGCCTGGAAGTTAAGCCATGGTTGTTTTTGTGGTCACTGGTGCAACCAGCTAAGGACAGAACAGGGTTTCTCTAACCAAAAAGCCATCTGTCTCCTCAGCCCTCTCCTGCCCCCTCGCCACTGGTCCCCTGGGATGGACGGTGGGAGCCGGGTGGTCCTCTCAGATGCTTCAGCATCTCTTGTGAGCTGACTTGCTCCTCTTGCCTCCACAGCCCGGCCTTTGCCTTGCAGTGGGTGAATTGTGTGATGTCTCTGTACACCTGTCAGATGAAACGAGCTATTTTTTCCTGTCTCCTTGAGAGATGCCCTTATCAGGCTGAGCTGCCTCAGGGCTTGTCTCAACAAACCTGCTACATTGGATTAGCTCCCATTTTTACACATGAAAAGGCTGTGCATGCGTATACATTTTCTTTAAACTTGAACTATTTGATATCTGGAGCCATGGTGGTTAATCTTGTGAAGGACAGGTGCTTCTCTCTCATGAAAGGGCGCTCTCCTGAAAGCTGTTCCATGCCTTTGAGCAGGGAAATACTGCAAGGACTCCTCTGTCCTCCCACAGAATTGAATCAAGATCATATGATTGGGGCCTCTTAAATCCTGAATGATGTGGAGAAGGGGGCCAGTGAGCAGTTGCTTGTTGTTTCACTTATCACATGCTAGGGAAAAACAAATTATATCTCCAGCTACAAAAAAAGGAGGTACAGCTTTTGTGGTGTATAATTCAGCCTACTGCTGCAGGGTGCTTAGGATGCCAAAATTTCTGTGGAAGGAAGAAGCCATGAAGGTTCATTCACCACAAAGATATCTGTCTTGGTTTGGGTGTAGTTTTGCAAGTGATGCCACTGCTCCATCAGTGTGGGATTTGATGAACCATTTCCATAGAGCACTGAAGACACCATGTGCATGTGCAGCTGGACCAGGGAGCACATCTCAGAAGGAGAGGAGGTGTGGGGAGCCCAGCACAGTGACTCTTGCCTGACAGCCTACTGTGGGCATTAAGAATGGGGTGGTGCTTTTTGGGCACTGCTGTAGGGCTGCTGTGTGTCCAGAACCTGGTGTGGTGTCTGTTGCCATTTTTATTTGTTTCTGATGTCTCTGAAAATCATTCGTCTTAATAGGAAACCTCCATCCCATGATGAAAGGCACAACACTACAGCTTTTCAGTAGCTGTCAGAGCTTCCTGGTGCAGAACTCTACCAGTGAAGGTCACCCTCTCTGCCCTGTCCTCCTTTGTCAGCCCTGTTTCGGGAGAGCAGACCACTGCCTGGTTGCATAACCCCTAAGTACAGTTCTGGAGATCAAATCACATGTGTGCCCGTAAGCCTGACATCAGGAAATAATCCCCCTGCCAAGGATGCCTCTCACTCAGTCTGTGTACACCACTGCTTTTTTCACAGTAATTCTGCCTCTTAATCCCCATTCATCGTTTCTGCTTTTTGGAGAAGATTCCAGTGCTGTTGGCTGGGACAAGCACACACCACTTTGTCCTTTTCATCAGGCCATCTGTTCCATCTGGACTCCTGTCCTTACAAGTAGCAGTTGGCACCATTCACATCTTCCAGCCAGCAGAAAGTTGTGTCTGTGTGAGGCAGAAATTCCCAGGAGATTCAGAAATCCTCTCTTCTGTCATTTTGGCCTTCGGAGTAACACTGCTCATATTTAACACAGTGAAAAACTTTATTAGCATCTTCAGCCTTTTACCATCTCATGTCACTCCGTCAGTGTTAACATTATGTTTCTTTCAGCTGAGACAGTCTTTCCTCTCTTTTCCATTGTCCTCTTCCCTGGCAGGCTTTAATGCTGTGCCATGTCAGTGGGGTCACACAGCTCAGGGACAGGGGTATCTGCTGGCTCACTCTGATTCCTGGTGTGCAGATTTGACATGCTGTGTTAGTGGCTGGGTGTTTTGTGTTTTAAATGTGAAGTTGTAGGTGTTTGGGTGCTCAACTCCCACCTATGGAAAAAACCAGTTCAGATCTTCCCCTTCCAAAAGAAAAAACTCAGTGTTTGAATTCAGGGTTACCTTTGCTGGCCCTGTGTAGGTGGCATGAGATGGAGTATAAAAGCATGTCCTACATCTCTTAGGCACTTGTCCTGGCCCCTCTGACATTAAAGTCCTTCCTGCTGGAAACAGCACATTAGATTGATTTAAAGTAGGCAATGATTAACGGGTTCAGGATGTGCTTAAACAATAGTCTTGGCCTCACATGAACGTCTTCTGCCCAAAAGGAGGGAGGCAGAAACCAGAGGTGATTTACAGGGTGTTTTGTCTGCCTGGAAGCCATTGTGGGTTACACATGACCTGTGTATCCGCTGCAGGGAGCAGCTCCCTGCCCTGGTCACTGCTGCTCCCCTGTCACCCTGTCCTGCAGCCCTGGAGGCTTGGGACACAGACTGCTGCATCTGACCCTGCTCCAGGGCCTGCCAGGCTTTGCAGGCTGGTGTGTGGGTGATGGTCCCACACCCCAGGGCTGATGGACTCCCCAACCCCGAGATGTCCCGTCCAGGGTTCCTGGCATTCACAGGCGAGCAGCCAGCTCACTGCTCTGTCCCACCCATCCCTTGGCAGGGGCTCTGGAAATGCTGCAGCCTTCTCGGGCTGTTTAGATTTTTGTCTTTTTTTACACTGCCGTTTTCCTGGAATCCCTGAGAAAGGCTTGGCAGGTCCTACAGCCTGTCTGCTGTTAACTCTCAAGATCCCTGTCCAAACTGTGGCGATGCTCTGGTCTGCTGTGCTCTGTGCACCTGCTCCCTTTTGGGGGCAAATGGTACCTGAGAAGTCCAGACAATGAGATTCCAAGTTGATGAAGGACTTGCTGGACCAGCTTATTTTTCCAGTGACAGTGCAGTGTTGTAGGCTGATGCACTGACATAGCACAAGGGACTGCAGCCACACCAGCTCCCTTTTCCCCCCTTCATATTGCAAATGGGATTAATGCAAAGAGCAGCTGGACTGGTGGCTGTTCTGGCCGTATCTGGCATCCCTTGGTGACAGAGCACAAGCTCTCAGCTGGCTCCCAGGCAGCCCTGCAGCTCAGCTGACTTTGAAATGTTAATGAATCTTGCTGCCTCTGGAAAGATATCTGATATGTGATCCTGGCAATCAGAGAAGCTCGGTTCCCAGAGCAGGGGATTTGGGGGCTGGAACTGGGTGATCTTTAAGGTCCCTTCCAATGCAAACCGTTCTATGATTTTATGATTCTATGTTTGCCTTGCCCTGCCTATCTTGTAGTTCAACCCTGAGTGAGGGAAATCTCTTCTAGGGCCAAGAGAGGAATTTGCCTGCTTGAAGGGGTGAGGCTTGGAGATTTGGACATTTGGAAGGGGGAGGATGGGGAGGAGTTTCCCCTTGTTGAATTAGGCATTTCATGCAAGTTTGGATCTGTTGCAGAGCTCTAAACTTACAAAAATAAGAAGCTCTTTTATTCTGAGCAAAGTAGGAAAGCGATGAAGTTGTTTTGGTGGGGAGCTGAGGGCTCGGGGAAGGGAGGGAGAGGCTGCTGCAAGCCAGACACAGCCTCCATGTGGTCCCACAGCGGGTGGGGTTCAGCCAGCTCCTGAAGCTTCTGCAAAAGCCAGCTGGGCATCTCAGAAATTGCTGTTTCCCCAAAACACAACAGCCCTCTCAGGGCAACAAACCAGACTGCATAGGAAGTCAGATCCTTTGAGCTCGGAGAGCTGGCTACGTTCTCAGAGCCTGGCAAGGGAGGCTGCCCTGTGGAATGCAGGCACAAAGGGATTTGTTTTATTCTTCCTGGGATGTATCTAAAACAAATTTAAGACTGGTCTCTGGGATTTCTCTCTTCCTTCCAGACAGGGAAATACTTGCCTGTTGATAGATGGAATTCAAATAACAGTTCAGTGCTGCAGAACGTTTGGAAGCAGATTTTGGAATATTGTATAGCTTGTGTAACTCCTAATATATGGAAAACAGATACTACCAAAAATGCCCCCTCCCAGTCTAGAAGGCTGATTCCCCAATTCAAGCTGTTGTGAGTACAAGAAACCCACTGCACAACTTGCTGTAGGACTGGAACCAACTCTCAGGGTTTCTGCACAGTAGGAGACTGTTTCTGTGGCTGCTTATTAAACACATATTGATCTGGAGCAGCTTTTTTTGGAAATGGCAGTAAGCCTCATCCCTCCCCCCCCCCTTTTTAATGGAAACAGCATCTTCTGTAGTGTAGCTGTGGATTTATGCAGGATCTGAATGATGTTTTCCCCTTCGCCTTTTCACCTCTTTCTTTTCATCTCTATTTTCTAACGATATTAATGGCCATTAGACTGTGAAATGTAATTTGCCCAGAATACAGACCTCCCATTGTTCATGGCTTTCTGTTTACCAGACGCTCCCTTGGGAGCATGAGATCTGCTTTCATCTGCTACAATTTCACCCCTGTTAATGTTTGGAAGCTGAAAGGCCAAACCATATTAATATTCAACTGAACATTTCAACTCTCTTTTTTTCCAAAAGGGGAAACTGGCCTTGGTAAGTCCACCCTCATGGACACCCTTTTCAACACCAAGTTTGAAGGTGACCCAGCATCTCACTCACAGCCTGGGGTTCAGCTGAAATCCAGTACCTACGACTTGCAGGAGAGCAATGTCAACCTCAAACTGACTATTGTGAGCACAGTGGGCTTTGGGGATCAGATCAACAAAGAGGACAGGTGAGTGTGGGGGAGAGAGGCTATATCATGACCTAGTTTTTCATGCAAGGTCTCTCCCTGTGCCCTAGGTGGGCCGACTGCACTGTGCACTTTTCCTGCTTCCCTCTTATGGGTTGTCCTTGTCATCTCTTTGCGATGGGACAGGTAGAAGAGAGGACAGAGGCTGTGTGGTGTCAGCACTGCTTTGGCTATGAAACAGCTTTTCTCATGCTGTCAGAGTAATATCTGCCCTGCTGGCAGTCTTCTGCCCAAATTCATCTGGTGGTGACAGTGGAATGCTCCAGGGCATCTGGGTTTGTTTTGGCTGTGCTGACCACGAGCTGCCAACCAAACCACTTGTGTGGTTGAGTGACCGCTTGGCTTAATACCCATTTCTCCATGTTGCCAAAGGGAGCACAATAAATGTGCAGTGAGATACCCTGGGGAAGTGTCTCTTTCAGCTCACATCCCAGCACTGCTGGACTGTGGTGGTTAAGGGATGTACAGTTCCAGCAGGGAGTCTCCAACGTGCATCTTCACAGAGACGTTGCTGATGGGATTTGCTTTGTTGTGGGTCTGCCAGATTTTTTTTTTTAAGTGGTATTTAAGATGCACTGATGTTCTTTACATTATGAGTCTGAAAGGGTCTGTATTTCAGAAGGCCTTGGAAGGGTGCTGCAGGGATTTCCTGCCCAGAGCACTGGGCAAAGGTAGTACTGAATGGAGCTGTGTCTTCCACCAGCAGGACTCGGGGCTGTGAGAGCAGCAAGCCATTCAACCCCTGAGTGCAAGCAAGGGTTTCACACTGCTGCAAATGAGTCTACATGATCCTTGCTTTAGGAAGTCTTTCACCCTCATGTTTCAAAGTATGAGAGTCTGCTTTCCCTGGAGAGGATGATGTGTCCTCTGTCCTCTGCTGGATCCCAGCACTGTGTTTTGACAAACAGGCTGCTAGAGTCTGATGTAGGACCATGTCTCCGTGTCAGTAGTGTAACTTTGAAATTTCTTATGGGTGGGCAGGAAGGGAGGTGGAGAGAATTGGTCTCAGGAAGTGAAATCTCATAAGCAGCTTGTTTCTTAAAAGCAAGCAAAGGAACACTGTCTGTTTTTTCCCTCTGACTGTGAGATATATAGCTTTTTTTTTTCTCCTTTCACCAAAGCTATAAACCCATCGTTGAGTTCATTGATGCTCAGTTTGAAGCCTACTTGCAAGAAGAGCTGAAGATAAGAAGAGTCTTGCACAACTACCATGACACCCGGATCCACGCCTGCTTGTACTTCATCGCTCCGACAGGCCACTCGCTGAAATCCCTGGACTTGGTAACCATGAAGAAGCTCGACAGCAAGGTGGGCATGTTTAACTCTTATGGGACAGGTTTGCTGTTTGCATGGTGGAAAGGCTGCTGTTTTTCCAGAGCATTTCCCCACCTTGAATAGCCCTTCTGGTGGAAATGACTGACTTGGCAGATAAAACCTCTAGATTTATTGATAGCTTATAATTTTTTGAAGGTTGTTTTGCAGACTTGGAAAAGCTCCCTGGAGCAAAGTTGATTACTTTGTACCTCTGTTCTTTTCCAGGTGAACATCATTCCCATCATTGCCAAATCTGATGCCATTTCCAAGAGTGAGCTGACCAAGTTTAAAATTAAAATCACAAGTGAACTGGTCAGTAATGGGGTTCAGATCTACCAGTTCCCAACAGATGATGAATCGGTGGCAGAGATAAATGGGACAATGAATGTAAGTGACTGGGTGCTTCCTCCTCTCACAGAACAGCACTGTCAGCATAGGGGTTGGTGGCCCATATTGGGGTGTCTCTTAAATCTACTTTCCCTTTTATTTTGTTTCTTAAAAACAGGATTTTACAGGGATCCCCTCCTTGTAGGGTCATCCTAGGCTAGCAGAGCCTTGTGGTAGGCTACTGACTCTCTGGTGGGCTTTTCTAATCAGAAAACAGACTTTTAACCTTCTTTTAACCCTTCTTGTCCTTATGCATATCTGTTGAGGGACATGTAAGAAGCGAGACAGACAGTGAGGCCTGGCTGTGCAGGGCAAGGACAGTCCTGGGTTATGATTTAATGAGTGTTACCTGTCTGGTGTGAGGGGCAGACTGTTTGCAGACATGCACCTCTGCTCCTCACCCTGCATTTTTCTCACTCCAGGACTGGTGTTTCCTGCAAAGCCCTGCCTCTGTGGATGTCTCCTCTTGCCTATGGCTGTCCTTGCAGCAGAGCCCCTTCACCTGGCCAGCTCTGGGACTCTTGTCTGCACTGAGTTCCTGTTTTATTATTGATCCAGGTGCTCAGCTAGGTCATAGTCTGGTGTGGCCTTTTGGCTCTGTTGCTGTTGGCCAGAATGGGTGGACAGGGAGTGCAATGAGGCTGATTAGAACAGTGTCTTCCCTTGAGCTACATCGAAGTGCTGATGTGAGAAATAAAACACAAGGGTGGGACCAGAGGTCCAGACAGCCCAGTGGCCCTTCTCTTCTGCTTTTGGTCACTTTTGGAGTACACAAGAAGAGAGGGAGTGTGTACAATGCTTCACTTCCCCCAGTGTTTAACCCTGTTCAGCTCAAGAGTTTCTCTGTATTTCTGTCCCATGCATTTCCTGATGGCCTCCCAGCTGTAAATTTCCAAAATCTGGTGGCAAGGAGTTACACAGCTTAACCAGCAGTGTGTGAAAACCAGTACACAACTTGGGTGCCTGCAGGTGCTCATTCTGGCTCTGGCTCTAGTGCCTGCCTGTGTTTCCTTGAGGAGGGAGCAAACTGTCCCTTGGCCCCTCTGGCAGTGCATCCCGACCATGGTCCCATTTTCCAGAAGGCTTTTTACAGGAAAGCAGGTAGGGGAAGTTGCTGCACTGCTGTTGGTGTAGTACAGGTCTGCCTGATGTGCTTTTGTGTCACCTCTTTATCTAATATTAAAGAGTGTTCTGGAAAGGCCTAAAAGAAACATGAAGTTTGTCCTGATGTCAGTGGTGGTTTCCTAGTCAGAGTGGTTTTGCAATGGTATCTTTCTCAGTGCTTTAGTGCTCTCACTGTGTGGGAATAGAGTTACTGCTGGAAGCAAAATGCAACATCACTCCATCCTCAAGGAACCAGAGGTGTGATGATAAAGGGAGAAGACCTTCCCTCTTAGCCCTTTTCTGCTCATCTTTCCTTTTAGCCATTCACATGACCCCTGGGAGGGAATTGCTGTCTGGGGCAATGTAGACATTTTGGGTTGTGTCAGTTGCTCACAGAGAGATCAGCTCTTTAATCCCCCATTAAATTCATATCAGTCAGAATTACCAGGTTCATGGGTACTAAGCAGGCCAGAATCTGAAACTGATCAAGGCAATTTTGCAGGCCTGGAAAACTTGTATCCAAATGCTGATTTTATTAGCAACATAAGACAAATTTATGCTTCAGGGCAGGAGGTGATCTTATGAAGAGACAGAGGCCATTAAAAGAGCCAGGATGGGTTGATTTAGGTTTACAAGTTAAATTGCCAATTTTAGTCATGTTTAAAATTGAGGAATGGAAAACTTTGATTTAAATTGGTTGCCTTAACGTTGTGTTTGTACTCCTCTACAGAAAGCTTCATTGTCTTTTCCTGTTTACAGATCAACGTCTTTGAAAGGTTATAAATGCAGTTTTCATAATTAAGTAGTGCTCCTTGCTGACCATCAACTTCTCTGGATCAGTTACTTTTTTCCCACCAAGTATATATATACCAGTTCAGAGAAAACACTGTCCAAAATTCTTTAGGTCTCTTCCCATCTAGGTTCTATTCTTACATAAAATCGAATAAGAAAAACAAGCTCTCCTATTCTTTCAACTCCCTATTGGCTTTTCCATTTTGAATTAGTTAGTCTAATTACTGAAGAAAATATTCTCCCTGCATCTGCTAGTTAAATGAGATCACATGCAGCTGTCTGAGCTGTCCCACATGGTGGGAGCTGGAACTCCCTTGCTAACGGAAAAAGGAAATCACCAGCATTTTCTCCCTGGCAAAGACAGCAACAGGACAGTGTGTGCCTGTGGAGGAAGAGTCTCTGCCATTGAGGGTAACCAGGTCCACTGATGGTCGAGGTTCTGCCACTGCCTCAGGCTTCTCCTCTTGTTCCTATTGTTCGCTTTGTCCCTTGGAAAATCCCCTTACTTTGCTCTCCCAGAGACCTGGATATGAAGCAAACAAAAAGCATTAACAGCTGTGGGAGAAGCCAGTCACGGGATGCTCCTCATGGACAGTCCAAAGAAGCCAACAGGGAGGTCTGGAATCTCTGCCCCAGAAGCAGCAGGATGGGAAGAGGAGAGAAGTGGGCAGCTCTGGTAGACTGTGGAGGAGAGGGGATCCCATTGCCACAGCAAACATTTGCCTAATCCTGTGTCCTGGAGGGGGATTGACTGGCCTGGAATCTCAGGCACCACAGAACTGAGATGGTTTTTCCCTCTGGAAATAGCCCTGAGTAGACCTGCAGAGGAGGCTGTAGCCCTTGTGGGGTTTAGCAGCTGGGGAGTTTCAGAGTTTCCAGCAGTTGGACGCCAGTCCCAAAGGTAACTCAGCAATGAAGAGTGACACAGGAGACCTCAGAGCCTCTGGATGGCCCCATCAGACTGACCACCAGCCCCACTGATTCTGTGTGTCCTATGTGAGGGCTGGGAGGCTGAGCAATACAAGTGGAAGAACCCATCTGTGTGAGTGCTTGCTGGCAGTTCTGCTGTATTTGCTGTTTGACTCTATGAGCCACACTCTAAGAGCAGAAAACATCATCTATGAAATCTTTCACTTATATCAGCTGTCATGAACTTGTCCAGGTTTTCAGATAACCTGTGGAATTCTCTTGCCTGCTCTTGGGAGCAATCCAGGGTCACTGATCTTCCACGTGGTTGGTTTCCTGGGGCCCTTTCAATTGCCCAGAACTCAGCACACTCTAAAAGCTCTCTAGCAAATTTCACTGCACAAAACTCAGCAGAAGGGCTTGGTGCAGGGAGCTGGGAACTCTATTTTTAAAGTGCTGAAACTCTGCACTGGACTTCTTTGCAGCTTGGCAGAATGCACAGTGTCATTCCCAGGAGCAAGTGGAGGTGTGGATAAATCTCACTGCGCAACAAAAAAATGCAGCAAAGTACGATGGCAGTGCTGGGGGTTTGCCTGGCTGCCTGAGTCTGGGGACTGAGGGGACTGTAAGGTGAGGTCTTCAGAGCTTAGATAAGTGTTGGGAGTGTTTCTTTTCCAAATTTGCTGAGCTTACACTGGGCAAATCTCTTACTTTTTGCATTCTTCAGAGAGACCATCTTTACTGAGAAATGACTGGGTTTGATTTCTGAATGTCTGAAAAGCAGATCTCTCTTGTGAGCCCCAGGGAATGCAGAGTCCTTCCCAGCTCAGCCTGGGGCACACCTCAGGGCACACATGGCCATGGAGGCTGACCCTGTGCAGGGACACATTCAGCCCTTCCTCACCAGGGCCGAAGCAAGTGGGGAGGAAGGAGCTGTTCTCTGGGGGTGAAGGATGGACTTCTATCTCATGATCCAATGGAGCAAGTAGTCTTGTGCTCCAGTGTGAGCTAAGGGAGTGCAGGGGCGATAAAACCAAGAAGGCTCCAAGACCTCTTACTGCTTCTGTGCTTGTGCAGATGTTCTCCTCAGCCACGGCAGCCCCGGGACAGCACCGCAGTCAGCGCCGCGCAGCACATTGTTCGAGCTGGCATTCTGATGCCAGTCTTGACTGGCTCATCTCACCTGAGACCCTGTGGCTGGGAGGATCAGCCAGGTAGAGGATATAGAGTGGTAGCACTAACAAGGTTTCCAAAAAGGACCCACCCTGCTCCCCCTTTGTCTTGGGCTAGTGGCCAGTGACTAGACTCCCTGAGATTAGCGTGTGCGTAATGACTGTTCTGCTCAGTGGCTGTGCTAATCTCTGTGTGCTGGTGGGTCAGCCAGATACGAGAGGGACTAATGTGGGTATCATTAAATGTGTTCCAGGCCCATTTACCATTTGCAGTGATCGGGAGCACGGAGGAGCTGAAAATAGGAAACAAAATGATGAAAGCTCGTCAGTACCCCTGGGGCACAGTGCAGGGTGAGTTGAGCCCTGGGATTTTCATGGCATGAATGGTGACGTGTGTGCAAGTGGGCTCTCATAAAAGGAGGAAGGGCCTGCTGGACTTTATTATCTCATGGGGAATTACCCTTTGCTAAATCCTTGTGTGATGCGGCGCTCTCACCGCTGAGGTCGCAGGTTCAATTCCTGATCCTGCTTCAGGGACCCTCCCCCGGGTAGATGGAGCTCGTCAGCCCCTAAGGCCATCCATCTAAGAGAAGGTCACTCTAAACAAACCTACGT
>JAWWLV010000158.1:9443732-9498497 GCA_035041135.1 Platyrinchus mystaceus | reverse complement strand
GCCGCGGCGGCACCGGCCAGCGGGGCCAGGGGGGGAGCTGAGTCCGGGCCGCGCCGGCGCTCCCCGTTGACTCGCGGCGCGCCGCGGCCTGGTCCGCACGTGGGGCCTGGTCCCGCCGAACGCGCCCGGGCCCGGCGGCTCCGCGCCCCCGGCAGCGTCCGGCCCCGCCGCCTCTGCCCGCCATGGCGCCGCCGCCCGCCGAGCCGCAGCCGCAGCCGGAGGCGGTGGCCGAGCCGGCGGTAGAGCAGTGGCGGCAGTACAACGAGACCGAGCGGCAATGGGCGCTGCGCCGCCGCTTCATCCTCCGGCACCTGCCCGACTACCCCGGCGGCGCCATCGACCAGCTGCTCGCGCTCTCCGTGCTCTGGACCAACCACGTCTTCATGGGCTGCAGGTGAGCCCCGGGGCGCCCCCGGCGCGGGGTCCGCGCGGCTCGGGGGTCCCGCCTGGGGCAGAGCTCTGGAGCCGCCCCCGCTGGGAGAAGGGGCTCCGGCTCCCGGCCGAGTCTCGGCTCCAGCTGCCGGCTAAAATATAACCGGAGAACGGCTGGGGCAGGACGGGCCGGGGCGGGAGTATTTCAGCTCCCGGACAGTTTTCTTCGCTCGGATATGCCCGTGTTGGTACGTGGAGGGAAGCAAGCTGCTGGAAAAGTTAATGTGTGTTTTGAAAGTAGTTCTTGATGTCCCGCCCCCGGGACTCGTTAAGCTGGTGGTGCTGTGCTTTGTAATTTAAGTGAGCAGTTTCCCTCTGCGCATACGGCAGCATGTACAGTGCCCTTAATTCTCGGCTTTTCTGGGAGAAACAGGCCTGTGGGATGGAAGCGGTCCTGTGTCAGGATTACCAGAATCCAGCCGAACTGTAACCGTCCAGATTGTCGAGAGCTGCAGAAACGACACCCACGTTCCGACCGACACCTCCGGTGTTGTGATTGTTTTTAGGTGGACGTGAGGCTTTAAGGGCAGAACCAACTGCTTAACGACCAACCTCAGCAAGCTGTGCAGTGACAGAGGAGCTTGTGAGCGCTGAGGGCACATAACTGACTTTGATTACTGCTCCAACCCGGAGCCTTGTGGGGGGAATACTTTGTGTCATTTGTACAGAGCCCAGTCAGCATCCTTAAATACAGATCTACCTGTTTCCTTGTTCCTTTCTGGTTCAAGTACTAAACTGTTCTGCTCTGCAAGCACCGAAATTAAACATAATTTTAAAATAGCTTCCAATTCCCAAGCTTGAGTAGTATGTTAAAATTGAGAATATCTTCTTACGAGACAGGCTGTGTGGGCCATCAGCCCATGTTAATGCGTTTCTGTGTTGTCTTGGGGGGCCTTTTTTGTGCCAGTGCTTTTGGGAATTGGTGCGGTGATACAGGCTGCTGGTAACAGAAGTGAGTGAACAACTGTGTGTGAAGATATCAGATCCCAAGGACTGATAGAGTTTAAGCCTGTAAGTGCACGTGCTTTGCTTGATGATCATCTTCACCTGTAGCTCTCAGGGGAGATGGAATATGGGCAGGATGGATGTGGAGCCATTACCAGTGAGGATGTTTCCCCATGTTGTGCCCAGCCGGGAACACACAGCAGAGGACCATGCTGGGCTGTTAAAGACAATTCCAGCTTTGCTTAGTATTGTCTGGGAATGGGAGGGACCCACAACGTTCTCTGGAACTGCCTTTTGCTGCTTGGGAAGAGCGGTTGTTGCTGTATCAAGTGAATAGCTTCAAAGTTCGGGAGATTTTTGTTGTTTTCTCTTCAAGTTTGCTGGTTGTTTTTTGAGTTGGTGGGGCTTGGTTTTTGTTTTGTTTTGTTTTCCCATTGTTGATTACTTCCTGGCTGAAGACAACCTGTTTGTCAGAGTAAATACAGATCAAAGCCTTTGCTGATGAAATCTGAGTGAGTGTTCTGCTGGGAGGTGATCTTGAGTATGTCCAGAAGGCTTAGAAAACATGGTCTGTGAGGCAGGAGTTAAGTAGAAGGCTCCATTTAGTTTAGGGGTGGATGAGAGAAGATGTTTGTGTTCTCAGATAAGTTCAAGGTGGCTGCATAATGGGGTAGGGGAAAGCATTATGCTCTACAGCTACTGGGATCAGGGTAAGGTGTAATGTATTAAAATCACACCAGGGGGACTTCAGTCAGACACTGGAGGCAGGGGATTTCTCTGCCCCCCTGGCAGAAATCTGAGCCCCAAAGGTCTCCCTCCTTTGTGAAGAAGAATGACACATGTCAAATCTAAGGTGTTCTTGTACCCTGCTGGAAAGAGACATTGTCCATCACAGGTAATGTCCTCTTCCCTGCCAGCCAGAGGGAGGAACAGAGATTCCCATCTCTCTCCCTTTCGGCTGCAAGGGGGTGAGGGTGTCACCACTGTCTGTCTCCCTTTGATTCCTCCTGGCATTTTCTTCCCCTGCACAGTTCCACTGCCTCTCTGCTGGGGGCCGAGCTGTGCTTGGACTGCAGGAGTGTGTGCTCAGAGTTCTCAGCCAGGAATTTAAATGGATCTGATTTCTGCCTGGCCTTCTAAATCAGGAGCAGGAAGGGCATTTCTTGAGTGGAGAGTGAGTGGATTTTCAGAGTCCTTGAAACAGTATTTAAAAGCTGGTGCAAGTTATTGCAGCACTTCATGACACCTGTGGACTCCTGTCCATGGGCAGTGACCTGGTGCTTCTGACTTTGGGTGGTGAGCACACGTGGAACAGGTGCAGCATTGCTTGTTCTCCGTTCTGAACCGTGGGGTGAAGCTCTCAGGCTGCTTTCAGGCCATGATTGTAGGTTGTCCTTGGATAGAAAGGTTTAAGGTTTTTTTCCTGTTCAGCCTCAGTGTGCAAATGGCTTGAAATCATGTGACAGATCCCCAGAGCAATGGAAAACTGAGCTGGTCAGGGCTGTGGGGCTGGAGAGGGACTGGGCTGTGCCGTGCAAGTCCTGCCTGTGCAGAACTGCGATTGCTGTGGCAGGGTCAGGTTTGCTTGGGGCGTTACAGCCTCCTCACCTCTGTCGTGGCTCGGGAATCTGAAAGGTTTTGGTCACAGCACCAAGCCAGAATTTAGTCTGGCTTTTTAAAGAGTGGTCGATGAAGGCTGAGCGGTGCCTCTGTCACCTGATGGCGGTGTTGGTGATGTGCGGGCTGTGGCTGCTGCCCCACACGGGACTCCAGTGCCAGCCTGAGCTCCTGAGCTCAGTTCGCTGAAGCTGCTCCTCCTTCTCCACACCCTGTGTTCCTTAGTGCTCCCAGTAGCTCTGCCAAGTACTGTATTTTGTCAGATAATGTATTTAAATTTCAGAGTAGAACACTGTCAGTGTGGTGGCTGCATGGTTTGTTATTCACAGGTGAGCCCCCTCAGCTGGTGTGGGCTCTGTGCCCACGCTGGACTGGCCATGGCAGGGGGACAGTGCTCAGCTCTGCTCCAGCAGAATCAGGGGAGAGTCTCCCTTGCACCAGCTGCTGTGTCCCAGGCAGCCTTAGTTCTTGTTTTACATACCAAAACCTCGTGTGTGCCTGTGTGTGTTGCCCTGGGACCAGCTCTCAGGTGGTTTGCTGTTGGATCCACACAGATACGGCGTGCAGGTCATGGAGAAGGTTCTCAAGATGGCCGAAGGCATCGACATCGGCGAGACGAGGACGTACGAGTTGGTTCCCAGCAGGAAGCTCAAGAGACACCGCTCTCCATCAGACAGTGAGTATCTGTGCCTGTGTCAGAGACCCCCTTCCCTGCCCTGTCTGCTGGGCATCAGTGGGAGTGTGGGGATGGCAGTGACAGCTGACATGGCAAACTGGGGAGAAGTGTCCATGACGTGCTCTGCTGGACTGCAGCCGCTCCCCCCCCTCCTCTGCCGTGTGTGTAAGTCATGCAGAGTTCTCTCTTTGCTTAGAAAAATACCATTTTTCATTTAAATTATCAGGTAATTGGTTTCCTCCAGGGATAGTGTTGGGAATCGAATCTGTGTAATGAAATCCTTGTCTGCCTTTCTCCGCTGTGGTGAGGGGTGATGTTCTAACCCAAGGAGGGGTTGTACGTGTACGTGGAGATGTGGAGTTCAGCTCATTGATTTTGAGTTATGATCTGCCTGGAGAATTGTGGGGAGGAGGGGTGAGATGATGTGTAGTTTTGGTTTTGTTTTTTTTAATTCCCTACTGGAATGGAAGAATCCTGCTTGTGTCAGCCCAGTCCCACGGGCTTAGGAATCAGTGTTCCAGCTGTAGGTTTTCCAGTGGAGGAAATGCAGCAGGCAGAGGAGGCTGGCAGTTCAGCAGGCTCTGTCTGCTGGCTTCTCTGCAGCACCTTCAGAGCTTCCTGCCCTCCCTCTGGAGAGGGGTGGGAATTGTGCCCCTGTACGGGGTGTGGGTGCAGCCAGGCCCTTGGGTCAACCAGCAGTGTGTCTGTGTGCAGCACAAATGTGTGTGTCCTGTGTGAAGCACGGGACTCCTCTAGGCTTGGATATAATCCCCAGCTCTGCCAAAGTTGCTTCCCTTACTCTGACAGCCAGCAATCTTTCTGTGCTTCCTTGGGCTAGCTGTAGAACTGAGATAAATACTGCTTTTCTCCCATGTTTTGTCTGTCACAGGCAGCAGCTCTAGAGGAGGGTTTCTCTGTGGCATGTTGCACAGACAGCATAAAGAGCTGCTCTGCTGGCGAGAGCCTTTAGGTGCTGCTGCAGTGCAACCATCAAAACACAAACAGAGCAAGAAATAGAAACGTTGCCATAATTCATCAGAACTGATGGCCAAAGGATTTAACATATGTGTAAGAGCTTTGTCACCTGATTTAAATAGGAAGGAGAGGCTGTTTGTGCTGCGTGCAGCGCGTTGTTTTCACCTGCAGGGAGCTGGGCCATGATAACCACGCTGTGGTGGTTGATGTCTAGACAGATGTGTTGCCTGACCTATATTAGAGCCTCACACGTTGGCCCTGGATCAGGCAGCATTTCCCAGCACTGAGGTGGCCTTTTGCTCCCCTGATGAAATTACACACATGTACCACGTCAGCCTGTGGGGGCTAAATCTTTCACAGAAGTCTTGTATAACCATCCCTTAGATGTTACATATTTGCTTGTCAGCTATTTGATTCTCCTTTTCTGCAGTCACTGTGCGTGTCAGGATAGTCTGCCTCATTTGCATTTCTTCTGGTGAAGGAACAAGTGGTCTCTCAGTAATGTGTAATGGGGCCCCCAGCCACTGCAGCTTGGGCAGATTTCTCCATGTTTGGTGCCCTTTAGCCAAAAAAGAAATACTTTGACAGGAAATGTCAAAGCCAGTACCAACCCTGTGTGTTTTGGAAAGGAGGGTTCAGTCTCACTGTGTTCCCCCTCAGATGAGAAGACCTGAAGATAAAGTAGTTTATCTGAGATCATTCCACAGCCATGCAGCAGAATCAGAGCTGAGGCTCTAGTCCTGCTCTGGTGTTCTGTCTTGTAGTTTTACTAGTTTTAGTGGCTTTTAGTGGATTAAGTTCAGAAATGACTGGGTGGGTTCAGTGGGCAATGCTGGGGGGAGCACTGTGTAACTGAAAACGCAAAGATTTTTGTGTGGTAGTCGTGGAGGTGGAAATACCACTGTAGTGACCTGCACAAGAATGACTGGTCGTCTTTGATCAATTTTGAATGTCTTTGGAAAGAAACCTCTTGGTTTTTGGCTAAGGAGTGGGAATCCTGTGTTTAGAGCCCACTGGCTCCTCATGGAGATCACTCTCTGAAAACATTGCTTCCCTATCATGCACATATTGGTAATTGTGTAATTTTCTTCCATTTCACAGGTCCAGAGCCGGAGGAGATTCCTGAGCCGCCCAAAAAAGTGGTCCCCAAGTTCCGAGTGCGCCCACGTTTTGAACCCATACACTTTGTCACCAGTGCTGAGAAGGATGGCAAGAGGGACAGTTCTCTGGATAACCAACCACAGGAGGTGAACCAGGAGGCAAATACAAACAGCATGGCACAGCCAGCTGAAAACTGTACAAATTCCTTGGTGAATGCACGGGACGTGGATCCCCAGGTCTCCAGCACAGCTGGGTTGGGCTTTGCAGGCCCGGCAGCAGCAGCAGCAGCCAAGAGGGCTGTGAACAGTGTGGACTCTACCACAAGCAGCGCGTTGCAGGTTTCTGTTTCCCCTTCAACTGCCCCGTCTGCGTCAGAGACTTTCCCTCCGTCAGCAATAATGCTGAAGCAGAGCTTTATGGAGAAACTGTCAGCAGCTGTCTGGAAAAATCTTGCCAACCCAGATGCAAACACGGGGACTGATAAAATAAACTTCACGTATCTTTTGACACGTTCGATTCAGGCATGCAAGACAAATCCTGAATATATTTATGTTCCTCTGAAAGAGATCGCCCCTGCTGACCTCCCCAAGAGCAAGAAGCTCCTGACAGATGGCTTTGCCTGCGAAGTGCGATGTCAGAATGTCTACCTGGCCACGGGCTACGCCGGCAGCAAGAACGGGTCCCGGGATCGAGCCGCGGAGCAGGCGGTGAAGCTGCTGAAGAAGTCCGTGGAAGTTCGAGTTGTCCAGCGGAAGTTCAAGCACACCTACCACGAGGACCTGGTGGTGTGTGAGGCGGGAGTGTGTCGCACGGATTTCCCTCCTGCTCTCAAGCCTCACGAGGAGTTCGTAGTTGCCAACAGGGACTGTGTCCCGCTGCAGCCTGGTGCTGAATCCGTGAAGGGTTCTGCCAATACCAACAAACACTGGACTAGTTTTGTCCTCACGGAGAATGCCAGTGACGCAATAGGAATACTGAACAATTCTGCCTCATACAACAAAATGTCTGTTGAATATAAGTACGAATTGATGCCCAACCGCTCGTGGCGGTGTCAGGTGTATCTCCAAGATCACTGCCTGGCCGAGGGGTTTGGCACAAAAAAGACCAGCAAGCACGCAGCAGCTGAGGAGGCCCTGAAAATCCTGCAGAAGATGCAGTCAAATATAGCATCCCTCAAAGTGACCCAGGTGCAGAAAGTGGGCTGCTCGTCGCGGGGCTCCGGGAGGAAGAAGGACCTGAAGGACCTGGTGATCTATGAGAACTCCAGCAATCCCGTGTGTACGCTGAACGACACCGCCCAGTTCAACAAGATGACGGTGGAGTACGTGTTTGAGAGGATGACAGGCATGCGATGGAAATGCAAGGTGATGCTGGAGGATGAATTCATCGCAGAAGCAGTTGGAGTGAAGAAATCTGTCAAGCATGAGGCAGCAGAGGAAGCCGTGAAAATCCTTAAGAAGACTCAGCCAACTGTTGTTAATAACCTGAAGAAAGGCACCGTCGAAGACGTCATCTCCAGAAATGAGATCCGGGGTCGATCAGCAGAAGAGGCTTTCAAACAGAAGATCAAAGAGGACAACATTGGGAACCAAATTTTAAGAAAGATGGGCTGGACAGGTGGTGGCCTAGGGAAGGATGGTGAAGGAATTAGAGAGCCTATCTCAGTGAAAGAGCAGTTTAAAAGGGAAGGACTTGGGCTTGATGTGGAAAGGGTGAACAGAATCGCTAAAAGAGATATTGAAGAGATCATTCGAAACTATGCACGCTCAGAGAGTCACATTGACTTGACTTTCTCTAGAGAACTGACCATGGATGAGCGGAAGCAGATACATCAGATAGCCCAAAAATATGGTCTTAAAAGTAAATCCCATGGGCAGGGACACAACAGATACTTGGTGGTGAGCAGGAAGCGGCGCAAGGAAGATCTGTTAGACCAGCTGAAGCAGGAGGGCCAGGTTGGGCATTATGAGCTTATCATGCCCCAAGCAAACTGAGGTGAGGTGTCCCCTTAGGCCAGAGACTGAGCTTCCTGGACACTCGACTAAAGAAAGAGATGCTGCATTTTTCTTGTGGGTAATAATATCATCATTTACTTCGGCAATATAATTTCTAAAATGTTATTAGGCGTTTAGAACCGACCGAGTTCTGTTCAAGTACATTAGCACAACCCAAAAGCAGTAGTGCAGTTACTGTATGTGTCTTTGATATTACTTGTTCCTTCACATTTTAATAGTTTTGTAATAGCAAACACACATGTCCAATGAGAAGGAATTTGACATCATTTAAAATCATAGGTCCCTTATTCTTCTTGAACAAGGAAGGAAAAAAAAAGCCTTTTTTTTCTAAATAATTAAAAAAAGCAAAGGAAATGCAGTCTGGGGGCATAAACCTGTATGTAAAATTGATATTAATGACAATAAAGTTTTATTTCTGGAAAAAAAGGATTTGTCACACTTTGTATAAAAAAAAGTGTGAAAACCGTGTTTATTCTTGAGAAATACATATATTGAGGTCTTGTCTCTGCCGTGTGTGTATGTACAGTATGTAAACCTTAACCAGCAGTACAGTTTTATTCATAGATTTCTACCCCGAGTCTCCCATTCTGCGAATCACTGAAGGCACCTTCACAGCCGGCGTATCGGACGGAGAGAATTCCAGCGCCTTTCCACCTCGGAGAACTGCTTGACATGTGCAAATGCCATGGTGAAGTGTGAAATGTAAAAACTGGAGGTAAATGCAGAGCCCACGCTCAAAGATGCTCATGTAGCTTGTTATATAACTTATTTTTTTACTTTGAATATCAGCTCTTTAATCCTGAGCAGAACCAAATCTGTGCCTGATTATTTCTCTGCTCCATCCCTGTACCTGTGCTTGTGCCTGTCAAGGGCGATTCACCAGTAAACTTGTGGCCTTGCTCTGAGCCGTGTGTGAGTGTGGCAGCTCTCCAGGAGGCCGGAGCGCTTCTCTCCTTGCCAGGGAAGCAGGCTGACCTCTGGCTGTGCTGCTCTGCCAGCAGCACCACAGGACACAGTGCTCTGTGAGCCTTGGAGAACACTCAGTTCATGCTTGGAAAGCATAAAGGTTAGGAATTGACCTTGGAAGAGCCCAGCGTCAGGCGTGCTGGTTTTTCTGTCAGCACTGGTTCTGTACCGCTGAGCCAACAGCCTGTACCTCCTGCAGTGTTTGTGTTTGTTCTCCTGTTGTTGTGTCTCAGCTCTCGCCTTTGGTTTTCTGCTGCCTCTGTTTGCCTCTCCATCTTTTTACGCCATCCTCTACCTTTTTCCCCACCTCCTGTTCTGTTTTTAAATAGTCCCAGCGCTTTTTTAAATACTTCTCTACAGCTGAGGCAGGATCTCCTGGTGCTGTGCAGTTAGAGGCATTTTCATCCCTGCAGGATGCCCTGGCAGGTGAGACTCGCTCAGGAAGCAGAGTGAGCATCCCCTCCTCTCCCTGCCTGGCTGCAGCACAGCTTCTGCCAGCTTGGACTGCTGAAGTAACAACTTGCTGCTGCTCCTGCTGTAGGAAAATAATGTGGCAGTTCATTCTGAAGGTAGATTGGTTTTTTTCATTTTGTTTGGGGTTTTTTGTGCATTATTCCTTTTCCCTGGCTCTGAATTCTGCTGTCAAGAATGCTGGGCTCTAGCAGATGGTGCTGTAGGAGTGGAAGAAGCCTGGTACTTTCTAGGGAGATATTCCTGCAAGCAGAAGTGAAGCTCCCCCTCCCTAACTCGGGTATGCAGCAGGTCTTCAGAGCTTGCTGATGCCAAGAAAAGCAGTGAGAGCACCACTGGTGTTCAGGATGAAAAATGCCTCTTATGGGAGAGGTGGGGGCTGGCTGTGGGTCACGGTACCTCAGCAGGGGTGGTGGGCCTGTGTAGTCTGTGCAGGACAGGGCGTCGCTTTCCCTGCCCCGGGAAGTGGCCGTGACCCATCTGGTGTGCAGGTGTGGGTTTGGCTGGCAGGGCAGTCAGTACCTGTGGGAGCTGAAGAGCAGCAGCCCTGTCCTCCCAGGTGAGTCTGTGCAGCCATCAGGGCTCTGAGAGACACCAGGGTTATAATGAAGGCTGTGTAGACAGGCCTTGCCTGAGCAAGTGGTGAAGGCGACATTGGTGTTTCTGCAGCTCGTTTCTGTCTGCCTTAGGAGTCCACTCTGTTCTTTTTCGGGGTTTTTTTTTGTGACTGTCAAGATAAACACAAGAATGGAGGGACTGCTAGGAAGGCTGCTGTGACCTTGGAGTGACTTGGCCCTTCCAGAAGGGGTTCTGCAGCTGGCACTGGGCACTGGTTACAGTGCTTGGGGTTGGCATTGGCCATCCCTGCCTGTGCAGGAGGTGGGGTTGGAGTCCTTTGGGTTTAGATTTTTATCTTGCACTGGTCCATAACTTGGTGGGTACAACCAAGGTGCTTCTTGCTCAGCTGGCTCTGACTTGGGGAAGTCTTGCATGTGGAATGTGTAACAAACAGCCACAGTTATGTGAGGCACTTGCTCCCTGCTGCCTTCCCTAGCCAAGGATGCAGTCAGTCCCTCAGGAAACACTGTGCAACAGGAAAATGAGCAACATCGGCAGGACTTCAGTGCTGAGAGGCTGCTCCATCTAAGGCAAAAGACCTGTGCAGGGGTACAGGCTGTTGGCACAGCAGGTACAAAGCTGGATTTAATTTTTTGGAAGAGCTTGGCCCCTTGTATCTTAATTGTGGAGCTCAGCAGCAGAACCAGCCTTTATTATCTGCCAGTCATCTAAATCCTGTTCTCCTCCTCCTAAGTCAGGAGGAAAATAAATGATTTCTGTATCAATTAATTACCGAGCCCACGAGGTTGCTGTAGCAAAGACCCAGGCTCCTTTTTCCCAATGACTCACTCCCAGGCCTGACCTTCCTGCACATGCAGCCAGCCCTGTCTTTTAGCCCCACTGTCCCTCTTGGCTCTAGAGCCGAGTTTATTATCCTGCACTGCCCCAGGCACAGCGTTCCCCCAGCTGCTGCCCTGACCGGGAAGTATGTCAGTGCTGGAGCTTGATCCCACACCCGACTGCTGCCACCCCAGTTAAATAAGCACAGTTATACACTTATTGCCTATTTATACAATAAGCACTAAGGTTACACTTTATTTACAACTTTTGAAAAATGTACAGTTTCTTACATGGGTTACTTGTGCAAAGTTATACTTTTCAACTAACAGACCAATGTGCACACAAAAGACACCGGAACAGTGGACAACACAATTGTAGGTTCCATCCCACACTGCTGCTTAAGGTTCTGTATCCAAAGGTACAAACTTGCCTTACAAAAAAAGTGAGTCTGGACTTACAAATGTTTTTTTTTTCAGAGTTGAAAAAATACTTTCATAAAACTGAAGGGAACAAACTCAAGCATGCAGCAGTAGCTCACACAAACCGCGCGGTCATCTACAAAGAGCAGTAACTGCAGAGACTCGAGTGCCTACCCTGGACTTAATTCAAACTTTCCACAAGACAAAGTTAGATCCCAAAACTTAATCTTTCTCAGCGAACTATAAGGGGCAGGAGAAAGATACCAGAGGAGAGTAATTCCACAGCTGGAACAGGTCAGGTTTTACCTCTTCCTTAACATGGAAGGCCTTTTGCTGAGTACCACACCTCTACCAGGTTTTGTCCAGTAATGCCTCAGTGACAGGACTATAGAAACCTACTGACAGTTTCTGTAGGCATGTCCTTTAAAATAATAATAATAATAAAAAAAAGGGCTTGTTTCTCGCCCTCAGCAGAGATCCAAGTACCACAGCTGAAGTGATTTATGTAGATCTGTACATAAATCTTGCATGTGAAGTGCAGAAGTAACAAGCATTCCAGGGTCTTACTAAATCTTTGAATTGGAATCAATTGAAGAGTTGATTTTTTTAACATGAGTAAGGACTTGATAAACCAATACAAAAAGGAAACAGGTTATTTCTTCACTCAATACTTACAAATGCAGTGGGGTCTAAACCAATAGTAGAGGAAGTGACCAGCCTGGACACATCAGCACTTTAGTTAATATCAGTTAAAAAATGTGTATGTATATAAACATCCCTTTTATCAAGCTACACATAAGCATCACTGTGTATAACACAATTACAATTAAAAGCTTAGTGTACACTACAGAAATGCACAATACTGCCCTAAGACTGGAGAGGGACCACAGAAAATGAATTCATCAGTAACTCTTTTGCAAGTAACCCAAGTACAGAACGTTTGACTTCAAAGTGGGCGCGTTCTGATGTCCAAGGAGAAGAAGCTTCAGCAAGGGAGGGTGGCAACAGCACAACAGCTATTCTGCTTGCAAAGTAAATGCTAGGAGGAAAAAGATGACTCGGACACTTTGTTTATTTTCCTCATCAACAGAGTGTTCATTTGCATCATCCTGGGTCAACAGTCACGCCAGCTCTGTTCTACTATTGCAGAAACCCGTTTTTCATATTCCCGCTTATTCTCTTGGTATAGCTGAGCTGCCTGGCTGTTTGCTGGACTGTTCGGATTGGGCTCATCCAATAGAGACTGTGCAAAGAGAAAAAGATCCTTAGGCATTGCAAAGTACACAACTTTCCAACGTGTTCTGCAAACTACCCACTCTAATCAGAGCACAGGGGTTAGTCAGGTGCAGCACAACACACTCCTGCAGCTGGAAGGCATTGCAGGCTTTGGCCACTGTCACTGCACAGTACAGGGGACTGTGACAGCCAAGCAGTGCATCCCTGGGCAGGTCCCTGCAGTGCCCACCTCTGTCTCTGCCCAGTCCATTTACACCCGGGAAGGATTCAGAGGGAAAAAAGATTTTTCCTGAGCTGTTTTTGTCAAAGCATCCTAATTTCATTCCACCTTTTCATGCAGAGTTCTTTTACCTGTATGGATGTTAAGATGGAGGAGACATCGTAAGTAGGACTCCAACGATTCTGAAGAATATCCAGACATATACTACCGTCTGCATAGACTAGAAAAGGTTCAGAGAGAACAGCTTAAAACAGAAGTTGTACAGCTACTGGCTTTTTCCTGCTAGTGCCTCATCCTGAAAACCTACATTGACACAGACACTACAACAGTCCACAGCATCTGACAGACTGCACTCCAGCCAACAGGCCTGCAGGTTGGAAGCAGTGAAGCTCCTCACCAACAGCTGCCTGAGGTATTTAAACTCAACCCTCTAACACTTCTCTGTGTCATTGCAACGACCACTATAGAAAACCATGAATAGATTTTAAGGCAAAAAAACTTCAGCTATCCAAAGGTGAACCAAATAAAGAACACCAGCAAACAGCTGTTTACACTCAAGGCTTCCCCATGGAGTTTCTACACCAGTCAGAGTCCAGTCACCTTCCTCACAGCAGCTACAGGAGAACCTTCCCTCCCTGCACTGTACCCACTCTTGCACATTTGAAAGTTTCAGGTATCTCTTCACAAAGCTGATATTTGGAGCAAGGGATACCACTCCAGCCTTTAGTTAGCAAGGAAGGGGATTTATTAAACAATCTTACTGTGACGAGCTATAGTGGACAGTAACACTACACTTCAAGGTATATTGCTCTTACAGGGATTTTGGGGAAGAGATAGAAGTCAGCTGCATTCAGCAGCATCACTATGCTTTATCTACAGTACAACAGACAGAAGTCCAAGGCACTGCTATTTGAGTACAAAACATTCTTCTGTAAGGCTTAACAACAGGCAGTTGAGAGAGGAGAGTCTCATCAGTACTGTGCTGTAACACCTGAAAGTTCAACAGGCTCCTTTTATTGCCCCTCTCATTTCAATCCTGAGCACTGCTCATGTATCCATCCTCACCAAAACTACACAGACCCACACTGGAATTTTGCTGCCTTATTAGATAAGGGAAACTTTTATAATAAATAGACCTTTTTCTAAAGCAAGCTATAGCAACAAGAAAACCCCAAAACAACAAAATTCCCCCATCCCCCCAAAAATCCCTACAACTCAACAACAGAAGTAAAACCAGGCATTGTGTAAGTACTTACCATTTGGATGAAACATTTTAGAAACAAATCTAACAGTAGGTGGCTTATTCGGGTATTCTTCTGTGAATTCTATTGTAAGTTTGAAAGTTCCTAGAGTTGAAAGAGAGATAAGCAACCTTTATTCAACAATAATTTACACAAGGGATGAATAAGTAGCATCCCTTCACAATACTGATACTATTGTGCTCACACATGCTGGACATGGAACACAGACTGGGCAGCCCTACAGCCATTCCCCTACTCCCGTGTAGTTAATCATTAGCACTGAAGTCCCAGACAGTGCTGGTACAAGAGTATCTCCTGTGACTTGTACTGCCAAAACCACCACCCCAGTCAAAAGGTTTGTGTAAGGAATTAAATCTGCCCATGAGGTTTTCTTTCACAGAGCCCAATCCCAGCACACTGTACAAACACCACAAGTGGGTGTATAACCATCTGCGTAACAGATTTGGTAAGTCCTATCTATGGAATGTGCTGTCATGACAAGGACCTTCTTATTTATTTCCTCTGCATTTAAAAAAAAAAAAAAATCATGTTTCTCAACAACTGTGAGGTAATCAGATTTTACTGTAGAAAAGCAGTAATGAATACAGCATCCAAATCCAACAATTCAAAATAAAAATCTCACCATTTATTTCACACTATCTGGTCTTCCTTGGAGAAAGACTGATTAAGCAGAAACAGAAAACTGCAGCTGAGTCCCACTCCAACTGTTTTAACAGCCTGCACCAACGTAAGTTATTTTAGCCCTTCTCCTCAGGCTGTGACAATCTGAGAATAAGAAGTCTGTCAACTAAGCTGCACACATATGGGTCCAGGGGATTAAGGACTGCTCCTGATTCAGATGGTAACTAAAGAACTCACACACTCCACTGCAGACCCTGTGAGCTTCTCCTAACCACGGTATCACCTGAGAGCAACCAGCAACCAGCCCAGCTGGGTATGCCCAGAGAGAAATCTCTGAAGCACCTTCATATAGACATACAGCTCTTCTGCAGGAGGACAGCACCTTACAGCAGCAGCTGTAACAAACTGCCAGGGTGGACATACTGCCTTTTTCTAAAGGAATTCTTATGTATCAGTGACCTGTCAGGTTCCCTCCACCCCCCCAATACTCACTGTCCTTGCTTCCTACTGCGAGGGAGTTTTCCAGCACTAATATAATGAAGTTATTCCTTTCTTTGGCTGGCAAACATGTGCCAACAACTGGTAGCCAGAAAACAGATTTTTTTCCCCCCTATTTTCTTTTCAGATCAGCAAGGACCTGCAGCATCTCCCAGGGACTCCTTCCTTTATAAGGAGATAAACTGTAACACTGAGTTGCAAGAAATGAAGGTCATTGCTTTGACGTTCCAGTTTGCAAATGAAGACACAGCACAGATGCCTCAGTGCTTTCCTACAGCAGTGGGAAGTCTCAACACCCTAAAAATAAGGTTTTGCATGTTTGTCTTTTATTAGCAGCCTAACAACATAAGAGCACAAAGCCAACACCATGCTATCTTACTGTGAAACAAAAGAACCAGAACAATATAGTTAAGACTGTTCAAGTTAAGATGGAAGTCTGCAGTGGGGCTTTCAAGCTGTACCCCAGCTAGTCCAGAAGCACAGAGCCAGGCCTGAGATCAGTTTGCAAACCAGTACTGGGATGTTAGTAACAACTCCTACGAGCTGCAAACATCAGCACAGGGCTACCTCTCCTTCCCTACATGGTCACAATCCCAAGTAATGCTGGTCCAAAGGCTTAGAGATGTGATTCTGAATTTCAGATTCCCTGTCCCAGTTCTGGTTCTCAGTACCTCCTCCTGAGGAAGGAGGAGTGACTAAGCAAGCAGCAGGCTGAAAACTGAGCACAAACCATCACAGGGTAGAGTTCAACAAGCACACTTGAGCCAATGAATGCTGGTCTGGAACTCTGCCTGAAGTGGAGGCACAGGGGACAGACAAGACGGCCCAAGGGCAGTAACAGGCAGTTTGGTCTTAGAATCCATTTAAAAGTACTGAAAGAAAGGGAAGCTTTTGTCTCACCAGAGGCAAGACAGCATTACTTTAAACACAAATCTGAGTGAGAGGCAGACAGTGTCCAGCTGGAGTATCCACCTACTCAGATTTCCAAATCAGGGCCCAGAGTGGCAATGGCTCTTTGGAACAGCTCCCCAGTACACAACATCTCACTGCTGAGCTTTAGTAAAGGACAAATCCAGACGTTTGACAAACCAAAGTCCAAGGGTCACTCACAATGAAAGTCAACACAAGTCAATCAGGTGCCACAACACACACTGCTGGGGATGAGGCCTTTGGTGTTCAGTCTGTCAGTAATTTTAAAGCTTTCAACTGGTATTCCTCACAACTTACCCTATACAGCTATTTTTAAAACATAAATTACCATATTCACTGTCATTATTGATATTGGGATCATCCCTGAGGAGAACATTCTCTTCTTTCTCCTGTACTCACCTTGTTGATCAGCTTCTCCTGCCTCAGGATTTGTGCCTCTGACACAGCTAACAGAAGTCTCTGCACAACCCCTGTGCTGGTCCCAGCAGCCCCCAGAGCAGAGCCCCTGCCCCTGCTGGGCCCCCTCACTGCAGGCAGCCAGAGCAGCCCCTCCATCCCACGGCCCACAGAGCAGGAACATCTCTTCATGAGGATACACGATCCATATTCCACAAGCAAGGAACAAACCACAACACACAGATGCCTTGCTTTCTCTGTTCAAGCCTCCTGCATGACGACAGCAAGGCAGGATACTACAACAGCTGTATTACTTAACTCTCTCCTAGCCAGGAGTCCTGCACTGACCACATTATCATCATCCAGTTTCAGGGAAACAGGTCTGAAGGACCGGGAGAGCCTGGGCTTCCACGGCTGTGCCAGCACTACCACTTTAGATGCCACACACATATAAATTCTTAGAAATATGGTGAAGGGCAGGATAAATATCCCCAGGGTCCTACTGCAGACACCTGCAATTGAATCCCCTTAAACGAGAAGACGGAAGTTATGCTGCTGATCTGAATTAGCGGTTGCTCTTAAGCCAAGCCAGCCTGAACACTGAGTTGTGAAAACACCCTCCAAAGTCTGGGGGTGGAGAAGGAGGGATGTTAGCTGCAGTATGTTGCACAGCAAGTAAACAAACATGCCTGAACTTCGGGTTTTCAGTCCAGACACCTCAGAAGCTGAGACTGGAGGGAGGAAAAAGAACAGTAATTCTCACAATGTTGGGAGTTATTACACACTTGGTTTTAACAAAAACCCCAAAACTTCACAGTCTACTTTCACAAGAACTAAGCTATCTGAAGTCTTACAGCATCACCAGAAAGTGAAAGTGCCTAAAACCAAAAACACAAAAGCAACTTCTGAAGCACTGACCTCAAAGGCTTCATGAGAAAGATTACAGAGTTTCAGTGTACCTTTGACTCCCAAGGGCCTGCACAGTTACAAAATAAGCCCAAAGTAAGTGTTAAATTAAACTTCCCTTAATTTTACCTACATTAAGCTGGACTGCACTACCATTATCTGAGCTGTGCTACTCTACTCACTTAATGGAAAAGCACAGCTGAGGCACCAATAATGCCATATCTCCAGGCACCACTTAGTGTTTTGTTATCTAGCATAAGGTAAGATATGTCCAGAGAAGAGGAGATAAGCAGATATCCTGCAAGACACATCTGTTTTCCTGAGCACAGTGTGAAAACACACACACTTTGCTATGAAAAGAGCAATCCATCACACCCTGAGATTACAAGATCAACCAAAGCAGGACAGTAGCAGCCTCAAGCATCTGCCTGAACCTCAAACTGCTGTGAGTCCAACACGCATCCAAGATAAAAAAATGATGCTGCCACAGAAAGCACAGAGGAAATCAATATGTCAGGGCTCTCAAAAGCAGTCCTCAACCTTCTGCAACTAAATGGAAATGTATGGAAAAAAAGCCCTTATAGCATCTGTTAACCACACACTGAGCTGGAAGAGCCTGAGCATGGAAACAACCTGCATTTTAGCACACTGCAAGGAGACAGCTTTCTGCTCCAAACAGTGAATCACTCCATTAGCAGCAGTGCTCCAAGAGACTAAGCAGCTCTAGCAACCCTCACAGAAGTTTAAGGGAGCCTTCTTTAAAGGTTACAAGATGAGATAACAAAACGTGTTTAGTCTCCCCCTTCTATTATACAATCTTATGGAACGCTCAAGTTCTAAACATTAGACTGCTGAAGCAGCTACTACAGCAAACAACCAGCCAAATGCATTGAAAAAAGTAACTGGAACCTTCGCAGTGTTCTTAGGCTTGAAATATTTAAAATCTTCACAGAGAAAACCAATCTGCAGTTTAGAGGCATGTCCACAGGTGCTCCCTCCGAGGATAAACAGAGACATGGGACTCAGCCAAGAACAACATAAAAGAGTTAAGGAATTTTTCCTGTGCTTTTGTCATGAGTCATGGAGATCTAAGATTAATTATAGCCTGCACTGAAAGTATCTTAAAAAAATGCATCACTGATTTCAGTTAGACAGTATTTCATGTCTAACAGGTTTTCACAAGATGCTGAAGTATTCACACAGCACCTGTAAACCTATCAAAAGCAGTAAGGCCAGATGGAAACTACAGGTATGTTACCAGGAGCTATTTAGTCAGCTTTTAGAGTTAAAAAGTCCTTTTAATCTTAAGCCCTGAATGATACCAGTTGTAGCAGACAGAAGTAAATGCCAAAAAAAAACCCCCAACCCAACTGTTCTGAACTTCCTCAAACATGCAGCCCATTTCCTACTTCAGCTGACTCACATTGGGACTTACTCAGAAAACACTTCCAGCATCAGAAAAGAAACACACGACTCAAACAAAAGACAGTGGTTCTATACCAGGTTTTTGACGGTTCTCCAAATATGAGTGTCTCTAAAAACACGGTCCAGGGTTCAACAGAAAAGCTTGAAGATCCTTAAAATGTTACACTAAATTAGGTTTAGGACAGCCAGACTTCGCGACTATAAGCAAGACCCTACAAGCTAATCTGTCTGTCTCAGTAAATTAACACAACAATCTAAACCTACAACAGCTTTTAGGAATAGGACTAAAGAAAAAAAAAAGGGTGTTTACCTAAGTCAAGCACATGGGTGTGTGGTCAGATGAACATAACCCATACCCCCCCTCCACCCCCGGGCCCACACCTGTTGCAGAGTCCACGGCAATGACACTAAGACCGTGTCAAACTGCACCAGTTTTACCCCCAGAACGCCAAACACCAGCACTTACCGTCCTCGAAAGGGGTCCCCTCGGGCCTGCAGGAGGGAAAGCAAAGCACAGCGTTACCCCGCGGCCAGCCCGGCTCCGACCCCCGCGCGGCGGCCGATCGGCCCCCGCCGGCCCCGGCCGCGCCGACTCACCCGAAGATGACGGCGTTCCACACCATGATGTTGTTCTCGGAGGGGGCCCCGCTCACCCCGGCCGGGGGATCCTCCTGCAGCCTGCGGGGCACAGGGACCGTGAGGGCGGCCCCGCCGGCGGCGGAACGCGGCCCGGGGCTGCGCAAACGGCGTAACCCGGGCCGGGACCGCCGCCCTGCGCAAACACCGTACCCGGGGCCGGCGGCTGCGCCAGCAGCGTAACCCGGCCCGGCGGCGGCCGCGCTGCGCAAACGGCGTAACCCGCGCCGGGCAGCGCCGCCCGCGCTACGCCAGCAGCGGAGCGCGCCCTGCCCCGCCGCCATGTTGTGCTGCCCCCTCCTCCCCCGCCAGCGCTGGGCCCCTCGTCCTCCTACCGCCCGCCTCCCCGGCCCTTCCCCTCCGCCCGCGGCCTCGGTACCTCTTGAAGTCCCGCATGAGGCGCCTACGGGCCGGAGTGGACATGGCGGGCTGAGGGTTATAGCTCAGGCATACACTGCCGGAGGGAGCGCGGGGCGCCGGGCGCGGTTCGAGCTCCGACTGAGGCGGCGGCGGCGCTGACGGACAGGAGCGATCGCGGCCTCTACCACTGCGGCGGGCGCGGGGGGTGGGGGGGGGAGCCTGAGATGCACCGACTCCTGCGCCGGCTGCCGGACGGTGCCGGGATGTACCAACGGCGCGGGGGGGGAGGCGGAGCCGGATGTGGCGGAGACCCGTCCCAGCCTGAACCACGGCGGCGCGGGCGCGGGGGCGGGGCCGGGCGGGGCTGTACCAACGGCGGCGGGGGGCGGGGGTGGAATGTGGCCGCTGACGTCATAAGGGGGCGGAGCGTCGGCGGCGCTGTAGGTTGGGATCAAAACAGTTCGAGAGGGAAAGCGAACGTCACACATGGGAAAACAGGGAATTTACTGCCCACTTCCCAAGGGCAGGCAGGTGTTCAGCATCCCCAGGACGGCAGGGCCCCAGCACACGTAATGGTAGCTTGGGAAGACAAACACCAACACTCCAAACGTCCCCCCTTCCTCCTTCTCCCCCAGCTTTATTGCTGAGCATGAGGCCATATGGTCTGGGATCCCTTGGGTCTGTTGGGATCAGCTGTCCGAGCTCCTTGTGCACCCCCAGCCTCCTCGCCGGTGGAGTGACGACCAGAAAAGGCTCTGGGAAAGAGTTGCTCAGCAGCAACAGAAACATCCCTGAATTATCAACACTGTTTCCAGCACAAATCCAAACACAGCCCCGCATGAGCTACTGCGAAGAAAATTAACTCTATCCCAGCCAAAACGACATTCTACACTGCACTTTCTGCTTCCCCACAGAGCATTTTCCAAGGGAAAATAATCTCCTTTCTACCGTTCTTTAGCAGCCTTTGGAGGCAAAGGATCTCTCTGCTGCTGTCAGGCCGGATGGGCCCTGTTTTTCGAGCTTATCCTCACTCGTATCCTCACGTGAGGCACCGCGTGGGGAGGCGGCTTCGGAAGAGACACGGGAGGAGACCCACGGGAAGGAAACAATAAACACACGGTTATCAGCGGCCGCGCTGCAAACCGCCCGCCCCCGACCTTCCCTGCTGCCACCGGCCTGTGCAACCAGGAACGTGCGAGCTGGTCAGGCGGAGCCGTGTCCAGATCCCCGCTTTGGGGACACGGGAGCTGAGGGAGCTCCAGCACCGGGTGTTCCCGGGGCCTCGCGGAGCCGCCCCGCGGGCGGGGCCGGGCCGGGCGGGCAGGGCCGGACGCCGCCATGCCGAAGGTGGTGTCGCGCTCCGTGGTGTGCTCCGACACCCGCGACCGCGAGGAATACGACGATGGCGAGAAGCCGCTGCACGTCTACTACTGCCTGTGCGGGCAGATGGTGCTGGTGCTGGGTGAGCCGAGCCGGCGGGTCAGGCCGCGGGCGGGGGGACGGGCAGGCCGCGGGCCCGGGCGGGCGGCGGGTGCGGGCTGGGGGCCAGGGTTCGGGTTGCGGGTGCGATGTGCGAGGTTCGGGGTTGCGGGTGCGGGCTGGGGGCCAGGGTTCGGGTTGCGGGTGCGATGTGCGAGGTTCGGGGTGCGGGTGCCCGCCCGGCCCCGCCGACACTCCGGCCCCGCCGCTCCCCGCAGACTGCCAGCTGGAGAAGCTGCCGATGCGGCCCCGGGACCGCGCCCGGGTGATGGACGCGGCCAAGCACGCCCACAAGTTCTGCAACGCCGAGGAGGAGGAGAGCGTCTTCCTGCGCAGGTGGGCCCGGCCGCGGCACCCCCGACCCCCCGAAAGCCCCTCACGGCTGCCTTCCCCACCCGGCTGGCAGCACCCGAACCCCCCTGACTGTGCGCCCTGCATAAGCTCTTCCTCTCTCCCCCAGACCCGAAGGCATAGAGCGGCAGTTCAGGAAGAAGTGCGGCAAGTGAGTGATCACAGCATCTTTTTAGTGACATTTATAACCTTTTCTTGACATTTATAACCTCAACCATAGGAATGAGAATCTGGATTTCCTCTCAGCTCCGTGTTTCTGTTTCCAGGTGCGGACTGCTGCTCTTTTATCAACACCAACAGAAGAATGCTCCCGTGACGTTCATTGTTGATGGTGCTGTGGTCAAATTTGGCCAGGGTTTTGGGAAAACAAACATATATACTCAGAAACAAGAACCTCCCAAAAAGGTAATCGGCTTTAGAGAATTAAAAAAGCTATCTTTGCTTTTCAAAAGGTGCTGTGTGTAAAACAGCTTAATTATTGGGGAGAAAAATTGGGGGAGAAAAAAAAGGATCTCTGAACAATAACTCATTTTAGTGTCTTCTCCATGTCTCCCTAAAGTTTTTATACAGAGGTCACTGCAGCTTGAAGTTCTAGCACTAAAGGAAAGAAGTAAACTTGGAAATCTATACTGTGCTTAATGTTTAGGCTCAGTTACCAGAAAGTTTCCATTTGTAAGTAGGTCAGGTTGGTAGGCTGCAGTGATTTTCAAAATCTGGCTCATCTATTTTATATCAGTGATTTTCCTTCTGGTAATGAAGAAGATTTCTAAGCCCAGAAATCACTGGGCATACTTCTCCATTGCCATCCACAGAGTTCAGGTAATCGTGATGACTTAAGAAGGCTTAAAAATTTTGGAAGGGGGAAGCAATCCCTATTGGCACAACTGCTGCCAAGATTTAACAAAATACTCTGTTTTTCACCCAGGTTATGATGACCAAACGGACAAAAGATATGGGCAAGTTCAGTTCTGTCACAGTCTCCACAATTGATGAAGAGGAAGAGGAGATCGAAGCGGTGAGTTTCGGGTGCCCTTGGTGGCACCCACATGTGAGCTGGGCAGCTGTCTGGGACGTGGGGCAGAGCCAGCACTGGTCTCACCACCTGCATGAGGTGTTGTTACTCTGGGGTTTGCTGTTGCAAAGTGACGTGTGTGTGTTGCAGAGGGAGATTGCAGACTCCTATGCACAGAATGCAAAAGTGATTGAGAAGCAGCTGGAACGCAAAGGCATGAGCAAGAAAAGGCTACAAGAGTTGGTGAGTGTTTTCTTTGGTGTTCAACATGAGTCCCTGAGATGGGCTGGTTTTGTACACAAAAACTGTTTTGCAGATCAGACTGCAAGTGTAGAGAGGTCCTGGTTAAGTCACAGGTAACTTGTAGCTTTGTGAGGATGAGTTTTCCTTTACAGGTTTTATAGAAATATTCTTCTAGTCCTTCTGGAATTAAGATAGTACTTGATTACCTGTAGAGCTAGCAAGAGCAGCCAGCAGAGTGCTTGCAGGGAGGCTTTCTGTGACCTGTTGGACAGGGATTAAGGGAAGGGGAAATAAGGCCATGGCTTTGCCAACCAGAATGCCCCTAACAATGTGCTCTTGTGCCTGCCTGGCAGAGCAGGTCATTGCCATGAGGTGTCAGAGCAATCCAAGGCTCTTGTGGAGAACCTGCAGCTCAGCCCCTACTGAGAGGCACTTGAAGAATGGCAAGAACATCACAGGGCAAGAACATCACAGCTGATCTTACCTGCTGTGACAGCAGGGTAGTAGATGGGAGGGGGAGGAAATGTGCAGCTTCCACTTGGGGATAGAAAGTATGAAATTGTCTTCTGGGCAGTTAGTTTTAGGATTTTTATGATTTTAAGGGTGGTCCTTGTTTTGTGTGTCAGGGGAGGAGGGAGTCAGCCAATACTTAGACTACTCCTGCTCCTGGGTTGGGAACTGGAAAGTTTGCAGTGGTCAGACAAGAAGAGCAAACCTCATTGGAGCACTGAAGGGAAATGTATCCAGACATTACTTCATTATGTCTTAATTTTCCTTTATTCAGGCTGAGTTGGAAGCCAAGAAAGCCAAGATGAAGGGAACTCTGATTGATAACCAGTTCAAATGAAATGCTACCTATCTGCTGGGTATTCGGAGACAGGAGAAGGTTACCAGGAGCTATCACAGATCTGTTAACACAGCAGAGGTAACAGACAGTGTTCAAGGGTTGCACTGTGCTGCAGCCAGCCTGGAAGGTGAGAACCTCTCTGTCATAAGTGATACTCTGGTACCAATTTTAGTAACTCCAGCAGCACTGGACACTTTGCTAAAACTGCAGTTCTCTACAGACCCAGTGTTATGAGCAAGCTGTTTCAGGCAGAATATTTACTTTCAGGAAAACGTTTGCTGGGTGCCTTCCTGGGTTCACCTTTAGATAACTGTCTTTTTATTTTGGTAGTGTAAGATTTCCTTGAATGTATTAGAGCAACAAGTCAACTGTAAAACAAAGATATCCTTACAAAAGTATGCTCTGTGCCTGTTACTTATTTTGTTATTTTAACTGTCCAAAACATGCAGCAGCCTGAGGGACATGCAATTCCAACACAGTCTGGAACTGGGATGCAAGGCTTGGGCATCTTTCTGCTGCTCACCCTGACCTGCCAGAGGCAGCCAGCACAGGCTTGGCTGCAGCACTCCAGCCTCAGCTTCTGTGGTACAGTGGAAGGCTGCAGTTGTACAGAATTACACTGTTCCAGTAGCTATTGTCCCATACAAGAACATGAAATCCAAGCCTGTTTTAAATTAATGAAAACAAAAACTGCCGCTAATGAGTTCAAATATATAATTGGAAGCTACTGGTAGGGTTGGTGATCATTTAAAGTAGAATACCACTGGATCTCTGAACTAACTTGTTCTACAAAACAGTATCAGTATCTGGAGTTGTGAAATGTGGAGGAAAAATTGTTTTGAATGTTCTGACCGCTAAGGACTTGGATAAAGACAACATTACATATCAGTTTTTAAAGTACCTTATTTGGGGAGTAGTATTTTGTATCTCTTGTTGATGTAATAGCAGTGCTCTATAGCCTATGTCTTTGATGCTCTACTTGAGATTAAATGGATTTGAACTAAAATACCTTTCCTAGGGTGCTCTTACTCTAGCAAGTATCATAAAATAATGTGAGCAAAGATGATTCATCTCCCATAATCATTACGGAAAACTTCCTATAATCAGTAAAGATTTTCCCTCTGGCTTTATAACCTTGCCTGGGAAACCCCAGCTCTGCTTCACCTAAGGATCTATTCTTCCTTTCTTTGGGAAAACAAGGTGTAAAGGAGGGAGTGAACTCTGCCCCAGAGTTGGCAGGCTGGGATGTGTCCATAGGTCCTGTGACAATTTAATGCCAGGCTGGGTAAGCAGGTGTTCAGGTTAACTCACAGTGCTGATCTTGTTCCCTGCTTATCACTGTTAATCTGAAGCCTATTTCCAGAAGCTCTTCAGTTAAGCAATTACAGGGTGCTGTGCCATACTTGGGAAGGGCAGAAGGTGTATGTGGGTACGTCTCTGGTACACAAATCCTTTTCCCCAGTGTGGTAACACAGTCCAGCCAGGCGAGGGCCTCACGGCTCCTCTGGGAGCGATCCAAGCCCCGAGTAACCGCGGGTCGGTCTCTATAAAAATTTGGAAGTTTTTCCCAAGCACGTGTCAAAGACTGACATCTGAAAATAGGGTTTGAACCACGTGAGGTCCGCTGGGATGCAGACTCTGAATCTCCAGGTGTCCAAGGATGAAGTGCAGTCCTGCTTCAAGGGACACCAGCACACAAGCTGACTTGGGGATAGCGTGATTTACAGTCAGGGTTGAGGCTGGGAGGGACAGAAGGCTTCAGCTGAGGGTGGGCTGTGAAGGGGCTGCCAGGTAGGGTTAGGAGCATCTTTGCAGTTTGGTGAGGCACAAAGAAAATATGATGGGATGACACCTCCCAGAACCTCCCTGATGCTGCCGGTCTTGGTCTGGGTCTTGGCAGCTCCTGAGTGCTTATTGTTCCCAAAGCCGCTACCTCTCCAGCAGCTCATATGACTCCCAGAGACACAGCCTGGAGTGACCCAAGGACTGCTGAAGGGGACAGTGGAGTGGATGAGCTGGCACTCCACTGGTCTTTACAAGTCGAGTCCTTGGGGTGGGATGCTCTCCACTGCACGACTCGGCACACGCCAGGCAGCACAGCCAGCCCAGCCAGGCCAGACTGGTGCACACTGAGCCATCCCAACTATTCAGCACCGCTTGCCACCTGCCCCAGCCACTGACAAGTGTTTCATATGATCCCATGCACAGCCGTGCTGTGTCAACACCTCCTAAGCCTGGGATTTACAGCTGCTGGGTGAGGGGCCGAGACAAAAGTGGAGTTAGAGGCATTTGCCCACCTGTCCCCACCAGCAAAGGGGCTGATACACCAGGACATGGCTCCTGTGGAGGAAATATGACATACGAGATGTTCAGCCCTCCCACAATCCACCCTGTCCATGCTGTCCTCGGAGCATCCCATCCTGGTGGCCAAAATGCTGTGTTGGAGGGACTGCACTCAGTTTGTTGCCTTGCCACTGGATGGCTCCAGTCCCTTTTCTGTGCCTCAGTTTCCCCACAAGAAGAAAGCCCTTGATCCCTGTGTGGTGTGCTCCTGTGGCAGGCAATAGTAGTGGCTGAAACCCCTGACCTGCTTCCCCAGATAAAGCTGCTCCCAGGGAACTACCAGGAGGGGGAAGTTAAAGCCCCAGGGGCCCAGTGCCAGAAGGGCTGCCAGCCTGCGCTCCCTGGCAGCAGAGTGTAGGTAAAACCCATTGTGGGCTCTGCCCTGCATCTCCCACGTGCCAGAGTTAAAAAAACGCTGTGAAACACAAGTTTGTTTCCCGAGTCCCCAGGGCAGGAACTAATGCTACAACCCATCTCACTCAGTGCCAGCCCTGCACTCCAAGCCCAGTGCACAATGCTGTAGGTCTAAGGATTTAGGGGTCTCCTGGCTAAGCTCCTTTGCAGCCTGGCACAACAGCCCAGCTCAGCACCTTGGTCACCCACCACCGTGTGCAGGAAGAAATGATGCACTTACCTCCTTGTGCTAACAGCCCAGTCACACATCCCCTGTGGAGGAAAGGACAGGAAGGGATGCCCCCTGCTCAGCAACCAGCAGCATAAGAACAGCCCTTGAAATCCAGGAGAGCTTAGCAGCAGGAGGCAATAATGGCCAAGAGCCCTTAATTAATTAGCTGCACTTGTGCAGCAGGAGAGGGCTCTCTGGTAAAGCTGCCCCACAGCAGAGCCCCCTGCCAAGCTGCTGCCTGCACCCCCAGCACCACCCATCACTTGTGGAATTGCTGCACATCTCACAGGGCAACTTTCAGCCTGTTTTGTTTCCCCCAGACAATGGAGGATCTCACACAGCAGCCCAGGGCCAGCTGAAAAATGTCAGCCAGGGCTATTGGCTCAACACCACCTCCCATCAGGCATGCATGCACCCATTTATAGGGACCCTGTCAAGCCAACACCTGCAGCAGGATTGTGCTCTGTTCTCATGCCTGGCTGCCCTTAGATTTCAGGCAAGAAATCACTCTAACCCTTTGCAATACAAGGTCTTGCTTAGCTGCCTTGGGCAGCAGTTAAGATTAGTTTCAGTGATTGAGATCAACTGCTTTGAGCAGGCCTGGGCAGTCAGAAAGGAGCCAAGGCGTGGGGGGAAGCAAGGAGACTGATCTGAAGGGCAGAAGACCAGGAGAGCATCCCCTCATCACTCCATATTCCCTGGTAGAAACCAGGTAGGTTCACTGGGGTGGCTCACAGACCCAGAGATACCTGTGTAAAGGCCAAGCCACCCACATTGCTCAATCTTGCAGTGTTTTCCAAAAACTGCCCTGGCAGCATGAAGGAATTTTCCCCTTCCTCTGGAATTTGGAAGCTTAACTTCCAGGGGTAAGGGATGAGCCTGGGATGCAGCTCCCTGCCTGGCAAGCAGAGCTGGTGCAGAAGCTGTCTCTGTTCAGCTGTTCCATCCCCATAAGCACATCACCTCCTGTGAGGGCAAGGCTAGCCAGGGGCTCTACAGAACAGCACCAATTACCTGCACTTGTGTTCTCTGGCTGGGTTTTAACACGTCCAAGTAGGCAGCTCCGTTTCTAAGCCATAGAACATGAGGCCAGCTCTGCTCCTCCAGACAGCATTTCTCCAGCCTCTCAGACATTCAGTGCCATGGGGAGTGCTGTGCTTTGCAGATGGTTTAGGCACTTGGCACTTTCAAAACCAGGTTTCAGCAGCTTCAGTAGACAGGCCAGAGGCAGGACTGTGGAACACAGTCAGTGCATCATCTCTGGTTACTGGAGTCTCAGAGAGAAGAGCTGGGTGAGTCCTTCAGAGCTGCCAGTCCCCATTTCAGCCACACCACTGGCCTCCCTCTAGGGAGAAAACAGCTTCCTCAGCAGCCTGCACTGTGTTTACCTGCTGTACTTAGCAGGTACCAAGGCTTGCAGGATGCAGATGTTTCATCCTCCTCCTTCTCTACAATCACCAAGACCCCCACCCCCCTTGTGCTGCAGCTGCTGCAAGAACAAACATGAGATGAGGAAAATTGGTTTCGGATTTTTATTTCTTTGTACTCTTTAAGCAGGAGTGACTGAAATAGAAACCATCATGAGTCCCATCAAGGGGAATAAAGACAGGGCAGGCCGTCGCCCCTGCCCCATGCCAACTTGTATAAACATCAGCCGTTGCTGTTTAGTAACTAGATGGTTTTCAAACAAGTCCATGAACGGTCATAGACTACACAGAACAACATGCCAGTTCACAACAGGAAACAACTTATGTGTACTTCTTGATTTCATCATACAAGACTAAGACAAAAGCACCACCCATTCCTCGGAGTACATTCGACCATGCACCTTTGAAAAACGCCTTGGAGCCCTCGTCCCGGGCAATCTTCCGCCAGCAGTCAAGAGTGCCAGTGTACATTATGTCAGCTGCAGAAGACAGACACCTTTAGCAACTTGATGCCCAAGACCCCCAACATCCAGGTCAGAAACGGCCTGATGTATCTGCCAGCTTCATAACCTCAAGTGCATCCCCCCATGTCTTGACGGACTTTCTCCAGTATTAGTGCACTGGAGGATAAGACTGCCCAGGAGATACACTGCTGCTGCCTTACCCCTCCCAGACACTGGAAGGACTGGTTTGAGCAGCAGGCAGCAACTGTTTGCTTTGACACCAACACTTCCAGACCCAAAAGCTATTGCACAGTTAGCCAGGCTGTGCCTGCTATGAGGGTTGTCTGTTCTTGCCCCAGAGACACTAGTTTGCAACATCCTTGGGCAAGTTCTGCTGTTCCTCTCTACTGACAGATATAAGGACTTTTGCAAGCCCCTTTACAGGTGTGCTGTGCAGACCAACCCACCCATGCCCCTGCCTGTCACCTGCTTCCACAGCCCCTCCCACACCCTGCTTACAGGAGGTGAGGATATCTACACAGGCTGGTGAAAGCTAAGCCACTCTGCCCTCACCTCAGCTCCAGCACCAACTGTTGATTCAGGGATGCCCTATATTTCCTATACAATGAAGTGGAAACTTACCTCCTTTACGGCCAGACTGCATCATCATGCGACGACGAACCGTGTCAAAGGGGTAGGAGACCAAACCAGCAACAGCGGTGACTGACTGAGCAATCATCCAGCTGACAACGATGTGGGTGTTCTTTGGGTCTGGGAGCATGCCTGCGGGAGAGAGGCTTTGATGAGCACGGCAGGTGAGCCACCAGCGCTGCTGAAATGCACTGCAGGCCTGCTGCAGAACAGCATCTCCCTTTCAGTGCCATTTTGATCAACCTACCCTTGGCGGTGTCGTAGATGCCAAAGTAGGCAGCTCTGTAGATGATGATGCCCTGGACAGACACACTGAAGCCCTGGTACAGGCCCCTGAGGCCATCCGAGCGGAAGATTTTGACCAGGCAGTCACCGAGCCCGCTGAACTCCCGGTCGGCCCCGGCTTTACCCACATCCGCTGCCAGGCGGGTTCGGGCAAAGTCAAGGGGGTACACGAAGCAGAGGGAGGTCGCGCCGGCGGCACCGCCGGACGCCAGGTTACCGGCGAAGTACCGCCAGAACTGGGTCCGCTTGTCCACGCCGCCCAGGAAGATCTGCTTGTACTTATCCTTGAAGGCGAAGTTGAGGGCCTGGGTGGGGAAGTACCGGATCACATTGGCCAGGTTGCCGCGCCAGAAGGAGAGGACGCCCTGCTCCCGCGGGATGCGCACCACGCAGTCGATGATGCCCTTGTAGTGCTTGTCGGCCGAGATCTGCTTGCTGGCGTGTTGCACCTGCGGGGAGCCCACACGCCGCCGTCAGCGCCGCCACCCCGCGACCCCCCGGCCCTCCGTCGCCCCCCCTCTCCTTGCGGCGACCTTGCGGCGGCCCCCAACGCTCACCTGCAGCAGCAGCTTGACCCTCTCGATGGGCGCGACGGCGGTCTTGGAGATGGCGGCCGCCACCCCGCCGGCGAGGAAATCCTTGGCGAAGGACACGGCCGCATCGGTCATGGCGGGAGCGGCGGGAGCGGGAGGCGATGCCGGGCGAGGGAGGCGGGAGGCGGCGCTGAGGGGGGGGGCGCCGCAATGGCCGCTTATATAGGGGCGGTGGCGCGCGCGTGGGAGGGGCGCGCGCCCCGCTCGCCCGTTGGCTGCGGGAGGGGGCGGGGCCGCCGCAACGGGCGGGGGGAGCGGGATCGGGGGAGAGACCGGGATCGGGGGAGAGACCGGGATCGGGAATCCCGGGATGGGGGAGCCGACATGGGGCACCGCACCGGCACCGCGGGCGGACAGGGTCAGAGTTGTATCTGTATATGGGCCCCGTCGGCTCATCCCCATCCCGGGCACCCCATGTGAGGCTTCGTGGCTCCCTAATTTACGGACACGTACAGGCCCACATCCGACCGCTCCCTGAACCTCAGCCGAGACACTCGCTCAGAGACCTCTCAGGATACCGACCCCCTGCACACATGATGCTCCAGGAGTCACCGACCTACAAGTACTGTATGGATTCCCTCCAAGTATTGTATGGATTCCCTCCATCAGTCACTGCTGAGCTCAGCAGGGGTGCTCAGACACACTCCCCACCAGGTACCACCCACCACCTCCATCGCACAGCAGCATCCAAATGTCACTCGAGTGACACTTCACCTACCCAAGAGTTCAGCCTTGCTATTCACTGACTGTTCATGATCACACACCATGTTAGTGATCCACTGCTGAAGCACTTTCTTTTGGAGCTGTTTCAAATATTAGTGCTGCCTTTTGGGGTGTTTATCATGCACAGATGTGATTACAAAGGAGAGGCTTGGTTGATAAAAGGTTAGTAAGTGATTTATAGGTCGTAGGAGTGCATTATAATACAAAGGTGGTATTAGCACATCAGAAACAAGTCAGAGGTACTTTTTTGACTCACTTGACTCTTAGGATGTTTGAAGAGCTGATCAGACATTCATATGCACCATCGTTCAATCTTTAAATCTATTTAGAAATACAGTATTAGTAAAAAACATACAGGTATGTTTGGACAACGTAAGAAATCCATTCCTTCCCAACATGCTTACAAGTCACATCTTATTCATACATCTCCAATAGGTCCCAGCATTATTACCTGCATTGTGCTGATGGGAAAACTGAGGCACGGAGAAACATGTTCATTAAGCAGGTTGATTAGAGCCAAAGCACTTACAGCCTCAGTGTAATGCACGAGCCACCAGATCTGCTCTCTACCATCCTAATTTTTCCTATCAATTCTTGTGTTTCTTCTCCAAGAAGAAAACCAGGATGAAGCACCACTGCAGCACAATGGAGCAAGTCCATTAAGAGAGATACGGCAAGACCTCAGCTGTAGGATACATCAACAATGAGTGTTAGGTTCAGGGCAGGCCTTACAGTTATCCCAAATCCTTCTGCAAGTTTCTCTCCATGGTCACTGACTTTTCATGTATTGATCTGCCAATTCCTCATCCCACTGTGACCTGTCCTAACCAAGCAGTTTCTGAGATTTACTTATTTCCACCCATCAGGCATTATAAACAGTGCAAAATGCACACAGGGAGCTGTGTAGAGCAGCAGCAAACCCTGTACTGAGCCCAGGCTGCTGCAGCTTGGCCTAGAGCAGAGCTGGTGTGTGCACACTTTCCCAAGATGCTGTGATTCCCACCCTGCCACAGCCCGAGCCTGTGGGACACGGCCACCTTCCCATGGGGACATGGGATTTGGGTTTTCTATCAGAAGGCACTGGGATGGGGCTGTTCCATAGCTGAACTTCTACAAAGGAGCAGTATCACAAGTCCTCAGGTATAATACCAAGATGATCTTTTATTGTCCAAGGTTGGTCAGAGGCCCATCAATTGCATTCGCACTGGCAGTAACCTTGTGGTCTTGCAGAAAGGTTCCTACATACAGGATCTGTCTGCAGCTCCTGGATCACAGCAGTTAAAGTGGAGCAATCACAGGTGGTGTGCATGGTGCTATTCTGCTGGCACATTCTGGGCAGCACAGCAGGCCTAGGTCTGTGCAATGGAACTAAAAAGTGGTCTAATATAAAAATAGAGCTTTAAGAATACCAAAACAACATGACAAGGCTCGTGGCTCTGAAATATCTAATACATCTAAGAACTGCAATTTTCAGGAAATATTGCAGTTAGAGAACTTCAGGAAAACTATTTTTCAAACTGAAATAATTCACATAGGTGCAGTAACAACACACAAGAACTGGAAGAAGATCTCCTAGTACGCTCTTAAGTTTCCAAGATTGTCATTCCAGTGTATTGCAGTCCATTTTGCACATTACAGTTCTCCCTTAGCAAAAGCACAGTTGCAGCAGCATATTTTCATCTTTGTGCTGGAGTTTCACACACAATTATTATTCTTGAGTAAGTCTCAGAAACTGAGGCGTGGATTTGGGAGTGTAACTGAACTGAGACTAATTCTGGCTTGGCAGAATGCCATGTCCACACAGTATCACTAAAAAACCTGGAGATTTCAGGAGAAATTCCTGCATGTTGTCTGTTTTATCATTTTTGGCTGACTTGGTATCTCAGCTTGCTTAAGAAAAACCATTTGAATTTTTTCTTAATGGCTTTGAAGATACAATTTATAATCTCATCTCTGTTCTCTTGCCTTTCAGCAAGTGGTTTAATCTCAAGTGGCTATTCAGTATTGAAAAACACCTAAAATAATGCCATTTCAAGTTCCAATAGTAAAGAGTTTTCAAACGGGTTGCAAGTCTCCTCTTCAGTATGTGGCTATTTGTATTGTTTATATCCAGTCAGCAAATGAAACACAAGGTTTATTCTTTCCCGTCACAGGTGTCTCAGTATTAAAACCATGCAATCCGCCAAAAAGCCGGTACCTGGAGCTCAGCACGTCTTTCTTGCAAAGTTCCTTAAGAAAGGTAGTTTGTATATCTGCAGTGGACACTGTGATGTCAGTTTTCAAGAGCAGATTTCCTTGGCTCAAAATTTTCCCTTCGGAGGTGCTTTAATTCCCTCAGTTCTTGTGGCCGTAAGCTCTGGTCCACGCCAGGGGTCAGTTTGTAATTTAAAGGAGATTCAATATAACCATTTCTGTACAGACAGACCCGCTTGCAGAATTCAAAGGTGCTAAACATAACACCAAAGTACGGGACAATCTGACAAAATAATAATGAAAAAGCAATATTAGAGTCACTCGTAGCATTCGTGGCTTAGATGTTTTAAAAAAGGAAACTCCCAGGACTTCAAATCCGATCTGCTAATAGACCTGTCCTCATTTATATAAAATCAGTCTCACCTCAAACTAGGCTGGCACTTGCAGCACGCTAAAAGTAGGAGTTATTATTGGTACATAACTAATTATAACAATATTGTGAGGAACAAGGTCTACGCTAGACTATAGATTATTACAATTTGTCAATACCTAAGCCCCTGAGCATATCCTGTAGGAAATGTGCAATTTATTCTACACACAGCAGAGTGACTGAACAATTTCCTTCTTTTTTCCATGCAGAACCAGCAGCTCTGGTGCCGTGTGGCTTTGTACCAGTCAAGGTAGGGCAGTCACAGGCAGCCCATCACAATCAATCACACTGTCACTCAATTAGCACTCATTAGCTGACCTGTATTACTCCATGTAGGTAATCCTCATCACAGCACTATAAAACGTATTTATGTAAACTAAATTACCTTCTGTTTAAGTTACTGTGCTTTATTTCATGCTTTCAACTCAGCAAGGGCTGTAGTAACCAATACACATGCATTAAATAGCTGGCTGAAAGTGCTGCTTTGGACTTCTGGGGAAGTGGCTTATACAGGCACAATTTTCTTTATAGCTCAGTGCAACATGTCAAATTACTGGAGCTCAGCTGAGGAGGAGAACTCGTTTAGCTGTCCTAAGTGGATCACTTGCAATCCCCCATCCATTTCCTACCTTGTGTGTTAGCAGCACTCCCTTGGCTAAGAACATTCAGACGAGCTTGAAAGTAATAACATCTAGAAGCCAACTTACATTTGGAGAAGTACAATACAAACAAGTTCCAAGGCTGGTTTCTAACCTGTTCTGTCACAGATCAGTCTTCTATAAGCTGCTACTAAGTACAGAGGAATGCCACAAACTTTATAACCCCAACTGACCAAAACTATCTTGATTACTTTAGGATAGTATTGGATTGGGATGAAAGCAAAACCTCACCTTGAGCAGACTGGGTGTGAGTCCACTCCAAAGTCCAAGCACACCTTTGTTCTTCACAGTTTGCCGGAAACAGTCAGCCATGCCAGTAAAATGGACATCAACTCCTCCATAGTGGGGAAGCCAAGGACTCTGGGCCTGCCAAGAGACACCCAGGGGGATTTAGAACAAGCAGAGAAAAACCAAAGTAATTAATTATTTTCTCTATTCTGGTACATAAGGAACACTCAATGCCAGGTTTCAACAGACTGATCTGGATTCTTCCCAAAGGAATCAGTATTTTGCATTAAAACACAAAATAAAAAGGGAGACAATTCACTCTCTGATAGGTATGAAAGAGAACAGTAATTTCACACAGCACTTTCTTTTGTGCCATGTCACTACATGAAATAAATCCCACCCTTGTGAAGATAAACCATCCTAACCAGAGCCACATATCCCATCAGATCCATGTCTGCCAGCTGCTCAGGTCTGGGGAGAGGTATTTCACATCCCTGGCAGTGGAGCACCTATGAGAGGGAAGCTTGGAGCTGGTCCCTGATACCACACTGTCTTCCTGTAACTCTGATGGAACCAGCTGACTTGACTCTGGCTGCCTAGGCTGTGTCTGCACTGCACTGAGAAGGGTGAACTGCACTATGGGCTGAGCAGCAGCAGCAGCAATGGAAGGACAGAGATTTCAGCCCAGGTTGTACAAGCCCACCAGGGGAGCAGCTGGTGCCCATGCTCAATATCAACATGTTCAGTTCATACAGGCTGGTAAAAGTCAGCTTAGGAGCATCCTGCTGGGCTGCAGCTACATTTCCAGCTGCAGTATAGACTGTGTCTGTTCACATGGAAGAAGTGTAGTTGGTCATTTTTAACAGCTAAATCCTTTCTTCATTAATCTCCTACTGCGTTAGCACAGACAGGATAACCTGACCTTCAAAAATCCCCTCCTCATCCATCTGTGCACATGCAGCCATGGGTTTATTTTGCATTGGCCAATCAGGGTTTCACTCAAACACATGGCAAAAGACACTTCTCAGTCAGGGGTGTGTGGGGACCCCGGGACACAGGTTGGTGACTCGTACGTGCAAACTGATCATCGTAAGGCAGAAGTTTGACAGAAATGGGACTTGTACAGTGAACTCATTGATGGGTGTCATTATCCCCACATTGAGCTGAAACACCATACAGTGTAGCAAATTTTCCCTCCTTGGCCAGGCTAACCTACAGCTTCCCAGAGCTGCTAAGCCTATGACAAGCCTTTCATAAATCTATAAGTGGTGATGACATTTTCTAGATGCCTCAGCTATAGCATTTCAAGTACTTGGCAACTGAGATGCTGGAAATGCAAACAGATCAAAACTCATGCTCTAGGTGTATAAGAGAAATTGCTAATCAAATTGTTTAAATGTTGCTGCATTCCCTTGCATTACTGGGAAGTTTACTGCTAAGATTTATAACCTGACAAAAAAAAACCCTGATCACCCCACACACTAACAGCATAGTCTTCTTTGTTTACAAAAAAAAAAAAAATCCACACATCATTCTTTGCTCTTTTTTTTGCATGATTGAATTGCATGTGAAATATTTCTTATGGCAAAAGAAACACCTCCTGAAAAATGATTTTCATATCTGTACTGCAGAAGATGCTGAATTGCTGCATCTGAGACTTCAGGAACCAGTTCCACTAAGAATGGTGATATCAGCACCAGCAATGCTTAGAAGAACACTCAAATTATGTAAGTATTCCTAAAAATGCAACAGCAGTCATAGGAGATCTGGATTCAAAACCCTGTTCTGCTTTCTGGAATGTCAGTCAAGTTCCACAAGTTTTTTTGGTAAAGAAAGTTACAGGAAGTGAAGAGGGACAAGTTTCTGAAATGCTTCAGGAAGGCAGGAATGCTGTTAACATGCAATTCCCTTCCTTTTTCAGTCCCTTCGTGGTAGGCAGGGCATGGCCTGCCAGAATTAACTGCATGAGCTTGACTTAATCTCCTTCATTACTGTATAGACTGCAAAGCCACATATCAAAGGTTTTGATTACAGTACTCCTGCCTATAACACCAAAACTAGCAACAAGCACAGTGCAGGTTTCAGTAAGATCCTGCACAGAGTAAACACCACCAGAAGACAATTAAAGGAACAGGTAAGTCAACCTCCCAGATTTCCATCTGCCCACAGACACTGACCTCTTAAGAGATTTACTGAAAAATTATTTATAGCAACATTCACCACAGACAGAGCTGTTTTCAAGATTTCAGTCTGTGGAGTGAAGTATGTGTTGGCAGTCCTTCTGCCTTACAGGAGCTGTATGTTTCTAGGGCTCTACATGCAGTACTGAAATAACTATTGTCCACAGAATCTCAGAATCACCTACTGCTAAAGGAAACCTAAGAACTGTATTAGTGTGTAGTTAAAACTTCAGTGTTTTGGAACATAGCTGAACAAAACATAACAAACATTAATAAAAGATAAATAGTTCTAAGGCGTTTCATTTGGCACTGTTTTTAATGAAAACAATAACTGTGGGTTTTGGGTGGTTCTTCATCATCTAGGCACATCCACCACATCGCAATCCTCACAACCAACCCATGGCAACAGAGCCAGAAATGGAAGGAACAAAACAGATCAAACTAGTTTCTCTACCTCTTTTGCAGAAACCTACTATGACATCCAAATCAAACAGCTAATCTCATACCAAAAAGGTCAGGTTTATGACAGAGACATTTCACGCACCTCAAAGCAGCCTGAATTCCTTTCTTTTGACACCCCTTGATGCTATGGGCTGCTGCATGGAAACCTGCTTGTTATGAGCACTTCTAAAGACTTCCTTCCCCCCTGTTACAGCTGTCTCAAACTGCAGGAGGCTGGAGATACAATGCAGCTCCCTGTGCTGATAACAGAGTGCCAAGGTGTTAGTCATGGTAGTAGCAGAGCTAAGTTGCTTATCCCTTTACCTCTGATGGGCAGTGGGTTGTCTAAACGATTAAAGCACATCAAATGCAGAATTGGCTCCATATGCTCTCTCACAAACACAGTGTTTTCATATCCAGAGGCCACCAAGTCTACTAAGTCACTGTGACACATCCCCAAAGTCAGCACTCTGTTCTAGAGTGACAATCTAAACCCAAGAGAGACATATACAAAAAAAATCCCAACTACCTGCACTCTTTTTTTAAATAAACAAAATATTTAAATTAGGATGAAGTGCCATGACAAAACTCAGGTTAATCGTTATAGTTAATTGTTACCTGAAGACTCTTCAGACACCGTCTCTCCCATTGTCTGCATTACGAGGTGACTGCCAGAACAACATAATCCCATTTTGGGAACTAATCTCACAGACCCTTTCAGTGACCTCCCCCAGCCCCTCTCCTGTGCAGATAAAAGCTTTTCACTGGCCTTTTGGGACATTTTGGTTTGTAATTATTTGAATTTACATGTATCAGAGACTGTCTGAAAATACTTTCCTCTCAATTCATGTACTTCCCTCCCCTTCCCTCTTCATAAATTTTGTTAGTACAAATATTTACTATTTCTTTTTTGAGTAAGCAGTACTTGTTGGCACAGAGGATGAAATACCAAGTAACAATGAATAGCTGCCATCACCAGTATGGTACCCTGACTGTAGATAGAATAAAATTGATTGTTCCTTCTGTATTTTCAACAGATTCAGGTGTCCTACCCTTCTGATCAATTTAAAAAAAAAAAGTACTGGAAGACACTTTACATGCAGCTCAAGAGTTCACACTCTTAATCTGGAAGCTAAAAGAAGAAATCTTTGCAGTCTGGATTAATAAGGGCACATGCAAAGGGTAAGTGCAGCTGTAGTTCAAAGGAAAGGAAGGACAAAGACTGCAGTTCTCATTCAAGTTAATGCCACTCCAGTCATCAGAAATTTCACTCAAGTGAAGGCTGAATGCTTGAAAGAGTATTTAATTCCATTTCAAAAAGAAAGAATTAAAATGTAAATAATTATTAATGACGGGGGGAAAAACATTCTCTTGGGCTAATCAATCCTTCCTCCTGGAGGTCAGCCTTACTTGGCAGTCACTGTCTTTTCTGTGTCAATGGTTTGGTAATGCTGACTTACCCCTGGCTGAAGTCCACCCAAAGGTATTCAGGCACGTAGGAAGGTAAACCATGACAACTATCAGGATACAATCAGTTCAGAGCAGAGCACAGCTGCTGACCTCCAGCTTCCTGCACTCTAGGAACACCGTGTCCTCTGTAACCTGATCTGGGGCCAAATGATCTCACCTTTCTGAGTGAGCAAAAAAGTCCGACTCTGCTTTAAATACATTATCACCAAGCCTGTTGTACCCTGAGGCTTCATGTTTTATGGCAGACTCCCTCCTTTACTACTGAACCTAAACTTTCCCTGCTTTTAACACTTGTGGTATGAAGAACTCCTTAATACAGAAGTCTTTTCCTCAAGGCAGTGCAAACCCCTTTCATGGGCACCTCTGGGTGGTTTCCACATGCCTCACGATGGTTCAGTTCAAGCCCTACAAATGGCTGCACCATTTTCATGCACGTTAGAACTAGTTTATTAATAGTGCAAAACCTGAGGCAGACCAGCTTGGTCCCACACTTCACACAGTGGATAGCAATGCTACTTCCTGAATCTTCTGCTGCCTGTGCAGGAATGGAGGAGAAAATTAATTTTTTATAGGATTGGAGCTTTCCAGAGGACATATTTCCACTGGCCTTACATGGATGAGACCTACATTAAATCAAAATAAATCAGATATAAAAGCAAAGTGTCCATCAAGTTTTAGCTCCTTCTTATGGAGTATTTTGCATACTTAGTCATCACCTCACATGTCACAGGCACATCATTCTAAGCACAGACAGCTGAATACAAAACTGTCCTGTATAACTGATGCAAAAGTACTCATGCTGGGGTAACAGCAATAGCTGTACCTCCAGAGACTATTATCCCCTGGCTGAAAGTGATGGCTATAATAGCTGTGTGTGCACAGCAGTGAACCCAACCTCTGTCAGGCTGTGCCAGCTGAGTGAGCTTACTGAGTTAAAAAAGGTGGGCTGAGTTAACCCATCTGATCTGTCCCAAAGCAGATTAAAGAGCTCTCACTCACACCACACTGATCACAGGGCTGCAGAGACTGTAAGAGGTTGGCAGCCATGCTCAGCTGGCACTACCAAATCCAGGACTGGGAGCGTGTGGCCACTTCAGTATCTGGGAAAACCATTTGAAGAGAATTCCAGGCTGCCCTCCCTCAGACTTCCTGCATTTCAAATGGGTGCAGTGTTTTCCTGCTTTTCTTCAGCAGGCCACGGTGTTGCAGTGCTACTGCTGTAAGTACTGCTGTATTCTACTTCAGGGTGAGTATTACATAATTATCACACCACACATTCTTGGATGAACAGGGTTAGAGACAACTAGGCATAGCATGAGCTGTCACAAGGCAGACCTCACTGACAGATCAGCCCAGTCCTGCTTCCAATTCTTGATTTACAATTTTGTTCTCTTATTCAGTTTTTCTACTAATACTTTTCAGTGTTTCAACTTAACAGTCAGTCTTCATGATTGTCTCCTACGGCAGCCTGGGGATTTAAGAGAAATACTTCTGAGGTTGCTCAGATGCACAAAAGCTGATCTAGGCTGTTAGAGAAAGCAAAGCCCATGTTATGCTCTCTAGCTTTTTTCAGGCACTGTCTCAGTGATTTACTGGACCAAATACTTCCCAAAGCAGTAGGGCACTATTCTACAACAGCTTCAGAGAAAGTGGTATAAAATATTTTTATAGCAACATCAACAAAACAATAGAAAATGCTGGTAGCTCAAAGCATTTAGACACAGCAGAAAAGAGAAGGAAGGAATGGATTTTATAACAACTAGAATCTGACATCTATTCGCTATTTGCTGGTAATCAGAGGAGCCAGGCTGGTCCCAAGTTCAACTACTACTCAGGATGTGGGTACCTGGCTGATGTCTGAATCCCAGCAGCAAGAAGGGGGGATCACAGGGAGCAGTAAGAAAAGAACTCACACTGTATCCTCTCCTTAGAGATGAGACTCCAAAATATTTCACCTATCTGTGCACTTATTTTCACAACACTCGAACGAAGTTAATATATCTGAAATCTCCACTCTTCTGTCAAGTTTAGTTGGAAGTTGGACAGTAGGATCAAAAGCTATTGGGGGCAAGGATGAGGACAGGCAGCTAACCACCACATAAGCCTTACTTACACAGGAAATCATACTAGAAGTAGTAATATTGCTACTTATTTGCTTCCACACAATGGAATTTGCCACTCTGTGTGGTCAAATGGTTCCATCTCTGAAAATTTTCAAGGCTCCCAAGCCATTCATCGTTAAAGGGTCTCCCTGCACAAAGACTCAGAGCACGTATGCTTTTGAGATGTCGTGTGAACCACGTGACCCAAAAAGGATTTCTTCTTTTTAAATCAGGTCATGGCTCCGACAACTTTCATATTCCCAGCTGACAAGAACACAGATCTCACCACCAGCAGCAACACCACAGCTTGTGAGCTTCCCAAGGCTGCCACACCAGCCCAGAGACCATCCCCAAAGACAGAGCACTCTTGGCAAGTGACTCATGTTTAAGCAAAGCAGGAGCACTGTCTCCTCATCTCAGCAGGCAGGAGGACCATTTATCATTTTCTTTTCCAAAACTCTGTTCATAACCCAGCCACTGAGTTCTAACTACAACGACTTTTACCATGCAAAGAACAAAGGGGACTGTTTTTAAATAAATACTTAAATAACTATTACTTTTAAAGAGAGGCTTTTACTTTAAATTAGCGACCTCACAAAGGGAATAACTTCCTAATTTTCTCCAGGTTACTAAGAACTCATAGCATTTACAACAGGTTTCACACTTGCAGAGCACCCCCTGTTCCATAAAACTAAAAAAAAAATAACGAAAACCCCAAAACACATTGCAGATTTATAGGCAGCTGAGGCCAAACTGATTCACTTTTGTCACTGAAGAGAGGCCACTTCTTGGGTGACACATGGCAACAGTTGACACTAACCAAGAACAGTGAGCCTGTTTGTTTGTGGGAGTGAAGAGAAGTCAAAGCCTGGATTTTAAAAGAGAAAGATCAGTACTGAATAATGCTTTTCCTACAGAGATGTCCTTGCAGCTTGAGGATGCAGTGCAGTCAGCACCAAAAATATGCTGAATCCTGCGGTGTACTAACAGTATGCTTATTCTGTATTACAAGGGTTTTATAGCAAAACTATACCTGAGTAGCATTTACTGGTGAAGAAGAGTTTAAGACAAGTTTTGGTCACATATATCAAAACAAATTATACCATCAAAATATGGGGAGAGGGCTGAGCTTCTGAAAACCATGAGAAGTTTGTTCATCTGAGCAGGTGAGGAGTAACTGCACAGTTGGCAGAATATCTGTGAAACTTTGGGGACATCTTTGTGTGTTTTGACTCACAAAACTACTGAAGTCACAGGTCAGTTTGGAATGGAGGCTGAGAAGTGACACCCCAGGGTATCTGAGCCCACCTCTGCACGTCATGAGCACAGAGGGAAGTGCCAAACTTGGGTATTGGGTTTGCATTGACCATTTGCATGCTTGTAAATTTTCAGTTCCTGGGATTGGTGCCATTCTAATAATAATCTTCTGTACAGGCTGTAACAGCTCTAAATTCATCTTCCCTTCCTGAAATGCCACAGCTCAGTCCAACAGGCATTTATGAATGTTATCATAGGCAAAAAGATGATATGGGGGAGTGGAAATATATTACCAGTGCTTCCCTTAGACTCATTCAAAGGAAGATATTTCCCTGCTGAAGGTGAAAAAAAATGAAAAAGAAAAAAAGCTTTCTTGTATGCAAGTCTGCAAGTTAAAAGTGCAGTACTTGAATATGGCTTAGAAACTGGATTTAACAAAGAAAATGATATTGTGAGTTAAGGAAGGAAAGCCAAGAACAACAGTCAAAAGGACATAAAGATCAGTAAGTTTTTGTTCAGAAATGGATACATCATAAAAATGAATCAGGAAAACACTTAGTATGGAACATGCCTTTGAATAACCCTCTCCTTCACTAATCCCCTTCTACAGAAGCACAACAAAAGCCATATTTCCATGCTGAAACATGCATACAGTACCTCTGAATTCTCTAACATGCCAATCAGGAGCAAAGTGAAAAAAGGAAGACAAAGGAATAAAATTAGGATAAGCACAACATAGAGGACTCATATTCAGTAAGACTCGCTCACATTAATTAACATTTCTTATAAGGAAAACATTAAAGCGTATTTAACAAATACAACATCTTTGTAAAGAAAAAAAAGCAAACCCAATAAAGGTAATTCTAACAGCAAAGGGGGACGGAGCCATGGTTACAGAACAAATCTGACATCACAAATCATCACCAAAGTACAGAGGAAGAATTGTTCACTGACAGTCAGCTCCTACTCCCACTGCTGTCAGTGACAGAAGCAGCTGACGTCAGAAGTGTAGGATTCAGATATGTAGAATGAGAAAGGATGAAACAAAATTATTACAATTGAGATTAAAAATAGCACCTTATCCTTCCTCCCATAGCAGAATTAATTCACTAGTCCATGCAAACAAATCAAACAGATTGTCCAGATGAGGAGAGGGATGGAGCTAACCTGTCCAGGACTGCCTAGCATATCAGGTAAAGATCTGAGCTGGATGTCCTGGTCTCAGGCATGTTCTCCATCCTAGAATCAATGAAGACTGCCTTGTGTCCTAGTTTCTCATTTTTTGAAGCTCCTGACACTGCCTTACAACTCCCTGGTTCCCCATTACCAACAGCTTCACTGGAAAAGTCTTCTTTGGTAACATATTCCCTCCATCTGTCAGAGCAGTGGGACAGAAGGGAGGGAAGAGGAATCTGATACTGACCTTCCCAGTGTGCCGGGTTGCTCTCCATACACAAACCCAGCGTTCACTGCTCCAAAACAAAGCCAGTGCTTCCCTACCTTCACTGCAGAGCACACACCAGGCCCAGGTGAGCTGAAGGCTTTGGTATCCCCTCCTTCTATCAGCTAGAAAGGTGAAACACTGAATGGAGGCTGATCAGAATAAGATGTGTGAGAAAAACTGATCAGATACTGAGAAGTATCTGCCTCCCTGCTTTCTACAGAACTCTGAACTGTCTTGAGCTCTTTTTTCCCCCCATTCTTTATTCTCCCCCTTTCTAGGTCCATCACTTTGCATGATATCTCTTCTGGTGCTGTACTAGACATTTCTCTCTTCTGACCACCACCCCACAAACTGAACAGACCAGGAGGTAAAGGCAAAGGAGAGCTGATCCCTACAAATCTGGGCCATATCCTGGTGCTAACTGTGAAAAACAAACTTCTTGGATGACCTTGCATGAGTTCCAGTGAGCTTTTGTTGTCAGTTGTGGTGCGACTTTCAACAGGTCTCTTTTCTGATCAAGCCTCCATGATTTAAGTCATTTCCAGTATCAAACAAATTACAGAATTTCACACCTAGGCAGCTGTTTTTTCTGAGACACCTTTGCCTTCTCCCATGCCTTCAGAATAAACCTGTCAACAGGAGGTGTTTCTCTAAGCTCAGATACAAACTATTCAGTTGTTGCAATGTACTTATGAGGAAAAAACCCTTTCTTGATGAGCCTTTTTTTCTCATGCTAAGTATTTTTAGCATCTCCACTTCCTACATACTTAGCCAGTAAATTCAGTTCCCTTATTTCTGGAAGTGCTGATCAAATGACTTGAGCATCCTTTTGGTTGAAGAGCACAGCCTAGTGGCAGGAAAATGAAACACGGGCCTGTGCCACTTCTTCACTTGCCTGCCATAGCTTGAAACAGAACCTCACACCAGTCACAGCTGAAAGCTACTTTTGAACTGATTCCAAAAACTGAATGTCCAAGTAAGTGTATCAAAAGGAGACATTAAAAGGGAAACAGGACAGTAAATGCCTTTCTTTTCTTTTATTCTTTAGGGCAACAGTATTGCTGTGAGCTGAAGGATATAAAGAAAAAGACGACTTGTGAGGAGTAATTGCTTTTCTTAGACCCACTGATACAGCTGGAAAAAACGATCAAGTTTTTGTGCTCAGAATGTCTCTCACCTGAGACATTTTATAAGATACCTCATGAAAGGTCTCAGATTAAAACTTGACTTCTGGACACATCATCTACATGAGCTGGTCTAATAAAAGCCATTACTTCTCCTGCTGAGGTCCTCTGTTACGAGATGGAGAGAGAGCAGTGAAGGCTTCTGTGACATGACATCTAAGCCCTGAGAAGGGGAACTTGGGGAGCAGGAAAGGGAATTTCACAGTTTCACTGACCTTTTGCTACCTTGTGGCTTGTCAACCAAGCTAAAACTTGATGAAGTGGAGAGGGACCTATATAATGCTGTCACACCAAATGACTGGGGTTTTTTATAAGATCTCAAAAGCTTCCCATAAATCTGCAGTTCCATGAACCAGGCTGGAAAACCAAACTCATGTGCCCCACTCAGAGAGCCACCAGACAATGACAGCTATTCACTGTGACTCTACTGGATGAAGTTCTAATGAAAAGCCAGTATCATCAAGTGAATTATGTCAGATGGGAGCTGTGGGGTAGGGGTTGTTTTGTGGGGTTTGGGTCTTTTTTATATCATTATTGTCAAACTTCTGGTAGAAAGGATCACAAGATACAGTAACTCTCATGTTGCTGATGCTCCAGGAAAACAGCAGCACCAGTAGCTGCTAAGTTCCTTGTTAACCAGTGGAGTCAGAAATAAGAACAAGGACAGTTATGACCCTTCAGACTTAATACCTGCTGTGGAAGTTTGTTGTGGTTGCCAGTACTTAGGTGAGGCATAAATGGCAGACACACACATGACATGGATTTCATTCATCCTGCCTACCACCATGGGGACTGAATTTCTGCAGCTGGCAAACTTCCCACCTGTATTTCACAGAAGGTTTGCCAGCTCTGAACTTTGAGAATCTGATGGAACTACTATGAAAAAGAAAAGAAGTAAAGCTACAGACACAGAGTCTGAGAGCACACATATATCCCATGGATAGTACTTGAACCCACCTTAAAAGTATAACAACCCACTTGTAGCAATAATATCCAGACTAAAACCAAACCAAAACAACAACAAAACAACAAAACCCCAAATAAACAAAAAGCCCAACAAAACCAAACCCAAAGTCTATGTAGCCTATTGGTAAGAGAAATAAAGCAGCACTCACGATCACCTCGCTAGTCTTGTCCCAAGCTCTTGCAACAAGCACCTGTAACAAAGTACTGGTAACATGAATGCTCCGTACCTGCATCTTCCTCTTGACAGTCTCAAAGGGGAAAGAAAGTGTCTGTGCCACACCAGCTGCTACACAGCCATTTATGAAGTTCTGAAGAGGAGTGAACCGAACTATGGGCTCTTGCCAGATTTTGTCCAGACTGATGTAAACAAAGAATGAGCCTGCAGAAAATGGGACAGCACCTAGAAAGCAAACCAGACAGGTTCACCTCAACACACAGTCCATTAAGAGAACAGAGCTGTTCATCACATAGCCTAGCAGGATGGGAGAAGCCACTGCCAGTTTACACCTTGCATTCCTCAAACCCAATCCAGATTTTGAAGAACTTTACTCTTTAGTCTCTGGTTTGTCACCAAACACCCATATTGTAGCAACCAGATGTGCTGTTAGGGGCATACATTTACATATTAAAACTTGCATGTTATCAGAATAAACTGCTTTAGTCTCATGACAGGTCAGTTCTTTCTCCAGTTTTTTTTCTGACAAGCTCTTTCTCAGTCCAACCCAACCCTAGCACTTGTACAGGTAAACAGAGCTGTGTCATCAGTCAAGCTCACGAGGGATAATTCTGGTCTCTTTTGATTGTTTCATGCTCTCATCAATTTTATAGTGGGATTACACATGTATTATTATTGTTGTTGTTATGCATTTTTTACAGTGTCATGTTGTGAAAAAGTGGACTCAAAGTTAAACGGCATTTTTAAAGGCTATGGAATAAATGAATAATTAAAATGTCATTTCAAGTAAAGAGAGAATATAACTAATCTTCACCTTGCACATCAATTATGCACGGGTGCTCATACTGGTTTTGGTGAACAGCTCAGGAGACACTCTCACACCTAGACAGGAATTAGGAACAGAGAGTGTGTGTGTATATGTATATATATTTAATGAGTTTAATGGTGAAAATCATGCATCCAAGCACAACTACACCATGTATAAAAAAAGGTAAAGAGGATACACAAAATGCTACACATTTGGTCATAATCTGAAGGAATAAAGATGCAGCAGAGGTAATCACTACTGCAGTGCCTTGCAAATCTACACATCTCCTACAAGAAAACATTTCTATTTGCTTTTGAAATCAAGTGAGGAAGAGAACCCACTACACAGCTCACAGCTGCAACAAACAACAGGCAGTGAGGTGATTTCCCCTGTTATTATTTTACCTAATATAGCTGGTGAAACACCACGGTAGAGAGCACGGAGTCCTTCTTGATGATAAATTTTGTAAAAAGCATGAAGAATTCCCTCATAAGACGGTTCCAGTCGGTTCTGCACGATGAGCCGTGTTTTAATCACATCAGTGGGGTATGTCATGATGGTTGCAACCATGCCAGCCAGACTTCCTGCCATGATGGCTCTCCAGTGGGAGATATGACCCAACTCATCCGTGAAAAGTATAACAAGTCTAAAGTAAACACATAAAAGAAGTCCTGTTAGTGACACTGTGAACAAAACACATGAAAAATTAAGGAAGGTAATTCTTGATGTAATTGTTCTTCTGCCCACAGGCCCCTTCAACAGCAGGAATTGAAACTTTAATGTGTAAATCAGCCAAGATCTTACTCTGTAACACTGCACAAGCATCCATCTACAGGGTGAAAATCTCTTTTTTATCTTTTCATCTAGTGGATGAAAATTACCATGACTTAAAACATGTCTGCATGAAATTATCTAATCATCAGTCATCAGTCCAGCACACCAGCCAAAGTTATCTCGTAAGAAGAAATACGTAGATAATGTCATCACAGGCCTTCTGAGAACAACTGAACCTTCCTCTGTTGCTTGTGTTAGAACGGGAGGGTCCACATGGATACGTCTCTAGGGAAGACTTATGTCCTGGCACTATTATGCTCAGGAGGTTAAGTCTAAATTTGAGATTTTGAAACTGAAGCAGATTTTTAAAGGCTACACACAACTCATGCATTTGTGCTGCACAGAAGGGCTTTTCTATGGCAGGGCACTCCTACATCAGGGAGCAGTGTTATGGAGGCAGCAAGAAGCAAATAAAAACATCCAGGAGGAGAGTTTTAGTTGCAGGTAAAGAAACTTATCCTATTTTAGAAGCATTAACTGAACTGCCCAAACAACAGATCTACATTTAACCCACATGGTGTAACCATGTCCAAAACAAAATGATTTGCAAATATTCACAAGTCACTGCTTGCTCAGCTGATGTTTTTTCACAGGAATGTGCATTTTCTACTGGATGACAGATCCCTGCATCTACTTGTCCCAAGCCCTGGGAGAGCCTGGGGCAGAAAGTCCAGCCAAGCAGAAGCGGAAGGGCATAAACCTTTTTCCTACGTGTCTTGTACAGTCCTTAAACCCACACTGCCTAATTTTCCTGTGTGTGCACAGATGCGTGGGGAGGGTGGTGAGGTGTCTCTAGGTACCACCCAGACAACATTTGAAACTGCCACGGAATGACAGTCCGTGCCCAGTAATTGCTGATGGTGGAATCAGCCAACCCGCCCTTGCCCAGCCTGCTCCACCCACACCACTGTCCCCAGGGTGCTGGCTGTGCTCAGCCCCACTCCTCCTTGCCACCGGAATTACTGTTTACTTAAGCTGCCCTGTTAACACTTCTCTTTTTGTGTTTTTTTGCCTTCATACACACCATTCTCCTACTAGAAAACACATTGAAAAATCCCCAAATAACATATCGAGGAATAAGTATTTATTTTCATATTTATTTATTTTCCTGATAGCCTACTTCAACCAGATGTTCAGAACACCCTGTGCAAATAGAGACAAAGTATGGCCTTGCACAGGGAATAAATACACTGTTTCAAGCTAAAAGAACAGTGACGTTAGTTATTTTGCTCAGAATCGACTGGTTTATACTAATGCAACACACCACCTTTTCTGGGAATTTTAAATGCCATTTAAATCACTGTTTGTGCCCTCCCACTGCCATTATCCCTCCCCTTGCTTGACCACTGTGTGTATTATGGCACAACAAAGCTGCCCAGTTTTAGGGTCACTTCATCTGAGGTCTCCTGAAGGGCACAGGCAGCACTGGGTGGGTGACCTGCTGGGGCAGATGAGTGACAAACCCAACGGACTGGCGGTGCCAGCGAGCCCAGGCTGCTGCCCAAGAACCGAATAACCCACGGCCCAGCTGGGCGGAAATGTCATGTGCTGCCATGAACAGCTGACTGTGATAAAAAAAAAAAAATCAGAATGAAGCCCAGCCTCCCCGAGCGGCAAAACACGCTGGTGCGTGCGAACAGTCAGGCACTCCCTGGAAGGGCTGAGAGATAGTGGCAGCAGAAGGGAATCCTAGGAAACAGCACGGTGGGCAGAGCTCGGTCAGCACGGCTCCGTGTTGATCCTGCTGCCGTCCTTCCAGCGTTTACCTCAGTTTAATGGCAGTGCTTTATCAAAACCAAGATCTTAAAACAAATAATGTCACATATCAACGTCAAAACTGATCAAATTTGCTTAACAACTGCTGCACAACAGGGTAAAATATTTGATTCGTGACTTTGCTGTTTTCTTTCATACAGACAATATAAGTACTCGAGAACGCGTAAATGAATAAAATAAACTGGCTGCAAAGACCGGACGCGGCGGCCACACCTGCAGGTTGTGCTGTAACTTCATTTCTAAAGGAACCTGAGCGGAAGAGTTTTAAGACTATCGACCCTTCATCACTTGAAGAACATCTATGACTTTATAAGAAATTGCAAGTGAAGAACACCTACGGTTTTATAAGCAATTGCTGGCATACCACCAGGCCCTAAGAATCGCTACGCGCTCAATACACCAAATAAATTATTAATAAGCTATGATTCAGGGTCCGTGCCTTCGGGGAGAGAGGGGGCACAACCAGAGACATCAGACCAAACTCTCCGCCTTCCCCCCCCCGGTTTTCGCAACAGCCAGGGCAGCCGGGGCGAGCGCGGACCCTGCGGGAGCCGCCCCGGTCCCTTACCGGCGGGAGGCGGCGATCTGGAGCGCGCTGTAGGGGCAGAGGCGCAGGCAGGCGGTGAGGTTCCCCTTCCAGAGGGCCCGCAGGCCCTCGGTGCGGCACAGGCAGCGCCCGGCTTCGCGCAGCCCCCGCCGGCAGTGCCAGGTTCCCACCTGCGCCAGCACCGTCAGCAGCTCCAGCGGCGCCGTCAGGCTCAGGCTCAGCGCGCCCGCCAGCCCCGCGCAGCCCAGCCGCTGCAGCGCGGTCACCCGGCCGTCCCGCCGCAGGGTGGCCATGGCCGCGCCGGCCCCGCCGCGGCGGAGGGAGCGCGGGGAGCGGAGAGCGGGGAGCCGGGAGCCGGGAGCGGAGAGCGGGGAGCCGGGAGCGGCCCCGCTCGGCCCGGCCCGGCCCGGCGGGGCGCGGTCAGCTCGGGGGCGGCGCCGCCCGCCTCGGCCGCCGGGGGGCGCTCGCGCCGCGGGTGCGCGGTGCGGAGGCGGAAGGAAAACACGGAGCGGATTCCCGGGAGCGGCGCGTGCCCCGGCAGCGCTCCCCGCTCCCGCTTGGACCTCAGCTCGCACGGCACCACGTTATTTCCATTTGTGTGGCATAGAAAGTGACTCGGACGCATTCAGGACACTCCCCTTCGTCTTTACATGTTCCCACAGGGATCCAATGCATCCACCAGTTGCTGCTCATTCACTGCACTACCTGGACAGAAACACCGCATCCCAACTAGTGAGTTCTGCTTCTGAAGCCCCGGGTGTTGATGCTGAGTGAGGGACGGAGTGGAAACCGTTAATGAGATTTACAAGGTTAGTTAGTTCAGGTTTTGTTGAGATGCTGCCAGAGAAAAGGGAAAAAGGGCACGGGAATGGAAGAGGAGAAAGTGGAAGTGAGGTACAATTAGTGATCAGGATCTATGGAGTGAGGAGATAACTGGTAGCAAGAAGGCAGTAGCAGTGATTTGCCTGAAAACAGGATGTTTGCTGCTACTGTTCTGTTTCTTGTAATAAAAAAACCAACCAACAAACAAACAAAACCTCACAAACAAAAAACCCCACCTAAATTGAAACCTACATTCAGTGTCTTTTTACAGTGCATCCAACAGAACAGCATCAAGTGGCCCTTAGCCTGCCTTTGGCAAGAATGCTCTGCTGCTGATCCAATGGAGTATTCCCTGATCAATAAAAGAGATAAAAGACATCTCTTTAGTTGCTAGGAGCTCAACTACTTCTGGTCTTGTATTTCCTTGGTAAGCAGAAACCATTTAATCACCAGGGAGGAGAAAAAACAATGATAAATGGGTGGAACTTGCCATATATTAATACTGCTTGGAAGCAAAAGACTTCTAACCATAAAAGGGTTATATTTCTTGCTGAGGTTTGTTTTTCTTGCTCGTCTGCACAGTACAAACCTCAGCTTAAGATTCTAAACACTGGTATTTTCCATCCAGTCTTCCCATTTCCATTACTCATTTTGGGGCAAGTTTTTACAGAATTGTTCTGCATGATGAAATGAATCACCAGATGACCTCAGCTTTCCACAGCACAATTTAATCCATGGAGAAAAAGGTGGTTGGTGTGAGATTCTCTGTTGTTATTTTTTCTTCCATATAAAGTGACCTGACAAAAGAAAACTGGTTTTAAAAAAAATTAAAATGAAAGATCGATTGTCACCAGCAGGAAGAGGAAGTGTTCAAGGCCAGGTTGGATGGGGCCTTGAGCAACCTCGTCTAGTGGAAGGTGTCTCTGCCCATGACAGGAGGGTTGCAACTAGATGGTCTTTTAGGTCCTTTTCAACCCAAACCATTCTGTTATTCTATGATCTAAGATTGCCAAAAATAAATACTTTAAATTTCACCTTCTTTTCACCATTTCTGCCAGCCCAATCAAGTTTATATTGTTTATGTACTGCTTAGTTTCCTCTATCTCAAAAGCTATCACTGCAAAAACCACTAGTGAATCCTCTGAGGGATTTTTGTTATTTACATAAAAATAGATTTTTATTACCGTTGGAGACTAAATTTCTTTGAACAAACTTTTTATGCTGTTGAGTCATTAGTAAGAACTATTCTGAACATAACTTTTCTTTACTAGAAGATTGCTGCGTATTTCTTTATCCTTTGTCTTGTATAGCTGTAGTTAATAAAGAACAATGTACATTGTCTTTAAAGTAGCTACTACTTAATTCTTTAATCATTCCTACACTGACATCATCCTGCATTATTACATGTCTTTTTAATCAGTGATGACACAGAATCACAGAATTTTTAAGGTTGGGAAAGACCACCTTTTTAATTTGCCTCAGACACCCTTGCAGCGAAAACATCAAGTCCTGGATTGGATTTGGTGGTGTTTTGTTGTTTGGGTGGTTTTTTGTTTGGTTTGGGTTGGGTTTTTGTTTGGTTGTTTTGTTTTGGTGACTTCGAATAGTTTGGTCACTATCAATGAGTTGCTTCAGCATAATATGTGTGTGGCTGACATCAGAATCAGGCACAGCACTGAGATCTGTCACACACTGGTTTTATTAGTAAAGGTGATGTTGGAGCATGTTGTAATTTTCTAGATTAAACTCCTTTCTAACTCTGACACTGTCTTCCTTGGGTGCCATGTTAGTGCCTAACAAGAATATGTTTAAAGTTCCACGGAAATCTTCTGAGATGAGGGAGGGAGAATGAAAAAAGCTATCAAAGAACCCACTTTTTTGCCCATGCCATCCCCACATGTAAGGTAGAAAAGCTCTATATTTAGCCCTGCTCAGAGATGTTCAGTTGCCACTGCTTTCCAGGACATTTGCTGGAGATTCCTAGAGCACAACGTGCTTTCAGTCCATTCCTTCATTGGTGGTGGTGGTGGGAGGAGAAGCCACTCCAGCAAGCAGCTGGGTTGTCTGTATGCCTGATAGCAAAAATTAGCAGATTTGCCTCTGATAACCCAGGATGTCTGTGACTGAGCCAGAAATAGAACCTCACACTGTTACTCCTGTGACTTCATCACGAGCTGCCTCTCAGTACCACGAGCGACTCACAGTGTCAGCTGGATTGGGTGGTTGTAGAGCAGACTTTAGAAGGAGGAAGCAACCAAGAAACTTTGGTCTGCGTCTATATAAAAAAGCTCCCACCTAATACACCGTCTAAGCATATCTCCAAAATGTTATAAAACAGAATTATATTAAGGGTTGTTTATTCAGGACTTTATCATATTGCCCATGGCTGGACAGCTTATGTTCTAGAAAACTAACTCTTCTTAAGTACAAAACTGTATGTTGGACTAAGAACTAACTTTCTTCCTTTCTTTCTTCCTTTCTTTCTTTCTCTCTCGTTTCCTCTCTTCCTTTCTCTTTCTTTCTTTCTCTTTAAGCAAAATCACTCACTTATATAAGAAGTATTTCTGAGGTAACCTTCTTTTGGGTTAGATCCATCACCCCACAGGCTGATAAGAAAGTCCTGACAGGGAAGTTAAACACGTTAAAAAAACCCAAACCAAAACACCACCTTTTTAATATTACCTTAAAGATATTTAAATTGAATGAGTTTTTTGTGCAGCCAGCCAGGGGATGGCAGCATTCAACCCATCATTCACTTGTTCCTGGCTAGAAAGTGGTTGTGTAGGTCAGCTGCCTCTCAATAACTAATCACATCAGTATCTAGGGACAGAATATCTCAGCAGTGCATAAATTAGTTTCCCGAGTCAAACCCACAGTGACAGCCATCTGCATGAAGCAAGGTTGTATCACTTTTACTAATGAACTGAAACTATGCACGTTTCCTGCTGTCCCTTGGAACAGGTCTCAGTGTTCTATTTCAAAATGAAATACAACTCTGATTTCTTCTATCGACTGTACAACCTAGAGGTAGAGAGATATATAGTCTCAACAGGGAAAGTTTCCTTGGCTTTTCAATTACTTGAGCAGTACATAACATACAGACATAGCTCCTGGAATGATATTACCAAACCACAAGCAGAACCAGAGCCAAGATTCTTCCTTTGACATACTTAAACACACTTCATGTTCAAATCTTCTTCCAACCATTTTCCTCCCCACCATAATCCTGAAGCTTCCAGAGAAGTTTGCCTATGTGCATTGGTTTCCAGGCTTTAAAGCAAACCCATTTGAAATGTAGTCGGTTATGATGTTGCAATTTCTGTGCACTAAAGTGAATCACTTCAAATCCACTTTAGCGAAATGACAATAAACCCAGAACAAACAAATGAGCTGGCTCTACACGGTCCTTGGCACCAGTTTTCCCTGAACTGATTTTCAAAGATGTCATATGACTTGTTCAGGCAAGGGTTTCCTCTTTCCTTGCTATGTCCAGTTTTAAGAAGAAAGTTTTTGTAAGAGTAGAGCAAATCTAGGTAGGTAACAGATGGAATAAAGCCTAGAAGCTTACAGGGTGCAGAGGGAAGTGTAACTCCTCTGCAAGGGATATGGGACAATTATCCTCTCAAGATCTCTTTCTAATGTCTCAACACTGTATCTTTTGCATACAGTGAGATAACTAATACTGGCTTAAAACTGTATCTGCAAAACAACTCTGTATTTTTTTGTTGCTTCTGTAAACATCAAACCCACATCTGAAGCAAGGTGCTCAGTCTCCTGTATTCTTTGTAGCAATGATTTCCACAATTTTATTGTTCACTCTGTAAAACAGAATAATTTCTTTCATCCACTGTGTAAAAATGAATCATCCTTTTAATAATTTTGCCTTTAGCATGTTTAATTAATACAACAAGACACTTCTTCATAACATGAGAAAGTTGACAGAGTGATTTCCTTAACGTCAGTTTTCCCTGTCTCCTTTCCCAGAGGAAATACAACTTACTGCTCATTCCCAGAGTAACTGTCCATACTGCTCCAGCACAGTGCTCAATCCTAGCAGGCAGGATATTCCACAATGGCAAATGACCCTCTGCCTGCATCCCAAGCCCAGTGTATGTCCTACGATCATCACTCATCATATTTACAACCGTACTGCCCCTGGAAAAGAGATAAAGTGTCTCTTTCTAACACAAGGGATGAGAGATAAAAAATGTATTATGTTTTAGAGTTGCATTTAGAAGATTGCAAGATACAAAACCAACACTGAAAAAAAGGGAGTATTTGAATGAATGGCCACCCTACCTTGAATTCTGTTGGGGATCTTAAAGGTAGAACAGCCAAGTGCTGGGAAGTGCTCGTACCTGCAGCAGCACATGGATAATGTTGCTGGCATCCTTGGAAGCCTTGGTACCGTGCTGAGACACAGGCACAGCGTTCCCACTGAGCAAACACCTACAAGCCAGTGCTAAAATAGGGAAAGGCCAGACATAAACCCTCACATGCTATTCCTCGTCATCATGGCTGGGCTTCGTGAATGAAGATTTGAGAAAGGCTCTACCCACGCCTGCTGCAAGCGCGCTGATGGCTAAATAGGACAATGCGAGATAGACAGGTCCGGTTGCAGAAGGCACAGCAGAAAGACTCCCTAGGTGAGATCGACAAGACGCGATTCTTTCTGCGTTGTCTTTTCTCCTCGAGAGTGATCCTGCGTGTGTTCTCAAAAGA